>JASDDO010000001.1:80945245-81378389 GCA_030015575.1 Agapanthus africanus
TTAGGTGTTACAAGACTAGGAAGTATGCTTTAAAGTGCAAACGCATTTTGTAATCGATCGTTGGTACCTCAAGAAGTATTAACGGTCGCATGAAGGATGTGTAAGCAAAATTCATCTAAAAATTCACCAATTAAGAAGTATTTTGGACAACGGACAAGAGTATGATTGCTTGATTTGAATTTCCAAGTGTAGGGATGATATATACACACACGTAGGGGTATGTGATTGGAGTTTAGATAAGAGATAGGAGTGAAGAATAGAACTTGTATCTTTAGTAGAGTTGATAAAAATTCCTAAGTGAAGATGGAACCCTAGAAGGAAAACTTAAGAAATGCCGAAAGCTAAGTAGGTCTGCAGAACATATATAATCTTAAGTTAAATGATGAGGAAGTGTGAAGAATATGGGTGGATAATTTACGAGTCGAATAGATTCTGAAAATGTATACCCTACAAATTGCACAATCACGCACCTTGAAACTTGGAATAGTAGAAGAGACCTTGAAATGCTCTTGTCTAAAGTTCTTAGTACGATGGAAAAAAAATATATACAAGTGTGAATAAAGAAAAAAAGAATGAACACTGGTTTTTGTGATTACTTAAGGCTGCAAAAATAGAAAAATATTTAGCGAGGGTGCTTCATCACCTAGTGCCTTAGACCAACTGGTTTGGGAGTCACTGCTAAAAAGCCTTAGGTGTTACAAGACTAGGAAGTACGCTTTAAAGTGCAAACGGATTTTGTAATCGGTCGTTGGTACCTCAAGAAGTATTAACGGTCGCATGAAGGATGTGTAAGCAAAATTCATCTAAAAATTCACCAATTAAGAAGTACTTTGGACAACGGACAAGAGTATGATTGCTTGATTTGAATTTCCAAGTGTAGGGATGATATATACACACACGTAGGGGTATGTGATTGGAGTTTAGATAAGAGATAGGAGTGAAGAATAGAACTTGTATCTTTAGTAGAGTTGATAAAAATTCTTAAGTGAAGATGGAACCCTAGAAGGAAAACTTAAGAAATGCCGAAAGCTAAGTAGGTCTGCAGAACATATATAATCTTAAGTTAAATGATGAGGAAGTGTGAAGAATATGGGTGGATAATTTACGAGTCGAATAGATTCTGAAAATGTATACCCTACAAATTGCACAATCACGCACCTTGAAACTTGGAATAGTAGAAGAGACCTTGAAATGCTCTTGTCTAAAGTCCTTAGTACGATGGGAAAAAAATATATACAAGTGTGAATAAAGAAAAAAAGAATGAACACTGGTTTTTGTGATTACTTAAGGCTGCAAAAATAGAAAAATATTTAGCGAGGGTGCTTCATCACCTAGTGCCTTAGACCAACTGGTTTGGGAGTCACTGCTAAAAAGCCTTAGGTGTTACAAGACTAGGAAGTACGCTTTAAAGTGCAAACGCGTTTTGTAATCGGTCTTTGGTACCTCAAGAAGTATTAACGGTCGCATGAAGGATGTGTAAGCAAAATTCATCTAAAAATTCACCAATTAAGAAGCACTTTGGACAACGGACAAGAGTATGATTGCTTGATTTGAATTTCCAAGTGTAGGGATGATATATACACACACGTAGGGGTATGTGATTGGAGTTTAGATAAGAGATAGGAGTGAAGAATAGAACTTGTATCTTTAGTAGAGTTGATAAAAATTCCTAAGTGGAGATGGAACCCTAGAAGGAAAACTTAAGAAATGCCGAAAGCTAAGTAGGTCTACAGAACATATATAATCTTAAGTTAAATGATGAGGAAGTGTGAAGAATATGGGTGGATAATTTACGAGTCGAAGATAATAGAATTCCTTATTAGAAAACCTAATTGGAGAATAAAAGTCAATGGGCCTAATTGATAGGATTTTGTGGGTAGTATCCGCTGAAAACCCTCAGGAGACAACACTCCTCCTACTAGAGATACCTAGAGGTTTAACGGCTTGTTGCACGAGCTCAGTGCAATCGCGTTTCCCTGCGAAAGTGCGGTTAGGTTTTTTGTCGAGAATAAAACTAGGTTTGCTCGAGGACGAGCAAAAGATAAGTTTGGGAGTATTTGTTCATATCATAATATTGCATTATTATATTCCTCATTCTTATGTATTTTACAAATAAACAGGTGCTTTTGACCCATGTCCGCTACATAGTACAGGTTACAGGTTCTTGGATCTAAAACAGTGAAAAAGATAAAAGACGATGCAAAAGTGGAACTACAACCAACAAATAAAAGGATCTTGATCAAGCCTACAGAAAGATCAGTTCACAAAATAAAAGGCATCGCAAGATTCAAGATTTCGTCTTGAAGCAACGGTTAAAGTCCACTACATTATTCACTAGAGATCTGGAGAAACCTAGAAGCCAATTTGAGAAAAGTGCTGAAGAAATAGGAAGCCCAAAAAGCCCAGAACAAGCAAAAAAGTTTTCAGCATATGATCTTACCATTGGGCCGCGGAACCGCGGCCCAACCCTTGCTGCGGCCGTGGTTCCGCTGCCATCTAGAGCATGTTGTGAAAATATTTTTTACCATAATTCTTGGCGGCTTTGACTGGTCTTTCTAGGGGTATTTTGGTAAATGCAGACATGCGGCAATTGTAAACCTAGGGTTTTCTATGTCCTATAAATAGAAGCCCAATTCCTTGTATTTGTTCATGCCTCCTTTCATTAATAAAATTCAGAATTCTTTTGGAGAGCATCAATTTGTAAGTTCTTAATTTATTTTTCTGCCCTAGGTTAAATTTCTTATCTGCCCTAGGTAATTTCTATTCCTTGCCCTAGTTAGATCTTTAATTCCTTGCCCTAGATAAATAGTTAGATCTGTTCTTAAATTCCCTAATGAGCGAGTAGTCTCCTCGCTTGTTAGGGTTAGCTTCGGGGAAGGTTTGAGAGATGAAGATCTCTCACCCCTTTCTTGCCCATCACATATAATTAATAGGACTCCATGCATACATGCACATACCGCTCCCTACGGCACCCTATCCCACGAGGTAGCGGTGATACCGTAGTATAAAGGCCCGGTTGAGCGTGTTTTCCATGGAGGTTAGGGTAAGGATTGATAAAGGAAGGACAAGAACCTAAGAAACATCTTTCCAAATGGTTCTAATCCCCTTTATTAATAATTACCATAACTCCTAATAAGATCTTAATATGGGTATAGAAAGCGGTGAGATTTATTGACTTTCCAAACTTAACCTAAACCTAACCCTAGCAAGATTTAGATCTAGATTAATTTATTTTTTAGATTTAATTGATCCATTCACACCGTTTGGAATTAACTCGTTAGAGTGATTAGGAAATTCACAACATCCCTGTGGACCGACCCGTACTCACCGGCTAGCTACCAAGCGACGCCGTTCTTGATTGCGGTTACTAAATATTTTTGATTCATATCTTTTAAAAAGCGCAAGCACGCTAAATCTCTATCAATCAGCAGCCGAGCGGCTCTCCTGCTCGGCTATCCCTGGCCGGTAGCTTCCCTACCCGCAGTACCAGGGATCAAAGCCCTCGCAAGAGGCATCTGAGCGGCTACCCCGCTCGGTCATCCCAGGCTGGCAGTCGCCTACCTAGACGCCAGAGATCAAAGCCCTCGCCAAAAGGCAACCGCGCAGCTTCACTACCCGGTTATCCTTGGCAGGCTTCTTACAACCCCTCTAACGCTAAGGATCAAAGTCCTCCCAGAGGCAGCCGAGCGGCTTCCCTGCTCGGCTATCCCTGGCCGGTAGCTTCCCTACTCGCAACGCCAGGGATCAAGGCCCTCGCCAAGATCAACCGAGCAGCTTCCCTACTCGGTCATCCCCAGCAGGCATCCTCCTGCCCAACAGACGCTGCAAATTTGTAGCCCTCGTAACGAGGCCACTAAGCCCATCACATGCAGCGGACCCGAAGCCCTAACAAAAGACATCAGGCGATCGAAATCAACTCGACGACCGATTGCTCCACTTGTTGTTCCCGCACTGGACCGCGCCCTATCAGACGCCACAGGTCTGCACACGTCGCGTCGGCCAATTGACGCTTGACACGCGGACCGTCGCTTCAGTGGCAGGATGCACGAAACGGCACACCTTCCTTAAATGCAGAGATCTCGCCCTAATTCGATAGCAGAAAAGACAGATGACGGCTCGAGGACGCGTCCCGACGAAACCTTAGAAGGGAGCTTACCCCGGACGGCCCGGCAGTCCACTCCTGACCCGACCCGCTAGCTGGTCGGGACAAGAGTGGGGGGCTAATGATGATGCTCAATATTGGCGTCTAGAAGATCAGGACATGTGACGGATGACATGTCCCAAGACCCAGAAGAAAGAGCTCACAGAGGCCGACCACGCTACCCTTGTACCCGACCTGCAAGCACAAGCTGGCCCTCCTCGGGGCCCCCTGCAAATTGACCTCCTCGACCCCTCAGCTCGTCCCGAGCTGCCACAGGACCAAGACTCTTTGGCCCTCTTGCTCGGCTCCGAGCTTCCCAGCCGAGGCCGTCTTCCTCGGTCCTTCCGACCGACCAACTCCACCACTCATAGGCGTAACCGCCGCTCCGCAAATCTCGCCACGCGCAAATTCTCCGCTAGCAACGTCCCACGTTCCACGCCATCACGATCACCATTAATGGGCGATCCGCTCTTTACGCGGGCGTGACGTCGGGAGCGTAACTGCCGGCGAGATTCTCACGCCTGCTGCTGCGTGCCGCCGCCGCTATATAAATCCCCATCACAGAGGGGTCAAGTAAGCCTTCTTGATTTCACTTAGCCGTTACTCTGCTCGGATCTAGTACTAACTTGATCGTCAAAGGGTCCTCGGTGGTACCAAACCATCCCGGGACTTCTTTGCAGGTATTCGGCGCTAAACTTCTCAAATCACCAATCTCCTCAAAACCCATTGAGACCCACACGCAACAGAAGATCATCGCCGAAATCCACCGGGAGATCAACGGAAGACAACATCTGACGAAGACCCGAAAAGGACCTCCATCATATAGTCTGCTCCAATTCCTAACTTCACATTGAGACTAATTCTAAGATGTACCATGTTCTAACTAATTAGATAAAACGACGTTCGTTGGTTCAAGCTAGATGAGATATAAATGATTGGTGTAATGCAATTAACCTAATTTTTAATTATACATGTAAATAGATAATGCGTTCCTCCTTTTAAATACATTTTTTGTTTTTCTTTTTTTCCTTTTTGGGAGGGAGAAGAGAGCATGTGGGTTGTGGGTGGAAGACTTTAATGAAAGAAGAATGCAAGACAAACGTGAGTAAATCTAATTTATTGAACAAGAAAATTGTAGGGTACTGTTAGATAATTAATTAGTCTAAGTTGCCCCCCAGTTCATCAAGATAATTAAAAAATTATCATGCCAGGAATTTAGTAGCTATATAGTTGGAACAAAATAATGCTAGTGGATTTGGGTTGAATACTTACAAGTTTATGTATATTGCACTAAACTTGGCAAATGAACTCTTGCTGCAAAAATTAAACAAGTGTGGGTGTAGCTAGGTTTGCTTTTGTAAACTCATGATGGCAATACTTGTGTTCCAATTTATGTTGCTACTTTGGCAAGCTGTGTTAATGCCATAATTGTTTGTACATATATAGGGCAGCACTCTATCTAGCTTATCTTGTTTTAGGTTTGCTGTAAATGATATTTCTCTACTATTAAATGAAGTCCTCAATAATAAGTAGTGTTGCATAGAGAGGATATTTACAGGGGGAGAAAACTCTAATAGTCATATGAAAGTCCTTTATATGATCAAGTTCTTTGGGGTATACTTGAACAACTTCCAACAAATTTATTTACATACATACATTTCCAAGAAAACTAAAGGTACATCGGGTCGTTTATCAAGAAAGTGGACGAGAGGCTGTGTTGATCAACTTGAACAGTACGGAAAATCGATCAGATGTCCCAAAAAAAACATTTCATGAATTTGAAAAACATGAATCTATCCTAACGTGTGTGTGCATATGTATCATGAAGCTGTAGAAGTTGCAGTGTGTTCCAACTAATGAATGTATCTCGTTTACAACACTTAGTCATATGTGTTTGAACACGTATTGCATGTATTGCATCAACAACGGCAATTATATATATATATATATATATATATATATATATGAGAATAATTTTATGAAAGATGCCATAGGAGTGAATTTCATCCTATGGCATCGAAAAAATACACCCTCTTTCATTTTTTCCATCAACCGGCACCCACCATTTTCATCGTTATCATCTAAGATGTGAGTACACCAAATTTCATGTGATTTTACAACATTTTCACCGTTGATTTAGCAATGTAAAAAGTTCTATTGTCGGTAAACCGATAAGTTTGAACCCACTAAATCAACGGTGCAAAAGTAGTAGAATCATATGAAATTTGGTATACCCACAACTTAGATGATAACGATAAAGATGGTAGGTACCGATTGTCGGAAAAAATGAGAGAGAATGTATTTTTTCGACGCCATGGGTGGAAATTCCCTCCTATGGCCTCTTTCCTCCATTAATAACCCCGCTCTCCCCTCTCTCTCTCTCTATATATATAGAGAGAGAGGGGGGGTTTCATAGGAGAGGATTTCCTTCTATGGCGTCGAAAAAATACAGCCTCACCATTTTTTCCGACGATCGGCATTCATCACCATCATCGTTATCATCTAAGATGTGCATACACCAAATTTCATGTGATTCCACTACATTTTCACCGTTGAATTAGCAATGTAAAAAGTTGTATTGTCGGTAAACCATTAATTTTGCACCAACTAAATCAACGGTGAAAAAATGGTATAATCACATAAAATTTGGTGTATCCACATCTTAGATGATAAAGATAGATGTAATGCATACCGATCGTCGAAAAAAATCACGGAGGGTGCATTTTTCCGACGCCATAAGAGAAAATCTCACCTATGGCATCTTTCCTCCATTAACCTCATATATATATATATATATATATGAGGTTAATGGAGGAAAGAGGCCATAGGAGGGAATTTCCTCTTGTGGCGTCGAAAAAGTACACCCTCCCTTATTTTTTCCGACGATCGACACCCACCATCTTCATTGTTATCATGTAAGATATGGTACACCAAATTTCATGTGATTCTACAACCTTTTCACCGTTGATTAAGTGGGTTCAAAATTAACAGTTTACCGACAATAAAACTTTTTACATTGCTAAATCAACGGTGAAAAGGTTGTAGAATCACACGAAATTTGGTGTACCCACATCTTAGATGATAACGATGAAAATGGTGGGTGCCGATCGATGGAAAAAATGATGGAGGGTGTATTTTTTCGACGCTATAGGAGGAAATTCCCTTCTATGGCATCTTTCCTCCATTATTCTCTCTCTCTGTGTGTGTGTATATATATATAATGGAGGAAAGAGGTTCTAAAAGGCTTTTTGCGTTAAGTGGCGGCAAAAAGTACGCCCTCAACCATTTTATTCGACGATCAGTACCTTCCAACTTGATCTCCATCCTTTAATTTGTCGATACACCAAGTTTCATATGATTACAACATCATTTCACCGTTGATTTAGCAATGTAAAAAGTTCTATTGTCAGTAAACCATTAATTTTGCACCCACTAATTCAACAGTGAAAAGAGGTTAGAATCACATGAAATTTAGTATATCGACATATTAGACGATGAAAATCAAGATGGCCGGTGTCTATCGTCGAATAAAATGGTGGAGGATGTGTTTTGTGCCGCCATTTAACGCAAAAAGCCTCCTAGCTGCCGCCGCCCGTCTCTTTTCTCTCTCTCTCTCTCTCTCTCTCTATATATATATATATATATTTTGTGCTGCTTATTTTGATATTTTTTCCATATAAATGGTATGAGAAGGACATCAAAAAAGATTATTTATTGCATTTGTGGTTGCATTGCCTTGTCATAGCAAGCAAAGTTGGTTGAGCAATTAAAATATCTTCGATATTTGGTTATAGGGTCAGTTATGAACCTTACTGATATAAATTCTTGCTTGTTTGTTTTGGTCTCGTTAATTATGAGCATTCCACATTTAGCTAAAAAGCTAAACCCATCTTTTAAAGATTGCACCTTCAATGGTTATTTGATCAGCATAAATAGTCTCCAATTGTTGGACGGAAATTATCTCCATTCATTAATTAATAATATATATGTGTAGTCATGAAAGTTATTTGTAACGACCGTAAAATGTAATTTTTTCTTTATAATAAAATCTTTTCTTTTAAAACTCGGTATATATTCATTTCTTTTTAAATATATGCATGGTCATTACTTATATACTTTTGGTTGAGACGGTGAGTTGTGATTGTAGAGCATATAAGATCGAGCGGTTATTAGTTTATTTTGGAATGAAAAGGGTCTAATGCATTTTTAAGAAATTATTTTGAATTTTTGAATTTTATATTAATGTGAGTGTTTATTTTTGAATATATTTTTGCAATTTAAATTTTCACCTAAATTTTATTTTATAAAATATTGTCTAAGCCGTTTGATCTAACCCAAATAAATCCTAGCCTTTATTCTCTAAAACCCTAATTCCTAATCCTTTAAATAAACTCTAGTCCTCTCTCTGTTCTCTCTTTTCTTTCTCTTCTCTATTTATTTTTTTTATTTCCTATCTTCAAAACCCGAACCTGGGTGATCTATCCATGACCAGGATGAAGTTTGGATGAAACTAAGTGGAGGTCCGAAACGACTAGAACTTTGCAAGAAAGGAGGAAGAACCATAGAGAAACAATCCTCGAATCAACACATGCCTCGAGCCTCGAGCCTCGATCACTTCGAGGCCTTCTTGACACGTTTTGCACGATCCTAGATCGTCGATGTTGTAAATCTTTCCAACCCTAAATAGTCTCATTGCCCTATTCTCCTAGAGATGTCTTGATCTTTGATTGTTCGTCTCTCATGATATGTTTTTATATATAAAAAAAAAGTAAGTAAAATGATAATCGAATAAGATAAATCTCGTTAGGCTAATCCTAATATGTGTTTATTTACGTTCATGATTCTTATTAATATTTTATGAAAATTATATGGTCGATCAATTGTATGAATTCACTTGGTGCTCGCCGAAATATTTATAAAGGATAAAGATTAGGGTTTATAATGTTTCTCTATAAAAATGCCATGATTACTTTCTTTCATTCAAGCAAAATGCTATTTTTATTCCTATAATAGATTTAGTCATAATTGTGTACATCATGACCAATCCAATGACCACTATATAGTAGTCAACTAATCTACGAGCGATGACATCTTTCCGTGGTTGCCATGACGGGTATAGTTGGGCTAAATCACGATAGTTCTTTGTTTACGCATTTTTTTGTATTTTAATGCTGGTTGAATTTTTACGGCGCAGTCTGTAAAGATTATGACGGAACCCTATCGTATTGTGCTCTTTTTAATTTTAGTCCTTAATATGAAATGTTCATCACAAACTCACGCACACTTTCTCTGTAGATCACGTTTCCTAATAATGACTTTTAGACTGAGATTAAGTCCTCTGAATGTCAGGGTTTGCAATCTACGGACCCCTGAACTGTTACAGGTAGTGACCTTAAAATGCTTATATCTTGCTCTTCCTATATCCAAATGCCATGCTTCTTTTTTAAAAAAATAATACCAGCGAGTTTCCTACAACTTTTATGTTAAGAGCTTTTTCTAGTTCTAAATTGAAACCTCAAATATATGCAGTTTAGTTTCGATGCGCGTTTCTAGTCCGTTGCTGGAATTCAACTACTCTACTATCTTTAAACTTTTTTATAAAATTCATTGTAACGGATTTTGTGAATCCGTTTTTTGAAGCTTTCAGTAAACTCATTTTATTATCAGTGTAAATTTATTAAAACCTAATTGTTTGTTTTGAACTACGACTTAGTGGTTTCTTTCGTCTTTTGACTCTCTGGTTTAACAGAAAACTTCCGTAATAAATGTTATTTAACTTGTTGTAACTCCCTCCTTGGGACTCCAAACTAGGTAAACCCTTAGACGTCTCACAAGTATATTGTGTGATGCACGTTTTCTTAGTTGATACCTTTATCATATTCTGCACCAAAAACTCCGAAACAGCACTATCTCGTCAGCTCTGTTTTCTGAAACAGCGGCTGAACATACAGCGCAACCTGTTTTAAACTTATCATAACTCAAGTTTCCGGTACCCGAAATGGGTGATTCTTTTTGTGAAATCATCGTAACAGAAAACCCTATATTTCTTGTTTAGAACCCGTGGCTTGAAACTGAACCTTAATAATGTCTTATTTATGCTATAACTCATGAAGTATACTGTTTCTTGATTAAATGATAACATGCCCTTTAGTGCGGTCAAGTATATAATTAAAATCTTGCAAGAGCCCTCATTGATTATTGATACTTGGATCATTGGTTATCGACATTGTTGCTCATTGTTCATGGTTCACTTTCATGTATCAAATAAACTCTTGCAAATCAGTGACATCGATTATGTGCATGAATGTTTAACTCGGTGTTGGGGTGGTTTGGTGAAGATAGCGGTCATGATTTCAAGAGTCCCCTCAAGTTCATGTTGTCGTGATTCCGATCCTAAACGGAAGCTAACTTACATGGTGGTGTAGCCGTATTTCGTCTGCATAAAACGAAACACTTGCTGATCAAGGGTCCCCCCACTATTTATGTTGTGTAGTCGTATTTCGTTGGCATAAAACGAAACACTCTGATCAAAAGTCCCCTGTCATGCAGCTGTGATTCCGGGCATTGACGGAAGCTACTAATCATTCATTTTGTTGTTGTTACGTGGGACAAACGGAATACTCATGAAATCCAGTTCAACAGCCTTTACTAGACTCAGACGAACAATAGATAGGTTACACAAACAATATACCTCTACGTGTACACTTATTCATGTTTAATGTGGTGTGCATGATGCTGACACTAAAAACTATACGCTGGGTATGTATTTCCTGGGATCTGATCAGATATTTGATTTGATTATTAGTTCTATGTAGAGAATTAAGAATCTGGAAGCATTGTTCATGTGGCTTGAAAATTCATTTCTCGGTACTCAACAATCTTGGATTAGTATTTAATGAAGAACTGGAAGCTCCAATTATAGGTATGATCTGTTCATATTTGCTAAACAAAAAACAAAATTTGCTACAATATGACTTTTGAAAGAGGCCCGATTTACTTCCAAAGAAACAATTTATCCCGATTTTCGCAAGCTAAAGGCATTCTCAGCAAAACCCAAACTTTGCCTTTCATCGATGATGATGTAATGCACATTTTTTAAATCATGCATCTGTGTTGAATTTGCGTTTACGGTGGGTGGTGGGTGTGTGTGTGTATATATATATGTATATAAATAAAAGGTTAATGAATGAAATAGGCCATAGGAGGGAATTTCCTCGCGTCGAAAAAATACATCCTTCCTCATTTTTTCCGACGATCGGCACCCACCATCTTCATCGTTATCATCTAAGATGTGGGTACACCAAATTTTATGTGATTCTACAACCTTTTCACCGTTGATTTAGTGGGTTCAAAATTAACGGTTTACCGACAATAGAACTTCTTACATTGCTAAATCAACGGTGAAAAAGTTCTAGAATCACATGAAATTTGGTATACCCATAATTTAGATTATAACGATGAAAATGGTAGATGCCGATCGGCGGAAACAATAAGGGAGGATGTATTTTTTCGACGCCATAGAAGGAAATTTCTTTATATATATATATATATATATATATAAAGAGTATACTTAGCAAGTCCCTCATGCTAGTTAGGCTCCATTCAGCAAGTCAATGCCCTAATTTGATGGGAAAGAGATTTTGAACAAAAATTAGATATGTATCACATAACATTTGATAAGCATAATATCAATGAAAAAAGTAAGAAGCAAACAACTGCTTTACTTAACAAATTTGTATAACAAAAGAAAAAATAGATCATTAGTTGCAACAATCAGAGCCTTTTATTTAGAAAGAAAGAGAAGAACTGCAGATGTATATTTATGACAACAAGCGATATTTATGATGACAACGGCAATATTTGAACCTCGGGTTAGCAGGAGGAAGATCAAATGTCATGACAATATAGTTTATTATCTTTGGTTACAACTGCAATCAGGAAATGCTATAAGAAATTCAAAACTTGCAAATTAAACTGCAAAATATAGGAAACAAACCAAAATTGATTGCATCCCATCAACGAATTAACATTCTAATTGTCAGATTACAATAGTTGCAGTTTCTGTGCATTCAGTTGTCCAAAAATGCAAACCAAACGCTCCAATGCTACAATCAAGTTTCTTCTATGATTTATCGGAAATAAAATGCTACAAATTGAGTTCCATTATTTTGCTTATGTGGGCTGATATCTCCAATACATTTTTTGCCTCTCGATTCCTTAAAAATAAAAGGGTAAATTGTCAAAAAGTCCCCGGCCTGCTTCAAACTTGTGTAGAAGCACCTGCGCATATTGCTCTTGTAAAAGACCCTAGGCCCAATTAAACCCCCATTTATACTAGTTGCCTATGATATATAAATGTAATATATAAAGAGCTGGGGGAATAAAGACCTTAATGAAATGCAGCCCAAGATTTTGAACAGTAGGCCCTTCCAAACAATTTTGAAAATATCAAGAGTTTTTAGACAACTCCTGAGCAGACCAGGGGCTTTTTGACAATTTACCCAAAATAAAACCTGGAATTACAGTTCACCAACAATTAAGGGAACCCCAACATTTCACTTCTTGGTAACTTCGAGCATGGTAGAGCGATTAATTCTATCGAACTTTTGCAAAGTGTGGTACACCTTTGTTGCTCTATGTACCCTGCACCTGCCAATATTCGAAAAGTAAGAAATATGGTTGGAAACTCTTTGCAGCATCCCACTAAAAAAACAGGCTAAATTTCACTAAACTACCCTTAAGCATGAGCGGTTTTCTGTTAAATACATTAGAGTTTTTTTTATTATCGCGAAATCCCTTAAACTTTGGTTCTAAGGGAGTTCTTTTCATTGAAATACCCTTAATGTGGAACTTTACAGAGCTTTCTGTAATAGAATTTTTAAAAAATTAAGCAAGAAAGCAAGCTGGAAAACGCTCATAGTTTAAGGTAGTTTAATGAAATGTAGCGAATAATAGGGGGGGGGGGGGGAGAGACTAGCAAATAGTGTGTCCGAAAGATAATGAGTACAAATAAACATCAGGAAACAAGCTTGCAACATGCATACTACAAAGAAGATAAAGAAAATAACAATATTAATGAAAAACTGCTCGCGCTGTCACGCACACACCTCCGTCGAGAAAAGCAACCACAATCATGTTTCCTTGTATGCTCAAGTTGATTTGGTATTGCTCCACACCATCCATGCTAAAATACACATAAATAGGATGGAAGGAGAAGGCGCAAGTCACATTTCCAGCGTGTTTCCTCAAAATCTGCCGATACGGTTGTTACACAATGCACCTCCTACATTAAAAGTTTAAAACAATACGAGATGAAAGTTTTGTAAGCAGTAAATGTGTGTGTTTTAACACAAACTATTCAAAATCTACCATTTTAAGTCAATAGGTGCCATTTTACATAATTATAGAGCACAGAAGGTTTAATATAGACAGAGGTAGACAATGTAGCATGGAATTGTCAACAAGGAGACACATCCGTATCAGTTTCGCATCCATAATGGATGCTTTTGGATTTGTTGAGGATACTTGTGGAAATTTTTTTGGCAGGGGCTAAAATTTATATTGTATTTTAAACGCATGGAACATGTATCAATAGCTTAGACACCAATTACCTATGCATCAACACTAGAAAATTATTTTTCTTTTTTCATATTTGCTACTAGGATGTTTTTGTTGCTGTGCGTGCACGCGCAAGGAATGTGTGTATGTGTAAACATCTAAAAAATTGCATACCCCAAAGAATTGTGTTCCAAACTTTTGAAAAATTGTGAATCCACAAATATATTTCGTATTGTCTCTTGTATCCATATCCGAATTCAAGCTACTTAGCTAGCAGAACTACATGTCATATTCTGTTAATCAACTGGCCAATCAATAAAAGCAACAAACCCAACTAACTATAAGAAAAAGGGGGAAATCTTATACATACAACTATATAACTGCATAAAAATGCACAAGAGGAACATTGGGGGAGTTAAAACCTCGGCATAAAATTGAACTAGTTATATATTAGCATGTCCATGCTCACGAATTAAAATATAGATTCAGTAGTAACTATCAAAACCATATCATTTTGTTATTAAAAAAACATGCGATATTAGTAAATTTCCATAATCCATGATACCAAGCCAGCTTCAAGGAATTATAATAGGCACTCAGAACAAGTGAATTTACACAAGAATTAAATTAAAAATAAATGAAAAATGTAAAAATATAACCTTCACTAAAGGAAAAAAAAATAGAATACAACTAACTAGTAGGTCAATCGATTGCATGAACGATTAGCTGCGGATTTTGTTTCCCATCCCTTTTTCCTTTGCCCTATCCATTGAATTTGAAATCGATTCAGACATGCAGATTGATAAGTTGACGATTATGAACAGATCAACTTTTTGCTCATCTTTGATACAAAGTATTAAGTTTGGGTGATGCACATTATTAGTCAAAACCCATCAACTTAAGGTTTCCACAAAAGTGGTTAGTTGGCATAGTATTCAAGCGGTAGCTTTCAGGAAGTCCTTGAGTAAAATTTCATAGACAATAAAGGTATGCCGTATACTCCCACATATTATCCCTTTCAAGATAATAATATGTATCATGCAAATATACATAATGGTGATTGATTCCTCACCAAAAGACAGCTTAAGAAAGAAACTTTTAAAGCAGGAAGATCAGGATCTTTTAGAATTTTCTGACTCCAAACTAATGAAATGGGACGGGGATGTAAAGGTTCACTAATTTTATTAAGTTCAGTTACTTTTGATGATCTGTTTGTAAAAAAATCATTTCGAATAATCCTAAAAAGTTTATTTTTAAGATATATAAAGTTGGACCGATTTAGGAACCCCCCCCCCCCACCCCCCCACCCCTTCCCAAAAAAAGGTGAAGTAAAATAACTTCAGATGCCATCATTTTGAAGGACATATAAATAAGTAATCAATACCAATTTTCATTCATGAAATATAATCCTTTTGGAAAAGGACAGCTTTTGCCAAAAGGGATGGGGTAATCCAACATCAAGAAAAATTGGCCTTATTTCAGTAAAATAGATGATCCCAAAGTACATCTCCTTTTCACACCATGAAAAAGAAACAATCTCTTGTATGAGCTTCATTAATGGGTTATCACAACAAGAACAACAAAGTCTTTGTACCATACTTTCAGGGCCATGAACATTTATCTCAATTTAGCTATGCAAGGGCTATATCTTAACCACTTCCTCAGTTAGATAACAAATTGTCGTCATTTTTCAGTGCTTGAATCAATGCTAGCTTCAATCTCCTGATTGGCGCAAACCTCAGACTTCATAGTGTTGGTCTCATCCCTTTTAATTTTGATTATTATTGCCAACCATCCTCTGTTCCATGCTTGTACTTACCGTTTTGTAGGCTTAATAGCCATAAAAAAATTGAAGGTGGTTGGGGGAACAATTGAAGGTGGTTGGGAGCATCGACATAAATTGTAATATCCATTGGGAGATTGGAGGAATAAGTTAGGACTTTGTCAAATTAAATTGAAGAAGGATTTGAATCTCCAAAGAGAACAAGACAAGATTTTTGGTTTATGGGTTATTTATTTGTTTTGTATTTTGTTTTATTCTTCTCTATGTATTAAATGTAAAGGGATTAAGATGCTAAAAAGCTTGACCACAACACATGTACACTTTCATTATATATACTAAGACCAAAAAATATTCATATATTTTTTGGACTTTTCAAATTAATTTATAGTATTTATTAAAACAAGAAATTCTATTATGAGTTAAAAAATAATTATTTAGTTTTATGACAAAATTAGTGTCCATAAACTTCTGGTATCATTTCGACACTAAATACTATTTTTCCATGATTTTTGAAAATTATTTGTTATTTTTCATGTATTTTCAAAGTTTCAATTAAAGTAAAGGTTTATTATTTCTAGGCACCATTCTTCAACTTAAGTTGACCCAGCAACTCAAGTCCAATGACTTGGCTAATTTATATGGTTTCTATCTTATTTTAATGCATATAAATACTTGAGCTAGCTTAATATATGATTATAACTTAAGCTTTCAAAAATTGTTTATTCCAATTTTTTTTATTTAGTCAAGTCCTTGGACCCGAAGTCCAAAACAGTAGGTGTTAAGAGTACAAAGCTTTAAAGACAAAAAGAGGAAGAAAGAAACGAAAAAAAGGACCCAGAGAAAGGAACAAAGGTTTGATGTGATGTCTGCATGCAAGAATGCTAGTGGAGCACTTCATCAAAAACGAAAATGAAGGAAAGAGGAGAGAGACTTCGATAGCGGAGCCAAGTCATTTTGATGGATGACACGCTGCTCATGAATGCGGAAGATACAAGACGTGACGATAGTAACCGGTGAAAAAGTATACGTAATCTCAAACATACAATGATTTCTTGACTACCAAATGCTCCAGAGTACATGGAGATAACTAGTATTTCGAATAAGTGATGCCGATGGGGTCACTCTAGAGACGTGGCAAGAAGATTTGATAAATAGGTCATCAAAAAGATGCAAAAAGTGGCGCCGAGCTCCGAAGCGATGTGTTCTCATATTGTTGTAGCGATGGTGTAATGAAAGAAGTGGTTTGATGTTTCAAGACAAGATTACAGATATTGCAGGCGCAAGAGGTAGGGATACCTCATCAATGAAGTGCGAGTTTGGCTAGGAGCTTTTCTTGTAGTAAGCACCACATGAACAGTATTATTCGAGAGTGTGTCCATGAAGTGTGGGTAAGAGTTTGGACGGAGATCTATGCAATCCTTGAAGGTGATCTAGCAACTAATAGCAGACGGTAGCGGCGACATATGTTGTATTAGCCATCTATGGAGTGGACCCAACAATGATCGAGTATTCCAGGATTAGGTTGAAGAGAGGATCTTATCGCAAATGTAGGGAGAAAATAGACGGCGAAGCTTATAGTAGATCCCAAGACGGGCCGGAAGCATATAGTAGAGTATTGCCAGTAGAATTGTTGATTAGAGTAGTGTTAATTGTTAGGGGAAGCGTAGAAAAGGGAATATGGAGCACCCGGTTGTTGAACCGGATGCTCGTATTTGTACCATTAGCTATCATACATGCGCATGATGGACAGCACTGCAAGTATTGTTGCCATACCGCTTTCCATGTCCAAGAGGATCAGCATGAGATAAGCGAATGCGGATTGGGCAACGTATACTTTATATGCACAAGCCTAGACTAGTCAGAAAAGGTTTGGAGATGTAGTTTGAAGGACTGTTTGGAGAGAAGGGGTTAGTAGCAGAGGAAGGTAGTTCATCCTAAGAAGTAGTGCGACTCGGTTGTTCACATAGGCACCAACGTATTTTGTGAGGTCCACCCCAAAGAAAGGATCGAACAAGAATGTTAATTCGAGAGAACACCGCCGCTGGAACGTAAGTACTGTGGAAGTAGTAACTCAGAATAGAATTAAGGACACTTTTGATGAGAGTGATGCATCTAGCAAAAGAGATATACTGAAGCTTCCATTGACCAAGATTTTGTTGTAATCGTTCAAGTAAACGAGTGAAATGAAAGAGTTAAGACCGTCTAAATATAACCAAGATAAGTGAAATCCTCCTTGCCAAGGGTGATATGGAGCTGGTGATTGAGTAGGAAATGGCATCCAGCGGTGCTTGTCCGTGGTCCGTGTAGTAGAAGGATTTTTGCTGGTTAATGGATTGGTTTTTAGCCGATTGAAATGTTCAAAGAAAGCTATGGTATGCAGCTCGGACTTTTAACGCTCCCACAATGATGATGTCGTCTGCGAAGAGTGCACGAGTAATCAGCGATGTGAGTGCCCTTAAGTGAAACCAATGGAGGTTGCTCCCTCTTATGTGCAGTTGATGACAAACAAATATAGGGAAATAGGGCCACCCTACCGTAGAGCATTGGATGCTCTGCATCCACGTGCAATCTTTCCTTTAAAGCGATAGAAGAATTGGGATGTGGAGAAATATTCTACGTTCTAGCGAATCCAAGTTTCAAGGAAACCCACGGTTGAAAGAATACAGCGTAGGAAAGCCCAATCCACATGGCGAAAGGCTTGTTCAAGATCAATTTGCAAAGCAAGACACTTATGGGTTAAGCAAGTGCGTATACTGTGGTAAAACTCTTGGATCAACATAATGTTGACGGCAATGTCACAACCGTGTATAAAACCGTTCTATTGTGGTTTGATAATAGAGGGAAGAACATGCCGCCAAATGTTGGCTAAAATTTTTGATAGCTGCTTATAATTCGTACTGCAAAGTCTGCTAGATCGTTGGTCAAGAGGTGAAGTACAACCGGCTTCTTAGAAATGAAGGTTATGGCCGTAAATTTCCAGTCTGATGGAAGACGGGAAGTAGGTAGAAGTGAGAGAGTGTATGAAGTACATCGGCCTTCCGTAGTGGCCAGTTGTGCTGGGAGAACTCGACATTATAGCCATCTAGGCATGGACTCTTATTGTGTGGCATTTCCATTAAGGTTGTGTAAGTTTCAGCTTCAGAGAACAGTTGAGTGAGAAAGGCTTCAAATGGTGTGACGGTTGAGGTCGGTAGAAGAGAAAGGATACGGTGGTGTGCGAGCATATGCTTATTCCAATTTTTTTCTAAACTAGCATATGTAATATTGTGCATATGTTTTACAATTTCTTTCGTAGTCACCCATGTAAATACTCAGTCAAACTAGTCAACACAATATTACCATTTCCTAGATATTGTTGGGCCTACGTTTTTAAAAAAAATAACCATTGGGCTTAATCCCCTCATCTTAGGTTTGAAAGAAAAATTGGAGATTGGTTTAAATTGTTTTTTGAAATGATTTTTTTGATCAAATTACTCAGATTTTTTTTCTTATCAAACCCATAATTTGTAATTGTTGCTAAGGACATTTTGTAGCAATAAATTTCTAAAAATCATCTATATACACTACTCATTTACTTTCGATTTGATTTGGGGCATACAATTGGAAACTCTACATCAAATTTTCTTATCTGATGAGTAACTTGAGAGCTTTTATTTGAAAATTATTCTAATATTCAAAGTTTCATCTTCTTGAGTAAATTTGAAGAGCTTTAAACTAGATAGGATTTGTATTTACTCTTTTTATTATCCTCTCAATTAAACTCTTAGATCGTATTATTAGGTTAGAAAGTTTGTGAGCAAATTGCCTCTCAATTATAAGACAAATTCATTGAAGATTGATTATAACCTCTTGGTAAGAGGTATTATAAATGGTTGTAAAAGAGTTGCTCCTATCTGGTTAAAGGAGTAAAGATGATGAAAGGTCGAAAAAGCCTAAATATAGGATCTTTAGGATAGACGTAGGACGTCGAACCATGTGAAAATCGCCGTATTTTTGTTTGCTTTCTTGCCTCTTATTTATTTTATCACATTCATCTTTTAAATTGTTATAATTTTTTGTGTGTGTGCTTCATTAGATTTTAAATTTTGTTAATTTAAAATCCATTATCTAAAACTAGGTCAAGTAACTTTATCTTTAGATGAAAACACTAATTAGGATATATTGTATAATTAATATACTAATTCAAAAGAACCATAAAAAATTTATACAAAACAAACATTGCCATCAAGACATCGAATAGAAATAAAGAAACTAGAACAAAAAACTCAATGAACTAACCTGTAGTTTTAGGTGCCAATGATCCCAGCAGTCCTAGGCATTTTGATTAATCACTATCAAAAAACCAAGAACACAAAAAGATAAAAGGATTTAAGAAAAAAAAGATACAGTAAAAGGAGAAGGGAAAATAAAATAAAAATGAAAGCAAGCAGCAGCTAACCTTTTGCAAATTAGGGTGGTTAACTTGTTTTTGCATACCACTGTAGATATATAAGAAAGATTCAAGCGAAGGCTGTCAATTAGGTAAAAGGCTATAAGAGCGCTGTAGGACGCAGGCGTGAGCGATTTTAAATTATTTAAATTGTTTCATGAACTGATTTTTTGACCAAATTACTTCAATATTTTTTCTTTTCTTTACCCGTAATTTATAGCTGTTATTAAGGGCGTTTTAGTCATTATTTTCCAACATTAATAAATTTCTAAAAATCATCTGCATATACTACACATTTACTTTCTATTTGATTTAGAGCTTCCAATTGGAAAATACTATATATCAAATTTTCTTAACCCATGAGTAATTTGAGAGCTTTTATTTGAAAATCACTCCTGCATTCAAAGTTTCATCTTTTTGAGTAAATTTGAAGAGCTTCAAGCTAAATAGGATTTGTATTTACTCTTTGTATCATCCACTAAATCAAGCTCTTAGTCTCTATTAGTAAAAAAGAAAGTTTGTGAACAAATTGCCTCTCATCTATTAGAGCGATTCATTGAAGATTAATTGTAGCCTCTTAGAAAGAGGTGATCGTAAAGGTTTTGCTCGTACCTTGTTAAAGAAGTAAGGATAGTGAAATGTTGGAAAACCTAAAGGCGTGGAACCACTTAAAAACCGCCGTGTTTATGTTTGCTCTTTTGTTTCTTATTAATTTTATCGCATTCATCTTTCAAATTGTTGTAGTTTGGTATTTCACATAGCTCATGTTCAAACTCAAGCAATTACACCCATCTATTCCTCAATTTCAGCAAACTTCAACTCCTCACAAATTCAGTGATTTCTTGCATCCAATCTTTGGCATGCAGGCTTCTATGAATTGCCATCACTGATTTCTTTTCCCTAATCACAAATGGGTATGATAATGCTCGATATCGGTGACTCCGCAGATCATGACACGTGGCAGATGACGTGTCCCGGAGCTTACAAGAAAGGATCAAGAACGGTACGTTGGAAGCATACACCGGGCCTGCGACCCGGGGATGTTACCGACCTTCGGTGGCCTTCCAGACCACCCCCAGCTCGCCTTCGAGCTATCACAGAACCAAGATGCGTCGGCCTCCCGCTCGTTCCCGAGCCTCCCGCCGAGCTTATCTTCGTCGGTCTCACCGACCGACCCACAGCACCAATCACCGGCGCCTCCGCCAAGGCTCCACGAATCTCGCCAAGCGCGAGATATCCGCCGTTCATGATCCCGCGTCCCACACCATCACGATCCCCCATTAACGAGCATATCTCGTCATTAATAGGGAATCCCGTCTATCAAGCGGGCGTAAAGCCAGGGGCGTAACGGCCGGCGCGAATCTCGCGCCCGCCTGCCCATTGCTGCCACTATATAAACCCCTCTCCCATATGACTCAGGTAAGCCATTTCGACCCCAATAGGTCGTTACTCTGCCAAAATACCCCGTCTAACTTGATTGTCGGAGGGTCCTCAGTGGCACGACCACTTCGGGACTTTTTTGCAGGTAGCTCGGCCTCAACCACATAAAACCCGTTAAGATCCACACGCTTCGGGAATCAACCCTCCAAATCCAATCTCCGCCATCTATCAGCGCTCGCAGCAGATCAACGGAAGGTAACATCTGAAGGAGATCCAGAGATCCATCAGTTGGCGCCGTCTGATGGATCTCCTGCATTCAAAGTTTCATCTTTTTGAGTAAATTTGAAGAGCTTTTATTTGAAAATCACTCCTGCATTCAAAGTTTCATCTTTTTGAGTAAATTTGAAGAGCTTCAAGCTAAATAGGATTTGTATTTACTCTTTGTATCATCCTCTAAATCAAGCTCTTAGTCTCTATTAGTAAAAAAGAAAGTTTGTGAGCAAATTGCCTCTCATCTATTAGAGTGATTCATTGAAGATTAATTGTAGCCTCTTAGAAAGAGGTGATCGTAAAGGTTTTGCTCGTACCTTGTTAAAGGAGTAAGAATAGTGAAATGTTGGAAAACCTAAAGACGTGGAACCACTTGAAAACCGACGTGTTTATGTTTGCTCTTTTGTTTCTTATTAATTTTATCGCATTCATCTTTCAAATTGTTGTAGTTTGGTATTTCACATAGCTCATGTTCAAACTCAAGCAATTACACCCATCTATTCCTCAATTTCAGCAAACTTCAACTCCTCACAAATTCAGTGATTTCTTGCATCCAATCTTTGGCATGCAGGCTTCTATGAATAGCCATCACTGATTTCTTTTCCCTAATCACAAATGGGTATGATAATGCTCGATATCGGTGACTCCGCAGATCATGACACGTGGCAGATGACGTGTCCCAGAGCTTACAAGAAAGGATCAAGAACGTACGTTGGAAGCATACCCCGGGCCTGCGACCCGGGGATGTTACCGACCTTCGGTGGCCTTCCAGACCACCTCCAGCTCGCCTCCGAGCTATCACAGAACCAAGATACCTCGGCCTCGCGCTCGTTCCCGAGCCTCCCGCCGAGCTTATCTTCCTCGGTCTTACCGACCGACCCACAGCACCGATCACTGACACCTCCGCCACGACTCCGCGAATCTAGCCGACGCGAGATATCCGCCGTCCATGATCCCGTGTCCCACGCCATCACGATCCCTCATTAACGAGCATACCTCGTCATTAATAGGGAATCCCGCCTATCATGCGGGCGTAACGCCAGGGGCGTAACGGCCGGCGCGAATCTCGCGCCCGCCTGCCCATTTTGGCACTATATAAACCCCTCCCCCAGACGACTCAGGTAAGCCATTTCGACCCCAATAGGTCGTTACTCTGCCAAAATACCTCGTCTAACTTGATTGTTGGAGGGTCCTTGGTGGCACGACCACCCCGGGACTTTTTTGCAGGTAGCTCGGCCTCAACCACATAAAACCCATTGAGATCCACATACTTCGGGAGTCGACCCTCCAAATCCAATCTCAGCCATCCATCAGCGCTCGCAGCAGATCAACAGAAGGTAACATCTGAAGGAGATTCAGAGATCCATCAGTTGGCGGCGTCTGTGGGAATCCTAGTTCCACTCAACGAAAGTTCATTTTCCGATCTCGACTTCATGGCGAGCGGTCACCACGACGATCCAAGCACCAGCTGTCGTCCTCCCCACAGTGGGGACGAGGGAGAATCCCCTCCTCCCCCGAACGTCATTCATGTCCTATCCGCTCGGATAGATCGGCTCGCGTCCGTCGTGGATACACTCGTCCGTGTCCAAACGGCCAGGCAAGCTCCCCAGGTTGCCGCTCCCCTACCTCGGGACCGGGACTCGTACAGAGGGAGAGAAGACTCTGCCCGCGTACGCACGACCGGACACCACCTCGCTGTCTCCGGCGGCCGCAGATCCCCAGGCCGACGTATTCAATGACCCGCTGGGCGCCGCACAGCTCAACACCGAGGTTTTTCGCCAGAGCGCCTCGCCCCGAGCCCCATCGTGTCCCTATCCCTCCCAAGGATGTGTCGGTCAGCTCGCCTGCGTCCAGGCGTGACCGGCACCCCCTCCCTCGATGGGGTCGCACGGACGGGACTCGCCACGGCAGCTCGAAGACGACCTCGCTAGGGGACCTAAGGAACCACATCGAACGGAACCGGGGCCGTGGTCAGGCACAGGTCTCCGGCAGCAGAGGCGAAAAATCAGAATGTGCCGAATCATCAGGATACCACGGCCGACTCGACGCCCTCGAAAAGAAAATCGAAAGCACGCATCGGGAAAATCGTTCTTCAAGCGACGGGGCTAAATATGCCGCCGACTCGCTCACAAAGTCCTTCACCAAAGAGCTACTCGCCATCCACGTCTCCTTCCGGAACAAGCTCCCGAAAGTCTCACTCTTCGAAGGGAAGTCCGACCCGAAAGACCATTTGGATGCGTTCACAGCCGGGATGAGTTTCCAGGACTGTTCCGACGCCGCTCAATACCGCGCTTTCCCCGCCACTCTCATCTGCTCCGGACGAAACTGGTTCCGAGGACTCGTGCCACACTCAATCTCTACCTTCGATGAGCTGGCCACCCAATTCCTCGGCCACTTCGTCAGGAACATACGGCAGAAGCGGATCGTCGATCTCTTCACCATAAAGAGCGGGGACAAAGAATCCTTCAAAGGATACGTCACCCGCTTTTACAACGCCCTCCTTGAGGTCCTAGAACACCGGGACGAAACGGTCATTACAGCCCTTAGATCAGGTCTTAGGCACAAGGAGTGGCTACGCTCCTTTGCATTAGAGCAACCTAAGACCATGGCCAAGATAAAAGCCTGGACCGAACGTGAGATCCAGCTTGAGTCCGAGGTGAACGCCAACCTGCCCCGGACAGAACAAGCTGATCAGAAGAAAAGGGCCCGGGAGGAGAAAAAGAAGACTGAGCGGCCAAAGCCCTACTCCCCGAAGTTTCGGGAGTACACCCCGCTCAACGTCTCCCAGACGGTACTGTTGGAGGAGGCTAAGGGCGAAATGTTCCTCAAACTCTCCCTAGTCTCGAATAGGGCGGCAAAGCGCACACAGGGCCCCTACTGCGGTTTCCATAGGTCACAGGGCCGCTCCACCGAGAACTGCAAGCAGCTCCGAGACTACATCGAGGAGTTAATCTGCTCGGGGCACCTGGCAGTGTATTTGCGAGACAAGCGGCAGGACGCGAGCAAAAGCACCATCCCCCTCCCGGCGAGTTGACAATCGGCCAAATCATGGTCGTGTCAGCAGGGGGTACGACGGGGACCGACGAGACTCAGCGTCCCTCACCGATTGAACGAAATGGCGGCCACCGAGGAAGAAGGCCAAAGCAGCCGAGCCAATCATTTTAACCGACGAGGACCTCCACGGTATATCCCCTGCCTCACAACGACCCGCTGGTGATCACAGCTCGGGTCCACCGCTGCGAAGTGTAGAGGATACTGATCGACTCGGGAAGCTCGGCGGACATTCTCTTTTATGACTGTTTTCTGTGTATGGGACTCATCCCGTCGGACCTAAGGCCGACCGCCCACGTCCTGTCAGGGTTCACTAACCACTCCATCCCGGCGGAAGGGGTAATCACTCTCCAATTTAACATCGGGGAGGCGGTCCGTACGCGCACCGTGCCTGTGGAGTTTATCGTTGCGAGAATCCCATCGGCCTACAACGTCCTCCTCGGTCGCCCGACACTGAACTCCCTCCGGGCCTAGATATCGACCTACCATCTAGCGATGAAATTCCCACTCAACCAAGGCGAGATAGGTCGGGCCTACGGGGACCAACAAACCGTAAAGGTTTGCTTCACCGCAACATCTACGTCCGAGTGGCCAAACAATGATGTTGAGGGCGGGGATAACATCAAGGGTTCTCTGGACACTCGAGACGAGCAAAAAGAGCTCCGAGAGACCCCGATGGAGCCACTAACAGAGGTCCCCCTCGTAGAAGGGGACGACGAACGAACCGTTCAGATCGGGTCGCTTTTGATGGGGACTCAGCGAGACAACCTGGTTTACTTCCTTAGAAACATGACACGTGGCAGATGACGTGTCCCAGAGCTTACAAGAAAGGATCAAGAACGATACGTTGAAAGCATACCCCGGGCCTGCGACCCGGGGATGTTACCGACCTTCGGTGGCCATCCAGACCACTCCCAGCTCACCTTCAAGCTATCACAGAACCAAAATGCCTCGGCCTCCCGCTCGTTCCCGAGCCTCCCGCCGAGCTTATCATCCTCGATCTCACCGACCGACCCACAGTACCGATCACTAGCGCCTCCGCCACGGCTCCACGAATCTTGCCAGGCGCGAGATATCCGCCGCCCATGATCCCGCGTCTCACGCCATCATGATCCCCCATTAACGAGCATATCTCGTCATTAATGGGGAATCCCGCCTATCACGCGGGCGTAACGGCCGGCCCGAATCTCGCGCCCGCCTGCCCATTGCTGCCACTATATAAACCCCTCTCCCAGACGACTCAGGTAAGCCATTTCGACCCCAATAGGCTGTTACTCTGCCAAAATACCCCGTCTAACTTGATCGGAGGGTCCTCGGTAGCACGACTACCCTGGGACTTCCTTGCAGGTAGCTCGGCCTCAACCACATAAAACCCATTGAGATCCACACGCTTCAGGAGTCAACCCTCCAAATCTAATCTCAGCCATCCATCAGCGCTCGCAGCAAATCAACGGAAGGTAACATCTGAAGGAGATCCAGAGATCCATCAGTTAGCACCATCTGTGGGAATCCTAGTTCCACTCAACGAAAATCTTCCGATCTCGATTTCATGGCGAGCGGTCACCGCGATGATCCAAGCACCAGCCGTCGTCCTCCCCGCAGCGGGGACGAGAGAGAATTCCCTCCTCCCCTGAACGCCATTCACGCCCTATCCGCTCGAATAGATCGGCTCGCGTCCATCGTGGATGCACTCGTCCATGTCTAAACGGCCGGGCAAGCTCCCCAGGTTGCCGCCCCCCACCTCAGGACCGGGATCCCTACAGAGGGAGAGAAGACTATGCCCGCGTCGGCACGACCGGACACCACCCCGCTGTCTCCGGCGGCCGCAGATCCCCCGGGCCGACGTATTCAATGACCCGCGAACAGGGCGGGGCTGAGCCCGGCCCAACTAAGGGCCCGCTCAGACAGCAACACATCAGCCCGAGGGAGGAGCTCCCACTCCGACACCGCGTCGAGATCATTCAACTGCCCCACCCGCGGGCAGTTAGCCCTGTACCACTGGATGGGCACAGGCCAATCCTCACCCTCGGGCGGCCCAACAAACAAAAACTTCTTCCATTCATGAATTGAAGAAGATACTACGACGACCCCCGACCCGGCAGCATCTCCTCAGTGTTTTCTAAAAGAGATGTATACCCAGCTTGGCTCACCCGTGCAAGTGTCGGGGTGGTTTTTGTAGCAAAGAGAAGAAACAAGAAGGCTCCGGCGGAAAGGGATCAGACGTAATTCAATCGGACCAGGAACCCAAGGAGAATCCTCCATGAGTTCGGTACTAACTGGCCCGTAGCTGACTCAAAATAATTCAACGTCGCACTCACCTCGGGGGTGAAGGGCAGGCGCATCCCGGCTCAAAAGGCTTCCAGGTACAAGGCAA
Organism: Agapanthus africanus; assembly: GCA_030015575.1. Classification (NCBI taxonomy): domain Eukaryota; kingdom Viridiplantae; phylum Streptophyta; class Magnoliopsida; order Asparagales; family Amaryllidaceae; genus Agapanthus; species Agapanthus africanus. Next base: position 80,972,232 of record JASDDO010000001.1, read on the forward strand.
TCTCCTTACCTCATACCTGGTCTGCCCTCTCCCCCTCCTCGGCCAGACGAAGCGAATAACCGAAAGGAATGTGGAAACGAGTCAGGACGGTGGCGAGCTCATCCACATGCCTCAGCACAAATGACGCATCAAGAACACCCATGACCTGCGCTCTGGGGACCGCCCTCGTCGCGTGACCCTGGGAAGCATGACTAACCCTAACTTCCCAGGGGGACTCCGACTCAGACGAGGAAGAAGCAGAAGAAGAGGAAGCTACAGAAGACTCCCTAGACTCTACCCGGACTATTTCTACAGACTCCTCGGTAGAAGACATCTAACCTAATCAAAGGGATGAGTCCTCAGTAGAGAAAACGCAAGGAATCCGACCTGAGGAGAAGAGCGCCGAGCTAACACGACTTGGGACGAGAAAATTATGGTGAGGTATGGGCCCTGATGGGGATCCCATCTCTATTTATAGCTGCCGGCGTACACGTCCTACGGCTCCGATCGCCTCCCGCCAAAACAACGCTTCGTAACCAACGGCTGACAACATTCCACCTGTCGCACTCATATTGGGCATGTCCCATCGGGCGCGGGAACACCTGCGGCCCGTCTCGTCAGCCAACCAGCACCAGACACGTGGGCTGTCACTTCGACGAACGTACGCACAAACCGGCGCTTCCCCTTTAATGCGAGATCTCTCCTCTGATCCGCTGACGTCATCAGGAAAATACGACTAACTGCCCGGGAATACGCACCGACGATATCTTTAAATAAGAGCTCACCCCGGGTGACCGATCAGACCACTCTCGACCCGACCCAGGAACGGGTCGAGACGAGAGTAGGGGGCTAATGATGATGCTCGATATCGGTGACTCCGCAGATCATGACACGTGGCAGATGATGTGTCCCAGAGCATACAAGAAAGGATCAAGAACGGTACGTTGGAAGCATACCTTAGGACTGCGGCCCGGGGATGTTACCGACCTTCGGTGGCCTTCCAAACCACCCTCAGCTCGCCTCCGAGCTATCACAGAACCAAGATGCCCCGGCCTCGCGCTCGTTCCCGAGCCTCTCGCCAAGCTTATCTTCCTCGGTCTCACCGACCGACCCACGGCACCGATCACTGGCGTCTTCGACACGGCTCTGCGAATCTCGTCAGGCGCGAGATATCCGCCGCCCATGATCCCGCGTCCCACGCCATCACGATCCCCCATTAACGAGCATATCTCGTCATTAATGGGATATCCCACCTATCACGCGGGCGTAACGCCAAGGGCGTAACGGCCGATGCGAATCTCGCGCCCGCCTACCCATTGCTGCCACTATATAAACCCCTCTCTCAAACGACTCAGGTAAGCCATTTTGACCCCAATAGGCCGTTACTCTGCGAAAATACCCGTCTAACTTGATCGTCGAAGGGTCCTCAGTAGCATAACCACCCCGGGACTTCCTTGCAGGTAGCTCGGCCTCAACCACATAAAACCCATTGAGATCCACACGCTTCATGAGTCAACCCTCCAAATCCAATCTCAGCTATCCATCAGCGCTGGCAGCAGATCAACAGAAGGTAACATTTGACGGAGATCCAGAGATCCATCAGGGTACATCATCTTATTCCTTTAATATACTGCTTCATATAGCAGAAAATTGCTCATCTTAGTTCACACCAAACTCTTCCTTAAAGTTAAGCCTTTTACCACTTTTCTTCTCCTACTTTAATCCCAGAGGGGGAAAGCGCTTCAATTGGGAAAAATGATAACAAATTGTTAACAGACTCACCAGAATGTTGCCTTAAGTTGAATCCCAAAAACTTGAAAAGAAAAAAAGAAGGAAAAGGAAAAAGAAAACCCACCACATAAATTAAAGGGAAAACAAAGTGCTGCAACGAGACATTAAAACTAAGGGAGACCCATCAAGCAAAAGAGGAAGAATAACAAGAAAAAGGGATCAAAATCTTACCTTGACCACTGTTGTCGATGCTGTTGTCGAATGAATGAGGGAGATGCTGTTGTCGATGGCAGCCAAAGTTCAGAGAATCTGAAAGGGGAAGCAAGGGTGTTTTTTTTCCCTGTGCTAAAATACCCTAAACTGTCATTTTTTTGTGGGTAAATTGTCAAAAAACCCAGCAGGTTTTCCGCTGATAAAAAACTCGTCCCTGAAACATTTGTCAAAATCCTCTGGAGTAGTCAAAAAAAACTCTGCATGAGACATCTGTATAGTTGTCTGGTATATTTAGTTATTATGTGATATTTACGCGGTTGCCTGCGGTATTTATGTGAAAGTATGTCTTAGCACCTCTACTATATTTCTATGAGCATCAAGTATGCAATTTTAAAAATTTAGAGGTCTAAGTATATTAAACAAGAATCGAACTAGAGAATTAGGATTTTAAAGTTAAACAAACAAGTTTTAATCTAAAAGAAGAGAGTCTACGACCTTTGTACTCTAGTTCTTCACTTCTAAACCTCCAAGTGGTAGTCTCTAGAAATCTTCTTTGACTCCACTTGAAAAATGGATCGAGCTTTCTTAGTTTTCGTCGTCGGAGATGATCCACCTTGAGTCAACTCACACTCAAGCTCACACTTCACTAATCAAGGTATTAGTGAAGTTAACAAACTATACTAAAGGGCTAGAGAAGTGTAGGTTGATGAAGGAGAAATTTTGCTCACAAAAATTTCTTTCTCTTTTGCCTTTTTGCTCAGCCCCAGAAAACTAGTGACGGATGAAGTAGGAGATGAACTTAGATAAGTGTTGAACCATGAACTCAAGAGATGAGATAAGAATGATAATGATAAATATCAATGAATAAAACAAAAGAGAAGAGGTGAGTCATGGCTTCTCAATACTTCTACAAACCATGGCGCATACCTCTTTTCTTTAATTCATATATGTATTGATCATTATCGTCTCATATTTACCTCTTATGTGATTCTCATACATCCATGTTATTTGTATCATCAATCATGATACAGACAAACACACACACATACATATATACATATATATACATACATATACATACATACATATATGCATACATACATAAATTATTAAATCAACACTTGATTCAATGATCCGGTTAAATCATATATAACTCGGCTAATATCAAATATATATGTATATCAAAATATTAAATCAACACTTGATTCAATAATCCGGTTATATCACATATAACCGGCTAATATTTAATATTAGTTTATATATATATCAAATTATTAAATCAACAATTGATTCAATAATCCGGTTATATCATATATAATCCGGCTAATATCGAATATATTGTAATACCCAGTTCTTTTGTACGCCAATATCCGTATTCTTCATAAAGTATTACTTACAAAATTTATCTATTTTTATTTATAATTATTCTATTGCTTTTAAACCCCAAACCCAAATCCCAATCCCTTTTACTTTATGTCTCAGCCCACTCCTTTCCCAATTCTTCAAAGTCTTTTCCTAATCTTTTCTTTCACATTTTCGTTTCCTAAAACCCTTTATAACCCTAAATTATCTAAAACCCTTTTTAGTTTTTCTCCCTTTTATTTTACTCTAAAACTCCTGGTCCAGCCCGTTTCCATTTTTAAATTAAACCCCAACTCCTGCCGGCCCAGCCCAGCTGCCCACACTCCTTACCCTAACCCGAGCCCGCTCCCGCACCCGCACGACCCAACCCGACCCGCTTCACTTACTCCTTCTTCCCTCACGTAAAAACTTTCCCGCCCATTTTTCCTTTCGCGAACCCACGTCCCTCGTCGTGAACCCACGTCGCCCACGCCTCCGCGCCGTCGCCCACGACCGCACGCCTCACGAGCTCCTCAAGCGCAACCCTTTCTCGTCTCTACCTCTCTCTCCTCTTCACCCCCTCGCCTGCTCATCCTTCTCTACCACCGAGCTCGTTCAACCCACGCCGAGCCCCTGCACCCTCTCGCCGGCGAGCCCCCACTACACCTCTTCGACACCTTCACCTCAACAACCGCTGCCCCTCAAACGAGCACCCCTCATTCGAGCTCCAACTCTCTCGACACCCCTGCTCCGGCCACCTGCTGCACCGCCGTTGCCGACAAGCCGCCGCCTCCAACGCTAGAAACTTCACCGGCCGACCACCTCACCATCCCCCTCGAGCAACCCCCAGTGACCAACTTGAACACCACCGACAACCAACTACAAACCCATCCGAACTCCTTACACGCCCTCTGCTGCCGGCTGCCACCGTCGCCGGAGCGACCACCGCCGACATCGTCGACCCCAGCACATCACAGGAGATCGACAGAGCATCCCACTCCGTTTCCAGCGAACACGAGTCACCCCGGACAACTCCGACGTCGAACCCGAAATGCGAGCCGAGGCTGCGAACCCTAGCCGCGCCGTTCGTCGCGCGCTCGTGCCGTTGCCGCTGCCATGCATCGCCAGAACGTATCCATGCAAGTACCCTACTTGCTACATGCTAGATTATTTCCGTTACAAATCAAACCGTATTAATTCCCTAATTGCGATTCATGAAAACTTAAACAACATAAGTGTTCGATGCAAGATCCAAATGAAAACCTTCATCTAATTTGACGGAACTCGATTGCATATTCTGGCCCGTGTGGCAATGAGCACTGTGTAGAAATTTTACTGGAAAATACAATTGTTAATGGCTTAAACGAACACCCCTAATTACACCCGTAAAAACTGGGAATTTCCCGCACCTGAAATTTGTTAAAATCATAATTAATTGTGCACATATTGAAATGAGATGTTAGAGGGCTCAAATCGAAGCCGTCTCGACGACCTATAACCCTATGCAAGTTCTTAATTGTTCCTGTACTGAAATTAGGACGAGATTTGGTTCGGAGAGCGGCCCTGGACTGCAGTCCAGAGCAGCTCTGGTTGTTGGTTTATGTCTCATAATGCTCACCACTTCGCTGCCTGAACCTGTATGTTGCGGAACCCTACATTTTATTGAAGATGAATCTGTTAGATAAATAACTCAAGTGACTTCACCCCTTTATATCGTCGTTTACTATTTAAACTGCAATTTAAAAGATCGGGACGTATAGCAGTCCCAAACAGAACCAGAACTGATACCCTAGTGTTGAACAGTGTATAACTTCTGACGTAGAGACGCGATTGAGAATCCGTATGGTGCGTCAGAAACCTTATTGAAAACCCTAAATTTCATTCAACTGTAGCGTCACTAAATTCTGATCCCAATTGGATTAAAATGCGTTACGAAACGGACTTCCGATTCTGAAACCGGATTTCCAGTAAGGAACGCTTAAAATGAATTGGTCATATCTAGTGATCCTGAAACTCGATTGACGTGAAACCAATTTCGATAGATAGATAATTAGACATACTGCTTACCCCCTTTTTATTATTTCGCTAAATTTGGCATGTATGATTTATGATAAATTATGCAAGTGGTAGGACACCGACTTATGACATCTTAACCGTGCCTGAACTACCGTATTTCTCATCACATTACATATATGTTATTGCATTGGTAACCTAGTGATCATGTGCATTACCCAGTGTTAGGTTTTAGTGTTTGATTGTGGCAAGTACGTTAGTGTTTAAGCATGAATGGATAAGTGGAAGTGACACGTACTTGTACACAATCAGTGGACCCTATTGATTTATTGCATTGTTGACGTCTGTAGGACGCGTATAAGTGTGACTATAATTGGTATGGGACAATTATGGAAGCACTTGTATGAGTGTCACAGGTAAGGCACCAGACATTGTCCATTTATCTTGGGTATCAGTCGGGACATGCTTGATGGGGATCCTGTCTCCAGTTCTCATGTAGACTCGTCATGGACCGATTGGTATTTGAGTTTATGGTTGGCGTTTGATGTAGACCACGGGGTGTGGGGTAGTTTGAGTGTGAGTTCAACAGAATCTCGGGAGTCCCATGCCGGCACATATGGAGATATATATAGGCATATCACTGATTATTACCGTGCGTTTTTCGGGCCCGTGGTCCCTTGCCCTTGGGTCCTACCCTTGGGTGGAGGATACTCACGAGTGGTTGACTCTCACACTTGGACTGACGATAGGCTTAGTGACCTGTACAGTGAGACTTAGAGACTGACAGGGATAGTGACATTGACATGCATTGCTTACTGAATCGACACACCTGACATACTATTTTACTGCTTTACTGTTCACCTGCTCTTTTAGACACCCGCTTTGGCTACTTCATGTTCATATCGTTATTATCTTGATTTACTGTTATATATTCATTATTACTATACGAGTTACCACTTGCATATATATATATATATATATATATATATATATATATATATATATATATTGTTATCGCGTCGCTCTGACGACCTGAGTATGCATGCTCAGAGTGAGAAGTGGGTCTAGCTTGGACGAGGACCAGACGTACATCGCGGACATCTTGATCAGCTATCCAGAGCTATACTCTTTTAATCTTCATCAGGTTTGTTCTTTGTATTTGTTTTGTTTCAGTTACTGCATTTCTCATTACCTGTGCATTGTTTACTGATTACCACGTAAAGCTAGAAGCCGAAGTGTGACTACGGCAGGATATTTCCTTGACCGTAGGAGCATGGATGGCCTTGTCAACCCCTTGTATTCCGTATTTTGGGAAGCGGAGCGTGACACGGTTTTGTTGGTATCAGAGCCAGGTTTTGCTATGATTGGGATTACAGTTTCCGAGTAGAGCTTGACAATTTAAGTCGCTTTTTCGGCCCAGATTGTGAACTGTTATCTTTGACTTGAATCTTTATTATTCGTCATGCCATATTTTGACTCCATCCGTTAGAATTTTGGGTGACTTGGTAGAGTTACGTGGTTGTAATTATGAACTGCGGCATAGCTACAATACCGTGCTCTATTGGGTAACTTGGAGTTCTACATTTGTTTTTCCGTTTGAATGAGTTTCACCTCACCCGATATTCTTGTTTCATTGTCAATTTTGTATCTTGTTCTGATTTTTTCCCATGTATCTTATGCCGTCCTAAAATTGTTGTTTCAGGATCTTGTCTTCTAACGACTCTGCCTCTATCTCCACTCCCCGGAGTCAGACCGTAGAGATTCTGAATGCACTGCAAAGTCTGAAGGAAGCCCAGGAGCGAACAAACGACCTGTTAGCTGAGGGACTAAGAAGGCAGATGACTCAGGCACCAGCGGAAGTCCCCAATCGTAAAGAGATCCCTGTTAGACGAGGAAAAGAGGTGAAGATGAAGCGCCCACTTGTTCCCCGCGACAGAGGCAGCAGAAGACCCAATGTTGTGGGTACTGCAAGAGGCCAAGACATCTTCAGAGGGATTGTCGCTGCGCCAAAGGGAAATGCCTGATCTGCGGATCCAGCGAACACCTTGTCAAGGGTTGCCCTAAAAGGAAGGAGCTACAAGGAGGAAGTTTGTCCACACCCTCCACTCCCGCTGAATGATGGTTATTTCGTAGTTCGAGCTTCGAAGATAGTGCGGACCCAGCGCAGGATTCAACTCGCGTGACGAGATTGCAGCGGTCTAGAAATCCAAGAAGAGTTATCGCGTTTTCTGCTTTCAAAAAAAAAATGTTGTCACTTCTTTGTAAATATTTCTTTTCGTTTGAAATCTTGTATCCGTTGAACCTTTAGTTGAATGTAATGAAACTCTGAGTTGTGATGTATGTATCGTTCTCTTGCTTCTCACTTTACTTTATATTATTCATTGCATCAGCATCGTTACATTTTAATTTTCCGTCCTTGCCCCCAGCATAGCCTCCCTATGCCACCGTATCCTTGGATATCTTCTTAATGTGTCCCACTACCTAATCATGACTCCCTCTTTTCAGGTCATGGCCCACTTTGGAGAAGCGCCGCTTCTGGATGAAGACACACAATCGTGCGTTCCTCGGACTGCATGCTGGTAAGATCAGATGACGAGATCGACGGCCCACTGGTTATTTTTGGAAACAGCGATTCCGAGGGTGAGGGATTCGCAGTCCCAGAAGTCAACATAATCAGCGACTCGGACGACGAAAAAGAGGATCTCGGAGAAGACCCAATAGAGGAAGATTCCGAGGAAGACCCGATAGAGGAAAATCCAGAAGAGGAAAACCTTGGGGAGAATCCAGTGGAAGAAAACCCTATGGAAGAGAATCCAGAAGAAGAGGATATAGAATCAGATCTCGATGAAGAAGCACCAGTCGAGGAGGAAGGACCGGAAGAACTAGACCCCGCGACAGAAGAACTCCCAAAGGCGGTCCCTGCGAGGCGCTATGGAAATGGACGCCCCTACCTGAGCGCGCGAGCCTACCGTAACATGCTGAACCTCCACAACCGCGACTGACGTGATTTACCTTTTGTCTCCTCTGGCCAAATAAATATATGTATAGTTTAGGACCAACTTTTATTTTTCGAGAATGCCTTGTTCAGACTTTTCTGAAATGAAATAAATTGCTGAGTTCGCTAATCTTTTGATTTTTGGTTCACATGATGCTTGACCGTTTCCCCTATACATTTATTTTCCTCCTGAGTTTCCGGACTGTCCACCCCTGCAGCTTGTGCTGTTTTGACCCTCACTTAGATTAAAAAGTACCGCACCCCGATCTTTTGAATGGGCCACCCTTCATCCTTCGTATGTGCCTCGTTTGAGATCCTTCTGGAGGAGAAATTGATAGTGAAATTTCCGACTTAGCTAACCCTTCGGATTTTTTATTCACATGATGTATCGACCGTTTTTCTTCCCATACATTCCTTTCCCCCCTTGTGGTCCTTTGCTGCTCACCCTTACTTCCTGTGCTGACCCGACCCTAATCTCTTCGACCTTCAGTCTAAAGTGTCCGACCTTTTGAGTGAGCCATATTCCATCCTAATCCCTACCCTGGCTAGCTCAATACATCTTTGTGCTGTTTCCTATTACCCTAACTATATTTAGGGACATCGTTATTCGGAAATTTAGTTTTCGTTATTTTGTATTTATCGAAAAGTGTATATTATTGACTACTTCCGTTTTATGCATTTTTAGTACACTACTATTCTTCCCATTTCTCGGTAGCGCAACCATATATTGCACATACTATTTTGTGCTATGTTTCTTATTTTCACCGTGTGGACTTTCTAAGTTATTTTTTTTAAAAAAATCTTTTGATCGATACATTATACAAGAATGTTTTAACCTATCGACAAATCCTTCACTATCTTATGTTTGTTATTTTTCCCGGGTATTGTGATTATAGTTACTATTATAAATGATTGTGCCTGATGCTATTATCCCAGTGGCGCTATTTCGATATACGTGTGTATGTATACATTCAGGGTTTTGATTTTTATCTGGCATGTCTCAAATATTATTGATTGTTATTGCTATTTTATCCCCTTGTACTTACTTAGACTTATCGTTTTAGTTGCGTCATTCTTATACATATATAGACCTTCGATTTTTACCTAGATGTTCTTTTGTAAATCACTATATGTTAGTGTTCGATGTCGTAGCTTTTCGCATATTATCCTATATAGCTTATAGTTTATTTTAAATTTCGAGGACGAAATTTTTGTAAGGGTGGTATGATGTAATACCCAGTTCTTTTGTACGCCAATATCCGTATTCTTCATAAATTATTACTTACAAAATTTATCTATTTTAATTTATAATTATTCTATTGCTTTTAAACCCCAATCCCTTTTACTTTATGTCTCAGCCTACTCCTTTCCCAATTCTTCAAAGTCTTCTCCTAATCTTTTCTTTCACATTTTCGTTTCCTAAAACCCTTTATAACCCTAAATTATCTAAAACCCTTTTTAGTTTTTCTCCCTTTTATTTTACTCTAAAACTCCTGGCTCAGCCCGTTTCCATTTTTAAATTAAACCCCAACTCCTGCCGACCCAGCCCAACTGCCCACACTCCTTACCCTAACCCGAGCCCGCTCCCGCACCCGCACGACCCGACCCGACCCGCTTCACTTACTCCTTCTTCCCTCACGTAAAAACTTTCCCGCCCATTTTCCTTTCGCGAACCCACGTCCCTCGTCGCGAACCCACGTCGCCCACGCCTCCGCGCCGTCGCTCACGACCGCACGCCTCGCGAGCTCCTCAAGCGCAACCCTTTCTCGTCTCTACCTCTCTCTCCTCTTCACCCCCTCGCCCGCTCATCCTCATCCACCACCGAGCTCGTTCAACCCACGCCGAGTCCCTGCACCCTCTCGCCGGCGAGCCCCCACTGCACCTCGTCGACACCTTCACCTAACCAATCGATGCCCCTTAACCGAGCACCCCTCACTCGAGCTCCAACTCTCTCAACACCCCTGCTCCGGCCACCTGCTGCACCGCCGTTGCCGACAAGCCGCCGCCTCCAACGCTAGAAACTTCACCGGCCGACCACCTCACCATCCCCCTCGAGCAACCCCCAGTGACCAACTTGAACACCACCGACAACCAACTACAAACCCACCCGAACTCCTTACACGCCCTCTGCCGCAGGCTGCCCTCGTCGCTGGAGCGACCACCGCCGACATCGTCGACCCCAGCACATCCCAGAAGATCGACAGAGCATCCTACTCCGCTTCCAGCGAACACGAGTCACCCCGGACAACTCCGACGTCGAACCCGAAACGCGAGCCGAGGCCGTGAACCCTAGCCGCGCCGTTCATCGCGCGCTCATGCCGTTGCCACTGCCGTGCATCGCCAGAACGTCTCCAGGCAAGTACCCTACTTGCTACATGCTAGATTATTTCCGTTACAAATCAAACCGTATTAATTCCCTAATTGCGATTCATGAAAACTTAAACAACATAAGTGTTCGATGCAAGATCCAAATGAAAACCTTCATCTAATTTGACGGAACTCGATTGCATATTCTGGCCCGTGTGGCAATGAGCACTGTGTAGAAATTTTACTGGAAAATACAATTGTTAATGGCTTAAACGAACACCCCTAATTACACCCGTAAAAACTGGGAATTTCCTGCACCTGAAATTTGTTTAAATCACAATTAATTGTGCACATATTGAAATGAGATGTTAGAGGGCTCAAATCGAAGCCGTCTCGACGACCTATAACCCTATGCAAGTTCTTAATTGTTCCTGTACTGAAATTAGGACGAGATTTGGTTCGGAGAGCGGCCCTGGACTGCAGTCCAGAGCAGCTCTGGTTGTTGGTTTATGTCTCATAATGCTCACCCCTTCGCTGCCTGAACCTGTATGTTGCGGAACCCTACATTTATTGAAGATGAATCTGTTAGCTAAATAACGCAAGTGACTTCACCCCTTTATATCGTCGTTTACTATTTAAACTGCAATTTAAAAGATCGGGACGTATAGCAGTCCCAAACAGAACCAGAACTGATACCCTAGTGTTGAACAGTGTATAACTTCTGACGTAGAGACGCGATTAAGAATCCGTATGGTGCGTCAGAAACCTTATTGAAAACCCTAAATTTCATTCAACTGTAGCGTCACTAAATTCTGATCCCAACTGGATAAAAATGCGTTACGAAATGGACTTCCGATTCTGAAACCGGATTTCCAGCAGGGAACGCTTAAAATGAATTGGTCATATCTAGTGATCCTGAAACCCGATTGACGTGAAACTAATTTCGATGGATAGATAATTAGACATACTGCTTACCCCCTTTTTATTGTTTCGCTAAATTTGGCATGTATGATTTATGATAAATTATGCAAGTGGTAGGACACCGACTTATGACATCTTAACCGTGCCTGAACTACCGTATTTCTCATCACATTACATATATGTTATTGCATTGGTAACCTAGTGATCATGTGCATTACCCAGTGTTAGGTTTTAGTGTTTGATTGTGGCAAGTACGTTAGTGTTTAAGCATGAATGGATAAGTGGAAGTGACACGTACTTGTACACAATCAGTGGACCCTATTGATTTATTGCATTGTCAACGTCTGTGGGACGCGTATAAGTGTGACTATAATTGGTATGGGACAATTATGGAAGCACTTGTATGAGTGTCACAGGTAAGGCACCAGACATTGTCCATTTATCTTGGGTATCAGTCGGGACATGCTTGATGGGGATCTTGTCTCCAGTTCTCATGTAGACTCGTCATGGACCGATTGGTATTTGAGTTTATGGTTGGCGTTTGATATAGACCATGGGGTGTGGGGTAGTTTGAGTGTGAGTTCAACAAAATCTCGGGAGTCCCATGCCGGCACATATGGAGATATATATAGGGATATCACTGATTATTACCGTGCATTTTTCGGGCCCGTGGTCCCTTGCCCTTGGGTCCTACCCTTGGGTGGGGGATACTCACGAGTGGTTGACTCTCACACTTGGACTGACGATAGGCTTAGTGACCTGTACTGTGAGACTTAGAGACTGACAGGAATAGTGACATTGACATGCATTGCTTACTGAATCGACACACCTGACATACTATTTTACTGCTTTACTGTTCACCTGCTCTTTTAGACACCCTCTTTGGCTACTTCATGTTCATATCGTTATTATCTTGATTTACTGTTATATATTCATTATTACTGTACGAGTTACAACTTGCATATATATATATATATATATATATATATATTGCTATCGCGTCGCTCTGACGACCTGAGTATGCATGCTCAGAGTGAGAAGTGGGTCTAGCTTGGACGAGGACCGGACGTATATCGCGGACATCTTGATCAGCTATCCAGAGCTATACTCTTTTAATCTTCATCAGGTGAGTTCTTTGTATTTGTTTTGTTTCAGTTACTGCATTTCTCATTACCTGTGTATTGTTTACTGATTACCACGTAAAGGTAGAAGCCGAAGTATGACTACGGCATGATATTTCCTTGACCGTAGGAGTATGGCTGGCCTTGTCAACCCCTCGTATTCCGTATTTTGGGAAGCGGGGCGTGACACATATAAACATATATATAAATCAAATTATTGAATCAACACTTGATTCAATAATCCGGTTATATCATATATAACCCGGGTGATATCAAATATCGCTAGATTAGAATACGATATAATATACTCGTATTTAATCAAGCTCCCGCACATATCTCCATACATGCCCTACTTCGTTTCTCTTGAGCTAGGAAACCTCTATGTGGGATTTTAAAGACTCGTCAATACTCCAGCAATAGGTAATGATCACATCAGATACCCACAAGCCGTCAGCGGTACTAGCTGGACATAACGGCTACCCAGGTATTGAACGAATAGAAGATCAACAAACAAACTTGTCCAAACTCCCGTAGAGCCTATAAGTAACACTTACCATACAGTCCGGTCTCTTTGTCTGATATATCGCATATCGAGTCTGGGGGTAGAATCATCAGATCCCACTAACTCGATAAGTCATGCCAATGTGTGGCCTATAACCTTTCGTGAAACTACTGATAACACTTATATATAAAAAAATATTTAAAGAAACACATTTTTTTGAAATTTATTATTTATATTTTATTTTAGTTATTTCTCTTTTTTTTTTTGGAAGGAGTTAAAACTCCAAAACATTTTATTTAGAGTTTAAAATCCTAAAACAATTTTATTTGGAATAAAAACTCCCAAAAGTTCTTATATGGAGTTAACTCCAAAAGAATTTTTATTTGTGGAGTTAAACTCCAAAACAATTTAAATGGAGTTGAACTCCGAAAGAATTTTTATTGTGGAGTTGAACTCCGAAAGAATTTTAAATGGAGTTAAACTCCAGATTTTTTTTTATAATGGAGTTGAACTCCAAAAGAATTTTTTTTTATTGTGGAGTTGAACTCCAAAGACAATACCCTTTTTTTTTATAAAAAGGAAGCTCCCGAGCTTCCCTCTTTCACATGAGAGGAAGAAAAGAGCGCTCCCAAAATGGGAGCCTCCCACTCACATAAGAGAGAATAAAAGGGCTACCAAAATGGAAATCTCCTACTCACATGAGAGAGAGCCTCCCCCTCATATGAGACGAAGAAAGAGGCACCCAAAATGGGAGTCTTCCCCTCATATGAGAGGAAATAAAGGGGCTCCCAAAATGGGAGTCTCCCCCTCGCATGAGAGGGAGCCTCTCATGTGAGGGGGAGGCTCCCATTTTGGGAGCCCCCTTTCTTCCTCTCATGTGAGTGGAAGGCTCTCATTTTGGGAGCCCCTTTATTTCCTCTCATGTGAGAGGGAGGCTTCCATTTTGGGTGCCTCTTTCTTCCTCTCATGTGAGGGGGAGGCTCCCATTTTGGGAGCCCCTTTATTCCCTCTCATGTGAGTGGGAGGCTCCCATTTTGGGAGTCCTCTTTTCTTCCTCTCGTGTGAATGAGGGTGGGAGCTTCTTTTTTATAAAAAAAAGGGAGGGTTTTGTCTTTGGAGTTCAACTCTACATTAAAAAAAATTCTTTTAGATTTTAACTCCATTTAAAATTCTTTCGGAGTTCAACTCCATAATAAAAATTCTTTCGGAGTTCAACTCCATTTAAATTGTTTTGGAGTTTAACTCCATAAATAAAAATTCTTTTGGAGTCAACTCCATATAAGAACTTTTGGGAGTTTTTACTCTAAATAAAATTGGTTTGGGATTTTATACTCCAAATAAAATGTTTTGGAGTTTTAACTCCTTCCAAAAAAAAGAGAAATAAATAAAATAAAATATAAATAATAATTTTTAAAAAAAAATGTGTTTCTTTAAATATTATATATATATATATATTATAATAATAATAATAATATCCTTTTTTTTACAAATTGAACAAAATAATGAACACGTCCCTATTGTTATATATATATATATATAAAACATCAATACATCACATTGAGTTCGCATGACCAGTTTTACCCGTCAATCGGAGATTCTCTCCTTCCAAAGGCAAGGGATAATTAAGGGCAGTTTAGTCCGCGGCTGCCGGAGATTTGGATTCCTACATTCAATAAACCCCGGCCTGCCCTAGGCAGGGGGAATCTGTACATGCCTGACAAGCGCGCGCATTCCCATCTCAATGGGGTGACGAAAAACACCTTACATGTACCAAACCCAATCAACACTTGATTTAGGAAAATATTCATAACATATTTCTCTAATGCAAAGTTAAATCCTTCTTTATCTAATAAAGATACGGATATTATATTGCACAACGTCGACGGTATGAAATAACAGTCATTCAAAATCAATGTATTACCATTTGGTAATACAAGGTGATATTCGCCGACAGGTTCGGCAGCAACAATTGCTCCATTCCCTATTTTGAGAGACATATCACCCTTTCTCAGTTCTCTACTTTTCTTTAATCCTTGTAATAGATTACAAATGTGGAATCCTGATCCAATATCTAATACCCAGGACGTAGAGCAGACTGGGAAACAGTTCTCAATAATTAACACACCCGAAGAAGATACATCAGAATGCTCTTTCTACATTCGGGTTGCGTGGAAATTCTTGCATTCCCTATCTCTTGCCCAGACTTATGACAGTTGTCATAAGATAGAGCGGAGCCAACGTTTCCCAGCCCAGTATAATAAGCGGGTTCGGTCAATACATCCATGTTATTATCTTGATTAAGGCGTGACATGGTCGCTACCTGGAAAGAGAGAAGAAAACACTTTAGCGTGCGCTCTTGAAAGATTAGACTGGTTATTATCTTATCTAATCAGGATGGCTCCTACTGTTTTTATCAAATCTTCTTTCAAACCCTAAAAGGTAAGATTAGCTGGGATTAATTACACCCTAAAAGTTCGCTAATTGGTCAGTCAAGCAGGTGTGGGTACTCTAAGAGAGTTTCCCCGTGTTTTCGCATGGAACTAATTAAATAATCTCGTTTCCGCAGGAGTATAACCCCGTTAACACCTTTCTTAGACACCTATTGGATTAGCTAATTGTAAAGTGGAAAACTGTCCCAGGAGTAACACTTACTCGCAGTGGGTATCGGGATCCAACTATCACATAGAAGGTATGTAATCTCATTACAAATTTCAACACTTGAAATTCCTGATATCTGTTTTTACCCCATGTGGTTTATGATCTTGATAAGGTCAACAAACCATAAACCGCAAGTCAGTTCAACCCGTCATTTCATAACTGAATTAGACCCACCCGCATGACCCTTGACAAGGTCAACAAAGTCGTACGATTACCCTAACCAATCACATCAGCATGCGGCAGAAAAGTACTAATCAGCTACCGAACACTACGCCTCGACAAGGTCGATAAACGCAGCACGAATACTAAATAGTAGATATCTGAAATGACGAAGGGCTACGACTGGTTTTGAAGAAAACTTTTAACGTAATGAACTTGATATCGTTGTAGAATCTAGTGATTTGAAAAGAAGTGGTTTAAGCTCCTCTTTAAAATCAAGTAGTTTTTAAAACAAACCAAGTGGGTTGTAGCATATGCTAGTTTTGTTAAAGAGGTCATTCCCGGTGAAAGAATCGAGGCTCTTTACTTATCGACTGAGGTGTTGGATATTCATTATGGAATACCACTATGCAAAGTAAGAACTAGAGCTACCTTTTTGAAAAATTTCATTTTACAACATGTTTTAGGTTTCTTTTCTTTTCATTAATCTTATTAATGACGTCCCATCAATTATGTTTCCTAAATATCATAGAAGAAACGAAAATAAATCACACATATATACCATCCGCATTCGCCATAGGGACCCGGGTCTTCACCGTAAGATTACTTAACTTACGGCAAGGCAGGGTCAGGACTAGCGTGGATGCAAAACATATATAGTGTCTATTAATATATCATATATATAAGTAGCATTCGTCTCACGCAATTATATGATCACATCACATCACATTATAGAACAGCAGAAGCAGATATATGAAATATATGATATATTAGGAGGTCCGTGTTTTAGATTAAGCCAGTAACGAAAAACACGGATTCCACGGTCGTGATGAATAGCCAAGCCCACACCCCTAGACCCCTACGAGAGCGGCAAGCAGCGCTGCCAATTCTAGAGTTAGGTGACCGGTCTCGACTCCTCGAGATGGCCTCCCACTAAACTTTAGAACCCGGTTACTTGTGCTCCTCGCCTTGGGTCTATCCTAATACGGTAAAGTGAATAATATATATCAAATGGAGACAACAACCTCAACCCGGAAGTGTCCCAATAAAAGAATATTACATACAAATATTTACATGAATGAAAATTGAAAAACTCTCATCTCACGTAAAAGACCTTGGCTATTCAATCACGACGATCCAATATAACATATCGATAGCAACACAATAATATCATATGTCATCAACGTAAGTAAATATGCGTATCCCTAATGTCGTTGTCGTATAGCAACGAGATCAGAGATACTGCCATATATTACACTTACGCTCGTAGAAAAGAAATGAAAACTACAATAATTAGAATCCGCATCATCTTTAGACATCATAAACCCGGATTTTCACATATTCCGAATTTCATGCCTAACCCTATAAACCTTGCATTTAAGTCTCGAATTGAAAACACTTTTCAAAAATTAAGTCGGGCAATTCAACAAGATTCCTGATTAAAAAATCGAAGGCTCGTCGGGAACTTTAGTGGATGGCCGCACCCCTAAGGCCGTCAATGAAGTGCACTTGGGCGGAACACCGTGGCCGTGAGCACCCGAGTGGATGCTCTTGGCCATGGGGTTCTCCTATAGTCACTTGGTCGGGGGAATGGGGTGTAGCTGTCTACTAATGTATCCTGACAAGTATTCACGTACAATACGAGATTACGATGGAGTTTCGATCCAAATCCAAACTCCGTGATAATCCATCATTTGAGACTAAAACGCAAGATTTACAAATCATTAACTAGTTTTCGCAAAACTTAATCAATGTGGATTCCAAAAATTGTATCACATATCCAAAATAATCTAGATGATGTTAAACATTTCGATCGATATTTCAAACAACACCAATTCACAGAGACCTCGACTACTTGAGCCTCATTAAAAATTTCCAGAAAATCCAAAATGTCAAAATGAAGCAGAACAAGAAAAAGGTGTTCCTAATTCCATACTTGGGCAGCGGAACCGTGGCCAATACATGGTATAGGCGGCGGTTCCATGGCCAAGTTTTGGAATTACGTCCTCATATTTCTTGAGCATTTTTAATTTTGAAAAACATGAAGTTTAAAAAATTGGACAGAAACTTGTAAATTTCGGAGTTTAAACGTCGATCGAACACTTTAATGTCGTCTAGACTTCGCCTAAGTTTCTAGCTTGGTTCTGATACCATGAAAGTATGTCTTAGCACCTCTACTATATTTCTATGAGTATCAAGTATGCAATTTTAAAAATTTAGAGGTCTAAGTATACTAAACAAGAATCGAACCAGAGAATTAGGGTTATAAAGTGTCACGCTCTGCTTCCTAAAATACGGAATACGGGAGGTGACAAGGCCAGCCATGCTCCTACGGTCAAGGAAATATCCTGCCATAGTCACACTTCGGCTTCTAGAAGTACATAGCAAGCAGTAATCACAACACAAGTAATGAGAAATGCAGTCACTAATTCTATAAAAAAGATATAAAACTAACCAAATAGAGTCAAAGAAAATGATAGCGCTGACGTCGTTGATCTATATGTCCGCAATATCCTCGAGGTAAGGCAGGTTCTGATCTGAGCTAAGTCTACTTCTCACTCTGAGCATGCATACTCAGGTCATCAGAGCGACACAATAGCAATATATATATATATATATATATATATATATGTATGTATGTATGTATGTATGTATGTATGTAATATGTGCAATGATGAAAAATATGAAGCAGTAAACATAGAGTAATGACGTGTGTTGGTGATATATGCCCTAGAGGCCATTATTGTATCATACTGGTTTGTATATTACTTAATAGGAGCTTGGGATATTCACAGTTATATTAACAGTCTTGCTCAAAATGGTAGTATGCTACCTGGTTTGTTTATACCTCAATATGTGCATATGTTTCTTTTAGCATATCGCTTATATATATTGGTAGAGACCTTAGGATCTTTGCTTGATTACCAGCGTTGTGATCGCAGTCACACTGGTGGGGGTTGTTCTCCGCCGAAACACAGAGACGCGGCCGCGTAGGTCCGTCTTGCCTGAATTTGGGGGCAGATGCTAATTGGTGTTATCCGTCCACCTCTCCGAAAATGCCAAGTTGATTTATGACACCATGTATCGAAGGTTTAAACGGATGCGGCCGATGTAGCAGACTTCGTCAGATTCCCCCTCATGATGAGGGTTTTTTTTATTGTGGGGACGCTCTTCCCTGCAAGCGTAAGCTCCTGCAGTCAATTACGTTACCGCATCGCGGTAACCACTTTCTCCTTCTCCAGATGGTCACTTCGTGTCGTGTGTGTTGGTTTTGTTTTTGGTTGCCCGTGGATTGTATACAGAGACTAATTTATGTTGTCGCTCGTAGGGCGTGGATTAGTCCAAATCCGTATTTTCTTATATTTGGGTTTGTGTTTGGGTTTAAGGATACGTTAGTCTCATTTGAGACTAAGATCAACTTAAACGTTTGTTAAGGATACGTTAGTCTAATTTTAGACTAGGATCAACTTAACGGGATCGTTTAGATCCAACAAAAGAGCATTTGGGCTCCATTGTTTAGTTTAGGGACATTGCGGTCGATTACCAGTTTAAGGACATGGTGGTCCAAGGTTAAGGACATCATAGTCCATGGGCTTAAGGACCCCACAGTCCGAGGTTAAGGACATCATAGTCCATGGGTTTAAGGACCCCACAGTCCGAGGTTAAGGACATCATAGTCCATGGGCTTAAGGACCCCACAGTCCGAGATTAAGGACATCATAGTCCATGGGCTTAAGGACCCTACAGTCCGAGGTTAAGGACATCATAGTCCATGGGTTTAAGGACCCCACAGTCCAAGGTTAAGGACATCATAGTCCATGGGCTTAAGGACCCCACAATTCGTAGTTTAAAGACGTCATAGTCTATAAAGTTTAAGGACATCATAGTCCATGAGTTTAAGGACCCCACGGTCCGTAAAGTTTAAATACGTCATAGTCCATAAAGTTTAAGGACATCATAGTCCATGAGTTTAAGGACCCCACAGTCCATGGAATGATTGGCTATCGGGACCCGTCACCTCACTGAAGATGTTGAAGGATTACAACGACAAATATCAAAGGAGTGAAGAGATATACCCTTGAACAAAAGTTGATTGGGAAATCTGTAGTCCAATTTGGGACTAAGATCAATTAATTGGATTATGAGCACATGGGCTCAGTTAAATCTGAATTGAGGACTTATGGCCAACTTGGGGTAAGTCCAATTAGGTTTGAAATGCTGGACCTTTGTTTGGACTGTTGAACACTTGTCTGGGTTCAGCCCCCCATTATTCAGCAATGCTAAACAGAGGTTTGGGGCTCTGGCAACATTTTGTCTTTGGCTGAGCACTAACCATTCATTATAGCTCTGGACTTTACTTTGCATATCATATGAACTGATCAATTTGAGGTTCAGTTGAAGGGGAGATTTGCCTTTGGAAAACTTAGCCAATTTGGGCTAAACTTGGTTTTAAAATAGTGTTAAACACTAGGGGATATTTGGCGATCACGTGTTCCCACGTGATGCGCTTAAAACAGTGTTAAACATTAGGGACAAAACGCTCAAAATAGTGTTAAACACTAAAAATGAGGTGGTCACATGGGGTCACGTGAGGAGCCTGAGAATTGGGCCAAACCTCCTTTATTTTATCTACAAATAAGTGTTAAACACTTAGCCTCTGTAATCATCACGTGTGGACACATGATTGTGCCCATGTATTGGGTATTAATTTCTCTGTTTTCCCTCTTTTGTCCCTTTTAAAAGGTGTTAGTCAGGGGTCACGTGGGGACACGTGAGGCGCCCTGAATCAGTATTGCCTTTGGCTTTATTCCCTTCATTTTTAAGGGTCACGTGTGAGCACGTGAGGCATTGCCTCCAAGCTTTTTCTTCTTCATCTTAAGGAGTCTATTTAAGGGTCACGTGGGGGCATGTGACCATATCTTATTCGTTCTTTTCTGATCATTGAAGGGAGGGTCACGTGTTGCCACGTGGTCAAGTTTACGTGCATGGAAGGTTTAAGTCCTTTGTTTGAGAATTAAATTCTTTGGTAGGGTTAAACCCTAATTTTGTTTAGAGGAATTAAATTTCTATGTATATGGAAGAATTAAATTCTTTAAACCCAACTCTCCTTCTAAGTTTCGGATCTGCATGGTAGAATCTCCCCGATGAGAATTAAATTCTCAATTTATGGGGAGATCTGCTTCTGTAGATCTTCAACCATGAAGAAGAACTAAGTTCTTATTTTAAGGGTTAAACCCTGTCTTTGAGGAATTAAATTCCTAAGTATTTAGAGGAATTAAATTCCTAAGAATTTGGAAGAATTAAATTCTTTAAACTCAATTCTCCCTCTAAGTTTTGGATCTACATGGCAGAATCTCCCCGATGAGAATTAAATTCTCAACTTATGGGGAGATCTGCTTCTGCAGATCTTCAACCAAAGGAAGAACTAAGTTCTTATTCAGAAGAGTTAAACTCTTAATTTGAGAATTAAATTCTCTTTTTGTTTTGTGGAGCTTATGATCTCTTTCCCTTTCTCACCTAGGGTTCTTTCTCTTCTGAGGAAATCTTCTTTTCTCTCTGGAGAATTAAATTCTCTTCTTTTTTCTCTCTGTTGTTGTTGTATCCTTCTTTTTTTGTTCTCTCTCTCTTGGCTCTTATTTATAGGAGAAAGAAAAGAATCAGTTTGTTTAGTCAATTTTTCATTGAAAGATTTTAATTGATTTTGTAACCAACATGATCTTTTAGATCACTCAGTAAATTTTACTCACCATTGGATTTTTAATCCAAAAGATATTTTGTCTGTTATTCCTGGCAAATTTCAGGGAAATCTTTTCTTGTATAGAATCTTTCTATAAATTTGTGATTTTTAATCACCATTGGTTTTTTAATCCAACGGTGCTCCACTTTACAGAGCACAATCTTTTTTGTTTGGAACGATTTAGAGAAATATTAGGGTTTTTGATTTCCTTTAATTAGAATTTAATTCTATTAGTTCAGAAAGTTTAAGAGCCTATCACGTGTTAGCACGTGACCCCACTGATTGACCATTTAATTAGAATTTAATTCTATTAATTCAGAGATCTTTAGGAACCCATCACGTGTTGGCACGTGACACCCTGTCACGTGTGGGCACGTGATGCCCCATTTAGGGTTTTCTTTCCTTTAACTCAGAGGGTTTTTAAGACCTTATCACGTGGTGGCATGTGACCCACTGATTAAGTATTTAACCAGAATTTAATTCTGTTATTTTAAAGAACTCAAGAATTATCGCGTGTCAGCACGTGACCCTTGGTCACGTGTGGGCACGTGATGCCCCATTGGGGTTTTTCCTGTTGTTTTATTATACCTTTAATTCTTTTCAGTGGATTTAAAGGCCCATCATGTGTGGGCACGTGACCCCATTAGATTAGGATTCAATTCTTATCATTTCAGAGCCCTCAGGAAACCATCACGTGTCAGCACGTGACCCCCGATCACGTGTGTGCACGTGATGTCCCATTGGGGTTTTTCCTCGTATTTTATGAGGGAACATGGGTTGGGTAGTCTATAAGCACATCCTATACAGGTCCCTAGTCGTAGGATTATCGAGATGGGGCATCGATACTCCAGAGTAGACTAGTGTATACGCTTCTCATCCCAGCAGGGGAGATGGTCTGTCCCACAGCCATTAGTACGTCGTACTGAAGAAAGTATGCAGGTGCTCATTGGGTTATGAGTACACTGGATAGGACTCATTGGGAGCTGCTGGTGGGTATTATACCTATCGTCGGGTAGCAGTTCCCAGGTAACATGAGTACATCTTAGTCCGTCGACTTGACACTGCTACTTCGCCTCAGGTGTGTTCCCACTGTTCTTTGATTACTACCCTACCACGGCTCAAAGGAGTCATGCAAACCGGTAGTAGTTGGGTGCAGTCCCGAAGTACTTGGAGGCAGTGGCGGTTAGATAGGATTCGTCTCTCCCGGTATTGGGGTTGATATGACGTTGTGTTCAGAAAGCCATTACACAAAGTCCCTGGCCATGGCAAGCGAGATTTACTGGTAGGTACTCCAGTAGTTTCTCAGGGTGTTTTGGGCTACATTCCGGCATGACATATTGCACTATTAGGGGTCTGACGATTACCGCCCCCCTAAGCCGGATATGCGATACTCTTAGACGAACAGACCGGACTGTACGGAGATTGTCACAGATAGGCTCCATAGTTCGGATGAGTTTGCTCATCGGCCTTCTTATCGACAGATACCTGGGTAGCCGTTCCGTGCAGCTAGTACCGCTTGCGGCTTATGGTTAAACCCACTGCCAGCGTAGTGTCGAGTCTTTAGAGTCCCACACAGAGGGTTTCCCTACATCGGGCAAAAGATGTATAGGTCGTATGGTTTTACGACAGGGTTCAATCGCGTACGTGTACTTATGCACGGATGATGATTCAAACAGATAATACCAGTGGGCTTTGGTTTAAGCCGGATCCTAGTATTATATTGATGGATTATTTTCATCTCTTTTGTATTCGTATTTTCGGAATACGGATACGGGTATGTATATACGAATGATGAACATTTTCGTAATTCGTTCAAAAATGCTTCTAGAAGAAGACACCTCATTGTTCCCTGATTAAAAATCAGGAACTACCTCAATGAGGTATCACGTGCTCACACGTGACCAATGGTCACGTGTTGACACGTGATGGTTAAAACAGAAATGAAAACAAGCGGCTGAGGAAATGACTTAACCAGGGGTCACGTGCCCACACGTGACCAGGGGTCACTGTAAGTCCATGTCACGCACTCTACGAACTTGCGGGGAGGCGGAATATATGAAAAACGATTATCAAAGCTTCGTAACACGGACTTGAGCGCATGAATCGTTATCTAAACCATTGCTAACTATCTACTAGAGATTTAACTACTCGGATATGAAGTTATACCTCACGTTGCTTGTCCTTCGGGTCTTGATCACTGTCCTCTACTCCTCGTAGGCTCCTTGAAATATCGGCACCTCTACGGCCTCCTCGAGTCAAAGACGATCCACCCGAGAGCTCCTACGCCAAGCTTAATCTCTAACTTGAGATAACTAGGTTGCTTAAAGTGCTAATCTAAGCTACCTAGGGGATATAGAGTGAGGTTATGGATGTATTAGTCTAGCTAACCCTTGATCTCAACACATGAGAGGTTAGGGTTAGGGTTTGAAGAGAGAGTGAGCTTGAGGAAAGAGAAGGTGAAGATGATGAATGAAATGAGATAATGATCTATCATAATATATATGAAGCATTATTATTTATCCAAAAATGAAATAATAGAATTAACAACCATGCTTCATAAATATCTATGAGTGATTCATCTCCATGAGTCATTAAGCATTTATGATGCATTAATGACATGGATGAATCACACAAATGAGTCACTAATCTCATTTAATGCAATTCCACCTTACCCCCAAGTCACCACTCTTCTAGAAGCTTCCCGACAAATTACGAGAACGCCCCTCCAATCCGTGAAAACACGGAAAAACTTTAGACTGTATAAATCCTATAACCCGATACTGGAATCTGGCTTAAACCAAAGCCGGCTAGTAAAAACTGTCCGAAAAGTCGTACGTGCGTAAACACACGTACGCGTCCGAACCCTTGTCATAAAACCATACGACCTCTATATCGTTTCTCCTGGAGCAGGGAAACTCTCTGTGTGGGACTCTAAAGACTCGACACTACGCTGGCAGTGGGTTTAACCACAGATCGCAAGCGGCACTAGCTGTACGTAACGATCCCCAGGTAGATGTCGATAAGAAAGCCGATGAGGAAACTCATCCGAACTCCCACTGAGCCTGATGTGACAATCTCCGTACAGTCCGGTCTGTTCGTCTAAGACTATCGCATATCAAGCCTAGGGGGCAGCAAGCGTCAGTCCCCTAATAGCTGTATAAGTCGTGTCGGAGCGAAGCCCATTACACCCTGAGAAGCTACTGGAACTTACCAGTATATCTCGCTTGCCCTGGCCAGGGACTTTGCGTAATGGCTCTCTGACACAGCGCGATATCAACTCCCAATACCGGGAGAGACGAATCCTATCTAACCGCCACTGCCTCCAAGTGCTCGGGACTGCACCCAACTGCTACCTGTTTGCACGACTCCTTTGAGCCGTGGTAGGGTAGCAATCTAAGAACAGTGGGACACACTCGAGGCGAAGTTGCAGTGTCAAGTCTGCGGACTATGCTGTACTCATGTCACCTGGGAACTGTTAACTGACGATGGGTATAATACCAACCAATCAGTTCCCCTGCGAGTCATGTCCGGTGTACCCGTAACCTAACGAGCACCTGTATACTATCTCCAGTACGACGTACTGATGGCTGTGGGACAGACCATCTCCGCAACTGGGATGAGAAGCGTACACACTTAGTCTACTCCGGAATATCGATGCCCTATCTCGATAATCCAACGACCAGGGACCTGTATAGGATGTTGCTTACAGACTACCCAGCCCCCACTAGTGTGACTGCCATCACAAAGCTGGTAATCAAGCAAAGATCCTATGGGCTCTACTAATATGTATAAGTGATACGTTACAAGAAACATATGCACATATTAAAGTAGACACAAACCAAATAGCATACTACCATTTTTAGCAAGATTGTTATATACAACTGTGAATATCCCAAGCTTCCATTAAGTAATATACAACCTAGTATGATACAATAATGGCCCCTAGGGCATATACACTAACAATCTCCCACTTGCACTAGGGCCATGAGCTGGCATATCGTAGACCTATCATCTCGAATAGCCTCTCGAACTGCGTCTGAGGAAGGGCCTTTATGAATGGATCAGTAATGTTATTCTCCGTCTCTACTCTCTTCACCTCGATCTCCCGGCGATTTACGATCTCCCTGATCAGGTGATACCGCCTTAAGATGTGTCTGGACTTCTGATGGGACCTGGGTTCCTTCACTAAAGCTATAGCGTCGTTGTTGTCATAATACAGAGGTATTGGATCAACACTGGTAGGAACCATCTGAAGTTCTGTAAGGAACTTCTTCATCCAGACTGCTTCTTTTGCGGCATCGCAAGCAGCTATGTACTCTGCTTCCATTGTTGAGTCAGCAACGGTTTCCTGCTTGGAACTCTTCCAACAGACCGCCCCTCCATTGAGGGTAAAGACATAACCCGACATGGATTTGGAGTCATCCTTGTCACTCTGGAAGCCGGAGTCGGCGAAGGCCTCCATCTGGAGGTCTTTTCCACCATACACCAAGAACATCTCCTTAGTCCTCCTCGGGTACTTGAGAATGTTCTTTACGGCTATCCAGTGCTTCTCCTCTGGGTTTGCTTGATACCGGCTTACTACGCTCAATGCGTATGCCACATCTGGTCTGGTACATAACATCGCATACATTATAGAGCCTACCGCAGAAGCGTAGGGTATAATCGACATGCGATCCCTTTCCAAATCAGTCTTGAGAGACATTTCTTTGGAGAGGGTGATTCCGTGACAAGCCGGTAGGTTACCGCGCTTAGAATCATCCATACTGAATCTCTTCACTATGGTGTCTATGTACCTGGACTGCGAAAGTCCCAACATCCTTTTTGATCTATCACGATAGATCCGGATTCTCAGAATGTAGGTGGCATCACCCAGGTCTTTCATGGAGAATTTTTGTGATAAGAATCCTTTGACTGACTGTAACATAGGAATATCATTTCCTATTAGGAGAATGTCATCCACATACAAGACGAGAAATACTACAGCTCTCCCTACAATCTTACTGTATATGCAAGGTTCATCCGGATTTTTGATGAAGTCAAATTCTTTGACAGCATCATCAAAACAGATGTTCCAACTCCGCGATGCCTGCTTTAGTCCATAAATGGACTTAAGCAGCTTGCATACTTTACCGCTGCTCCCACTCTGAATGAATCCCTCTGGCTAATCCATATAGACGCTTTCTTCCAAATTACCATTTAGAAAGGCCGTCTTTACGTCCATCTGCCAGATTTCATAATCGTGGAAAGCAGCAATTGCAAGAAGGACCCGAATAGATTTAAGCATAGCCACTGGAGAAAAGGTTTAGTCATAGTCCAAACCAGGTCTTTGACGGAAACCCTTTGCAACAAGTCTAGCCTTATAGGTTTCAACCTGTTTATCTACACCAATCTTCTTTTTGAAGATCTATTTGCATCCTACGGGTTTTACCCCATCTGGAGCAATGTCCAAAGCCCATACTTTGTTAGTGTACATGGACTCCATTTCGGTCCGCATTGCATCCAGCCATTTTACTGAGTCACCGCTCTGAATGGCTTGCTGGAAGCTAGTAGGCTCATCATAGTCAATAGTGCAATCCTCTCTATCCCCGTTTATGAGAAAACAGTAGTATCTCTCGGGCGGATGAGATTGCCTAATACTCCTGCGGAGTGGCGTCGGGATATCCTGTTCTCCTGAACCTTCTTGTTCTACCAAGGTTTCAGTAATAGTTTGTGGCTCTGGAATTTCTTCCAGTTCTATTGCTCTCCCACTCTTCTGATTTTCCAAAAATTCAGTTTCCAAAAAGCGGGCATGTTGAGAAACAAAGACCTTTTGTTCCAAAAATTCAGTTTCCACGGGCTTTGAAAGCCTTACAGTTTAATAGAATTAAATTCTAAATTTCTCTAAAATCTTTCCAAATGGAAAAAAGGTTATGGGGAACTGTTGGATTAAAAATCCAAGAGTGATTAAAAATCACCAATTTATGGAAAAATCTTAGACAAGAAAAGATTTCCCTAAATCTCACCAGAAATAACAAACAGAATATCTTTAGATTGAAAATCCAACGGTGAATAAAATTCACTGAATGATCTAAAGGATCATATTAATTATGAAAACAAACAAAATCTTTCAATGAGAGATTTACTAAACAAATTGATTCTTTTCCTTCTCCTATAAATAGGAGCCAAGAGGAGAAGAAAGAGGAGAGAATTTTGGAGATAGAGAATTCTGGGATCTTGAAACTTTCTAAAGGCAAATAGCAGAGAGAAAAGAAAGGAGAATTTAATTCTCAAGAAAGAAACCCTAGGTGAGAAAAGGGAAAAAGATCAAACTTCAAAAAGAGAATTTAATTCTCAAATCTAAGAGTTTAACTCTTCTACAAAAAAGAACTTAGTTCTTCCTCTGGTTGAAGATCTGCAGAAGCAAATCTCCCCATAGGTTGAGAATTTAATTCTCATCGGGTTGAGATTTTGCTATGCAGATCCAAGACTTAGGGGGAGAATTGAGTTTAGAGAATTTAATTCTCCCAAATTTACAGGAATTCAATTCCCTCATGATAAAACCAGGGTTTAACCCTATGTGAGAATTTAATTCTCTTAAAATTATAGGAATTTAATTCCTTCAAGATGGACAGAACTAGGGTTTAACCCTAATTGAGAATTTAATTCTCTCAAATTTATAGGAATTTAATTCCTCCTAAAAAGATATTAGGGTTTAACCCTATATAAGAATTTAATTCTTTCACAATAGGAATTTAATTCCTCCAAAATCATAATTAGGGTTTAACTCTACAAAGAATTTAATTCTTAAAAAATAAAGGGACTTAAAAGATCTCTATTGCATGCAAAGAACTAAGGTCACGTGTCCCCATGTGACCCCTGAAAAGATCCCCAAAAATGAGAAGGAAAAAGCTCTGAGGCAACGCCTCACGTGCTCCCACGTGACCTCCAAAACACAGAAAGAAAAAGCAAAGGAAATCTAAGCTTTGGGCGTTCTCACGTGTTAACACGTGACCCCTTAGCAAATGCTTTAATGATCAGCGCACAGATGTCCATCACGTGCCAACACGTGATGCTCAAAATAAAAAAAAATAAAAAAGTGTTTAACACTTAATTGCAGAACGAAGTAAAGGGATCCGGTCCCACCTCTGGGCGTTCTCACGTGTCCACACGTGACCCTTTTTTCTTTAGTGTTTAACACTAATTTGAGAACTTTATTTTTAGTGTTTAACACTAATTTGAAAACCTTATTTCCAGTGTTTAACATTGTTACTTTCTAGTGTTTAACACTAATTTGGGGATTATATTTCCAGTGTTTAACACTGATTATCTTTTAGTATTTAACACTAATTTGAGAGCTTTATTTCCAGTGTTTAACACTGTTATTATCTGGTGTTTAACACTAGTTTTAACCAAATTGGTTAATTTTCCAGAGGTAAAGCCTCCCATTCAAAATTGAGTAAAAATCAGAGCTATAATGTCTACTGCTCAATCACAGATAAAAATGTTACCAAAGCCCTCAAACTCTTGTTTAGCATTGCTAAATAATGTGGGCTGAAACCAGACAAATGTCTAATGGTCCAACAAAGGGCCAACATTTTGAATCTAATTGGACTTATCCCAAACTGGCCATAAGTCTTCAATTCAGACTTAACTGAGCCATTGTGCTCATAATATAATTAATTGATCTTAGTTCCAAATCGGACTACGGATCACTTAACTCACCCTGGTTCAAGGGTATATCTCTTCACTCCTTTGGTATTTGTCGTTGTAATTCCTCAACGTCTTCAAAGAGGTAACGGGTCCCGACAACCACACATTTCATAGACTACGACGTCTCTAAACATTCGATTGCAGGGTCCTTAAACCCATGGACTATGATGTCCTTTACCTTGACAGCGATGTCTTAAAACTAACAACGGACTGTAGGGTCCTTAAACCCATGGACTATGATGTCCTTAACCTCGACCGTGATTTCTTTAAACTAACGTTGGACTGTGGGGTCCTTAAACCCATGGACTATGATGTCCTTAACCCCGACCGTGATGTCTTAAAACTAACATTGGACTGTGGGGTCCTTAAACCCATGGACTATGATTTCCTTAACCTCGACCGCGATGTCTTTAAACTAACAATGGACTGTAATGTTCTTAAACTAATTATCGACCGCAATGTCACTAAACTAAACAATAGAGCCCAATTGCTCTCTTGTCGGATCTAAACGATCCCGTTAAGTTGATCTTAGTCTAAAATGAGACTAACGTATCCTTAACAAACGTTTAAGTTGATCTTAGTCTCAAATGAGGCTAACGTATCCTTAAACCCAAACCCCCCAAACCCAAATCTAAGAAAAATACGGATTTGGACTAGTCCACGCCCTACGGGCAACAACCTAAATTAGTCTCCGTATATAATCCACGGGCAACCAAACACAAAACAAACACCCACGACACGAAGTGACCATCTGGAGAAGGAGAAAGTTGTTACCGCGATACGGTAGCGTAATTAACTGCAGGGGCTTGCGCCTGCAGGGAAGAGCGTCCCCACATTCAAAAACCCCTCAAACGAGGGGGAATCTGACGAAGTCTGCTACATCGGTCGCATCCGTTTAAACCTTCGATACATGGTGTCATAAATCAACTTGGCATCTTCGGAGAGGTGGACGAATAGCACCAATTAGCATCTGCCCCGAATTTCAGGCAAGACGTTCGCCGCGTCTCCGCCGCGTCTTTCGGAGGGGAACAGATTCTGGCACGCCCGGTGGGACCTTTTCCTCTTTCCACTCCACATTTCGTGTGTCGTGTTCGTGAACGAATCGCGGTTCGCTAATGGTTGCCCTTAGGTTCGAGGTACTGAGATTTGGCGTTTTGCTTGGTGCAGAAAGCGAAGGATCAATGGCGTCCACTTGTGCAAAATGTTCCAACTGCAATTGCAACCCATGCTCCACCTCATCTGGAGGCATAGCCTACGGGCCCCAAGCGGCCTCCTTATTCACGATGCCGGTGGAACAGGTCACTCAAGCCACTACTGGATTGTTTTTCGGGACCATGCTCCCGCCAACGAGTTTCACCGTTCTTGTGCCAACGCCGGAAGCTCCCAGGAAGTCGGTCTTCGATTGGCTTACAGTTACTGCGGCCCTTCTCAACGGGTCGTCCAGCTCCAGCGCCTCAGTCTTCGCCAGATTGGGCCAAAGTTCCTGTGGGCCCATGATGAAGCCTGCAATCCCGGAAAAGGTTATTCCGAAGAAAGTAACCATTCCTGCCCCCGAAGTCGTCAAGGCGGCTTCGCCTGCCAAAAGGTCTGTCTTTACAAGACTGACTGTTCCGGCTCCCACTTCAACTCCCATTCCTGCTCAAAGGTCTGTCTTAGACAGATTGAATACTGCTGCTCAACGGACGTCAGTCTTCAAGAGGCTGGTACCGGCGATGCCTCACCTGAATAGGGGGCAAAACGAAGCCATCCCCATCACCGAACCAACCCCAACGGCTTGACACGCTCGACGTTGCCACTGGCGCCGAGTAAGGAAGGCTGGGGGCAACTCCTCCTCTGGGCTAACTCCACCAGCCCCAACGGTGGAAGTCAACGCTGCTATTCCAACCGGGAACGGCTTTGAACTGCTGAACAAGATGTGCAGGAACTCTCCTACCGCCGTACTAAAAAGATCTCCTCCACCGGCGGAGAATGTTACGGAAATAAAGCCAGATCAGCCCCCTCAACGGCTGTCTTCTAAAGTTTACAAAGTCTGGCGACGGGTCCAAGAGTCGGTGATTGATCAAAACTATCCCCGTCGACAGAAGAAGCTGATAGTCCAGCAGGAAGAGAACCGTCCTGGCAAGCCGCAAAGGATGACAACCGCCTGGGTGCCCGCCGCAACGGCCCCCTCAATGTCAAATGCTCAAAAGAAAAGGAGGCCAGAGAAAGCCCCTATGACTAGGGCAGAACGCAAAGACGCTGAGCCCAAATGCCCCAAGTCTGGGGGCATAGCGGTACATACTGTTTACATGACTTCCGGAAAAGAGGAAAGCCGTACTTCGACGGGCCACCGACCGCTCACCCAATCAATAACAAAGGCTCAGGAACAGCAACAGCAGAAGCTTCAGGAGATGATGACTGCAATGGCCGCGCTCACCGGACCAAAAGAAAGCCCGGAGGCGTCATCAGAACAACGTCAAGAACAGGAAACCGATGCTGACTTCCTCCGCAGAATCCTCGAAATGAAGGACAGAGAAGCAGCGGAACAAGCGGCCAATATAAAACGAATGGCGCTTCTCTTCTAAGACATGGTCGGGATGATGATACAGCCGGATCCTCCAGCCGAAGATCCTCCGATTATCCTCGAAGACGACCGAAGGGAGACGTCAAACCCCCTGCCGGCTTGTTCAGCAGCCAAGGAGGAGACCATCTCCAAAGTCGCTCTGGATGATTACATCGCTCAGCAAATACGAGCTCATCAGGCGAGCGAAATGGCTGGGTAAATTTTTAGAACTGGGCGACCGTATCCAGGCTGGTATGATCAGATAAAGTATCCGCCGGGCTACACGATCCCGAAATTTCACGTGTACAAAGGGACAGGCAATCCCCATCAACATGTCGCTCAGTTCAGGGCCCTCTGTGGCAATACCGGTGGCGATGATAAACTTTTGCTCCGCCAATTCGTCGGCAGCTTATCAGAGACGGCGTTCGAGTGGTACTCCGAACTTCCAAACGACTCCGTCAAAACCTTCGCAGAAATGGAGTTGTTGTTCACCCAGCGATTCGCAAGTGCTAGTGAACGCACCCCAATAACGGCATTGATCAATGCCAGGGTGAAGCCGGGCGAAATGTGGGTTCAGTACGCAATCCGATAGCGGAATCTGTGGTCAAAATGCGAACAATGCATCGAAGAAGCACCAGCGGTGGGCATGTTCGTGGGTACTCTAGACCCTCATGCAACTATTTCACAGTTCATGATGTTTTTCAAACCGACCACGTTCCAGGCTCTAATCGACAAGCTAGCCCAGATGGGGTATAGACCGTCTCCTCCGAAGCCGGAACCGCGAAACGAAAAGGGTAAAGGGAAGGCGACCTTCGTTGCAAATACCCAACAACAGCCCAGTGCCTCAAAACTAACAGATCAACTGAAAGAGAGACGGCGCTATTATAATGAGAAAATGAAGCGTCCTTACTCGTTCCCACGGGACAAAACGAAGAGACTATTCGAGTTAGCGATGCGCAACAGGCTTATCAATCTGCCGAATACAAAGCGATCATTGCAACCCGGCGAAGCAAATAATCCCAATTATTACCCTTACCACCAAACGGTAAGCCATCCAATCAAAGATTGCTTCGTCTTTAAGGGATGGATCGAGGATCAGTACCTGCAAGGCAAGTTTGCGCTGTCTGAGAAGTGGAAAGTAAACCCACCACAACCGCAGACTCCTAAGAAGACGGATACACCGGGGACAATGTGCTCTTTTGTTGAAGAAGCTCCATGGGAGGTGGCCCTTTCGGCCAAAACCAAAAGGATACCGAATGATCTCCAGACATACCCGGCGATCAGGTGGAAGAATCCACTGGAACCTCATCGAAAGTATGCTGAAGCCGCTCCCAACTCCGAAGATTGGTGGTGATAGCCAAAGTGCTCACACCCAGCCGTCGAAATCTTCGAAAAAGAAGAAGAAATCCAAAAAGCCCGTGAAGCCTAGTGACAAGCGCACGGACCTGCATAAACAGATCGACGCGCTGGAAGAGTATAACCAGAAGGCACGGACTCCAATCACGCTCCAGGAATTTCTCGGCCACATCCTTGAAGACGGAGGTGATGAAGAAGACTCATCAGATGAATCTGAGGATTACATAGCAAGTTGCCATGTGATCTCTCACTCATCTACAGACGATGAAGAAGCCCTGCACACCGACAGACTGGGGGCAGGGCCTGAATCGGAACTTCCAGGGCCATCAAACGAGATGATCGACGCATTCCTAAATGAAGCTCTTCTGAAAAGTAAAGCTGATCGGGAGCGTGAGATGGCCATATTTGAAAAGGCCAAATGTCGGCGACTGGACGAAAGAGTCGAGACACTCCCGCCAAATCAAGGGACACCCGTCGTGAATAAAAACAAGTTCAAGATGAGGAAAAGGTTTGCTAAAGCCATATCAATGGGAATGAAGCTATCACCCTCCGAAGGAAACACTGTCGGTGAAGCAAAGACGCATCCTAGCTACTGCCTATATCATCGAAAGATCGCACACCCCACCGAAGAGTGCAACGCTTTTAAAAGATGTTGGCAGGGATATGTTGCTCACCGGCAGCATTTCAAGCGAATGAAACGCAAAACTCATCGAGAGCAGAGAAGTACGACCGAGGAGTATAAAAGAACTACCGGCAACTGTCACACGGTCAACGCTGGGGCATCGCAAGTTCTCACCTTCGGAAGTGACTCCGACGAAGAGATGACTATTGGCCCTCTTTTCAAAGAATCTACTTCGGGAAAAGAGGAAGAACCGAAGACCTGCGAAATCATCCAGCTGCGCAATCGTACACTTCCAGAAAAGAATCTCGGACCCACGAATAGAAAAGATAAGGGAAAAGAAAAGGTCTATGAGGACATCACCCTGGATGATCAAGTCATCAAAGAGCTGACCGCCAAGGACCCGCCAAAGAAAAGTAAGGTGGACTACAACGTTCTGGCACACTTGAGGAAGCTACCTTCACAACTCAGCATTCTCGACGCCCTGGTGCTATCAAAAGAAGCCAGAGACTCGTTGATCAAGTCACTACAAGAGCCAGACCAATTCCAAGCTTTCCTCGCCGAAGAAAACATGAAGGACGAGCTAGAAGAAATACACACAGTCGATATCACCTTCGGCGATGAAGATCTACTCCTTAGGACGTGCGAACATAATCATCCCCTATATGTCTCCGGATACTGTCATGATGTCAAGATGGGCAAGATCCTGGTCGACAATGGGTCCTCCGTCAATGTAACGTCTTCAAAATAATAAAATATGATTTTTGGGAAATTTTATAATTTAATATTATTTTAATGAATATTTTAATATTCTGGTATAATTAAATACAGATAAATGGGGAAAAAATTATGGAAAATTCTAAAATAAGGTATTTTAAGGAATTGCCTCGTTTTCTGTGCATGCCCCCATTTCCTCTAGTTTTGACCCTGAGTATGTCTAGTTTTGACTGATTCCATCTAGGGTGAAATCTGGGTTGATTTTCCTATGTTGGTGTATAATTTGGGACTTGTTTTAGCATGGATTTTGGTATTTGGTGATTCATTCCTGTCGGGTGGCGTTTGGACGTCAACGACAAGTGGATTTTGATTGTGTTTACATGCGAGTCGATAGGTTTTTACCTATGCGGGTAGCGTGTGCTATTTTGGTTTCCGATGTGATTTTCATGTGCTTTAGCATTGTGATATACTTGTAGGTACCCCGCGTGATGTTGAGGCAAAGGAGGTGAAGATAGCGACATCGGCTTTGGCACACGAGAAGCAATGTGAGTAGATTTATATCTACGGGGAGAAGTCGGGTGGATGGCGTATAGCACCCCCGCAGTCCGTGGTGATGTATACGAATACGTATACACACGAATATTTATTATGTGTTGTTTAGGGTTATTGATGGTGATAATGATATTTTGATGATAAGAATATATTGGTTTAGTATAGTGCGAACCCTAGAGTAGTGGTTGCACTCACACATACATTTACACACATACTTGCATTCATTCTTTCATTTATTAGAGTGCATATGATGGTGCGTATATCTACACATGGGTATGGGACTATGTGTTTATATACGGGATTTGAGGATGATACGTGGTTTGAGATGATACTTGATGTGAGGCCGTGGGATCGGCGATGTGACATAGCTTGTCTTCGAGGTGCGATATGATAGTTTTAGCGGGCCTTTGGACATGTGCTTTACCCGCATTCATATTTTTATAGATGGTATCGATTTGTACTAGACTTAGAGTAGTACCCCAGATTATGCGATCTGATGATAGCGATACCTGATATGTGATGAGGTACTGTGATATTGACCCCTACCCAGCTATTGGGATGCCGTACTACGATCTACCGTACGAGCCGATATTGATGATAGATCCGCACTCATGACTCGAGGATATCTTACGATATGTTATTGAGGCGGGATCACCGACTATCATATCTATATACATTGACTCAGATTAGGTGGTTTCTTACCCCTCCTGTCTAGATTACTTAGTAGACATTAGACTGGACCGAGTCATACCTATTTCAAACTAACGAATCGGGGATATTTTAAAGATAGGCAGAAGGGTCATACGGATATTTTCAAATGATGTATCTTTTCTTAAAACACCGTAGCCCTTGTTTTTCCAAAAGCCCTGATTCGTCTTATTTCAAATGGCACCCCTGCATGACTTGTACAGATTGGTGTAGATTCTTTACTTTTGCGTTGATTATTCGATTCCGCATATTCATGCTATTTGCATTGCATCGCTTGTACTGTGGTTATATTTCAGTCATGCTGCTAGGACACCAGCACCATTATCGATGATGCATATGTTCCACGTACACTTGTTGCCGGCTCACACACTCATCATCGATAATTGCCATGTTACTACACTGTAGTACTATTGCATTCAGTATATGATCCTTGCATGACATGATGATATGCATACCTTTCTTTACATGTCGCATACTTCATGCTTTTGATTATACGCATTGAGATATGTTGTTTCTATGATATTTCTGGATTTGGGAACCGAGAGTGTTTCAAAATAGAATATGTCATTGCTTTAAAAACCCGGTTACCCTTGATATGATATTTCAGTGCGTCCACCATGTGTTTTCTCGGTGCTGAGAGCGACATGTGAAACCCGAATCGAGGAGTGGATGAGCCGATTGCGGGTACATGGTGGACCCGGTATGGTTCCCCTCGGCAAGATGATCGATGAGCTTTGCCGATTGAGCCTGGAGGCGGGCGAGTACCTACCGGTGATTGGTTGGACCTGGCGGTTATCCGGAGGATACTGACCAGAGTCGATGGATAGA
Source organism: Agapanthus africanus (assembly GCA_030015575.1). Taxonomy (NCBI): domain Eukaryota; kingdom Viridiplantae; phylum Streptophyta; class Magnoliopsida; order Asparagales; family Amaryllidaceae; genus Agapanthus; species Agapanthus africanus. The sequence continues at coordinate 81,008,920 of JASDDO010000001.1, forward strand.
TTTGGGCGTCCTGCCGGGGCCGAGGGCCGATACCGCAGACAGAGCCCGCGGGCCGATCCGGACTGACGGAGCCCGATATATGAGGATTTACGTGCCGATGCTGGGCACAGTTTTCATGATGTTTTCGAGTGCCGATGCTGGGCACTCCGGTTCCATGATTTTGACGTGTCGCGAGGGACACGGGTGGGTTATATCCTCATATTTCCATGCACAGGTTTCATGATATTTACTTGCATGATGGTTATTGTCATTGGGTGACGAGTGGACGGGATCCACGTGTGTGCAGATTTGATTACATTGATCATACCTCATATTCATGACATGCTATTACCTGAGGCACTAGCACGAGCACTTGGCATTACACTCATGTAGAGATTACATTGCCAGTTTAGCATGCTTCAGCTTTATTCATATTGAGGTTTATTTATATCTGATCGTATTGACCTAGGATGGGTCATGCATTCGATCTCTGCTTGTAGATATTTTCTATTCACGAGTTGGCAACTCACCCCCGTTGTGCCCCAGTCCTTGCAGGTTTTTGCCGTACAGATTCCATAGCGGCATTTCTGGCACACTGCTTCCTTATGGGTGACTTGCTTGGATAGGTGAGTTCTTTTGTATCAGAACCGCCATTGTTCATGTATCATTTATTGTACCTAGAATTTCCATCAACCAAAACTTGTATATTGTTTCAGACTTAAAAAACAGTGTTGTTTTTATTTCGACCTTAGAGTCGCGCTAGTAGTATTACGGTTTTCTGGCTGTTTTGAGTTTCTTTTTTTTGGGTTTTGATCCTCGCCCTTTGGCGTTGTATATTACTATTGCTTGCGTGGTTGTGACCGTCGATGGACGAAGAGCTAGCTCCCGCTTGGGGATGCCTTTTATCATTTCATATATATTATTCTTGTTGTACCCCGTTTGGGGCCAGTCTTTACGAAGGAAACTCTGCCGAAATTTTCAGGAAAGGTTACACATTTTAAAAAAATGCATATTCGGCTTAGTTATTTAAAAACTTTGATTTCCAAACATGATTTCCTTACTTTTCAAAAACAGTTTTTCCTTATTTACTCTTTAAATGGTTTTAGATTGCTAGGCTTTTGGCTTACTTGGATCAGATGGGGTCCTATAGACTTCATATGGTTCAAGGGCCAGTCACGTGCTCTTTCGGGTCGTGACAAAGTTGGTATCAGAGCGCTAGGTTGACCTTGGTTCGAGTCTAAGTTTGACTATGTGGAGCCTAGGGCGTTATCTATATAAAGAACTTAGGCTTGACCTTAAGGAACTTAGACTTGGTCGAGGGGGTATCAGACCCGAACTTTCGTCGTGTAGGATGACCCTTGGTTGATGGAATAGGTGACTGAAGTAGAGTGACGTACCGTGGGTATGTTCCGCGGCATACTTACGACACGCCACTCCGCTTAAGAAACCTTAGGTTGTACATTTCCTTGCATTGTGTCATATTCCTTCCTATGATCTATCTTCATCGATACTGGTTATGGTTTTGCTGCCGCGATTGCACGGGCAGAGTGAGCTACGGCTCGAGTTGTCAGCATGAGCTCGTCGCGGACGAGGACTGACCGGGGCGTGATTCCAGAGACATACGGTTGCATTGAGGCTTCGTATTTTGTGTTTCCGCACTATGGGCGTTTGACAGATCGCTGCTGTGAGATTTCTAGGATGTACCGGACGGTACCAGAGGATTGAGCCACTGATAGAGGCCAGCCAGGATGTGATGACCGTTGATGTATCGCTTATTCATGATGGTTGAGGCGCTGCTTAGCATACCGACGAATGAGCCAGTTGTTGCTGCGAGTGATGAGATATCGCCCAGATGATTGGAGCTACTGCAGCATGAGCATATTCTTAGAGATGTGATAGTGAGTCGCTAGTCACCGAGGATTAATGACTAGGACATGTGGTTCGTTCGCTTATCCCGATGCGAGGTCATCAGATAGATTGATTCCAGCTAGAGGCGACTTCACGCAGATTCGTTGAGAGTCGATTGAGACGATCGAAGGTCAGGAACCCATTTTCCAAGTTTAAAGTATACGGAAAGACATGCAGGTGATTCTATGGACCCTCTAGAAGAATGAAACCCTAACTCGACTTAATGACCGTGTGAAAGCCTTTGAACCTTAGGGTTTGCGGCAGTTCCTCGGCACCATTAGTGAGGCTTGGGTTTGCCCTTCTACGGCTGGACCACCGACGCTGTGGCATGTACTCGATACTATTAAACTGTACCCGAGATGTTGAGCTCTTGGGGGATTGTGAGGTTCTGACGAGTCGATCGGATGATTCGACATCATTCGGATATCATGTGATGGGACACTGCTTGGGAGACTCCAGATACGAGCATAGCCGTCGGAGCGCAGTCTGTGTAGCCATGATGAGATGAGTCCGAATCAGTCGATAGTGGAGCAAGGTGGAGTAAAGAGTTTGCACGAGATTTCGACGAGATGACGTTCCACTCCGCTGACATCAGAGATGCGATATGCACGCTGAGGACGTGTTCGGCTAGATATCTTCTACTGAGTGATGAAGATACTGAGTTCGTGATTTCGAGTCCGTGTTAGAGACTTCGGGTGGACCGTAGCCGAGGACATTGCAGTGTGCAGATAAAGACGCGACGTCGAATGGTCGATGATACAGACAAGCGGGACAAGAAGTTCGTGCGAGAGGCAGACGAGCTGTTACTACACCCCGTTAAGATTAAAGGCCGGACATGCATACAGAGGCGCAGAGATGCGACCAGCTTCCGAGGAGATGTTGTACTAAGGACGCAGAGGTCCAGAGAGCGAGAAAAGATTACGCCAGAGTACCAGCATCCTTACAGTTTGGCTTAGGCAAGATCAGAAGAGACCTTGAGTAGGATTCCTTCCAGTACACTGCTGCAATAAGAGTTGCACCCAGGATCGGATGTGTGATATGCATTCAGAGGACCCGAGGTCGGCGCCAGAGATGTGCTGCTTTACGAGCGGTCGTGAGGATTGACCGAGAGATGACCAGGGAAGTGCAAGAACGGAATCGTTCCTGTCAGCACACCTGACCGGGCCGATGAGCCGATGGATTGCGAGTTGGTAATCTACAGGAAAGATCAGGAACCAGAGACAGAGGACGCCAGCCGCGAGCAAGAGGCAAGTAGATATCTTGCGCCGCTAGCATCGGATGTACCGGTACCTTCTCGACCCTGAAGGAGGGTATACCGACGACGGTAATTATGATTTGTGATTTTGTGATTTGATTATCACGTATCCGTTGCTTTGGATTTCGGTATTTTGGGCGATCTATTCGCATGATTTAGTCTTGATGACTGAGTTTCATGATATTTGATTTTGTGCACCATGGTTGCACCTACTGGGTATTTATACCTTGTACATAGTTATTACTCTTGAGCTGTTGATTGCGATTTCATGCCTATTTTATGCTGGTGATTTGATTTACGCTTCCAGCAGAGTTTCATGTAATTTTAGTGTTTTGATTTTGCACTCGGTATAGCTTATATGTGCTTGTAGTGCATCGATATGTGTTTTGTGCCCGCAGCTGCACACGTTTATGATTTTCTTCATATCTGGATACACTTGGTGTTGCTGCTTACGTATTTGAGTTATTGCTTGGTATTTGTGCATGGGATGCACCAGTTCTATACTTCGTGCATTTGTCGCACCAGTTTTATGTTTCTTGCGTTTATCGCATCAGATTTATATTTCGTGCCTTTGTTGCACCGGATTTATATTTTGTGCATTACGATTGCACCTGACTTCGATTTAATGCCTTTCGGTATGTCGATTTTGATTGTGATATTGATGTGGATTCTTGCACTCCGTGATTTTGACTGGACTTACGCATATTCGACGTTGCTATTGGATTTTGTGATTCCGTGCATATTGAGTGCGCAGGGTCTAGATTTTCATTCGTGCATGATGGATGCACCGATTTGGATTTTCGCGCATGTTGGGCGCATGTTTTGAGATACGATTTTGGGGCACACCAGATGCACTAAATCGAGATTCTTCGTGCATGTCAGATGTACCTATTTTGGCTGTCAGGCACACATGTTGCCTATGACAGATGCTTCGTGCACACCCGTTGCACCTAGATGTTGTTTTGTGCACATGTTTAGCGCATATATGGATTTTGATTTCCGTGCGCGTCAGACGCACAGGGTGGTGTTATGTGCATTTTTGGAATTTATTCCTTTTGGAGCAGTACATTTTTATGATGTGGGATATTTGCTTTCATACTGAGCAGGACTAGTCAGTGGACAGTGCCTGGATATATTTTGCATGCATCGATAGTTATCGAAGGGATTTCCGAAAAGCGAGCTATAGTCTCAGTATATACCTACGTGTCCGATATGACACAAAACGTTTTAAAAATAAGGAAACCCTTCTGATTATTTTCAAAATGGTGGAACGTGCTTATTAAACAAAGGATATATATACACATATATAGTTATTTTCTTATGAGAAACGTCCGCCACTGTGCAGTGTTACGCGCATCGCACAGCGACTTAAAAAGATTTGGCATACAGTTGCATCAGCTAATTACATGTATAGATTGGGTGTCTACATGTATAGTCTTGGTCCATATCATATTGATTTTGTATTGGATTTGACATTGTGTCATTACCATGACTCCGATGATTGCGGATGCTTGATGGAGTGTTGCTTTTGAGTTATCTGCTCAGTACTCATGCGCATGCATTGCGCTATGATGTTTTATGTATAGATGATTTCTGAGCCCCGATGACTTGGAATTTGTATTGAAATATTTTAGTATTTGGGGGTTTAAATTTAAATTCGGGGACCGAATTTCTTTAAGGGGGGTAGATTGTAACGTCTTCAAAATAATAAAATATGATTTTTGGGAAATTTTATAATTTAATATTATTTTAATGAATATTTTAATATTCTGGTATAATTAAATACAGATAAATGGGGGAAAAATTATGGAAAATTCTAAAATAAGGTATTTTAAGGAATTGCCTCGTTTTCTGTGCATGCCCCCATTTCCTCTAGTTTTGACCCTGAGTATGTCTAGTTTTGACTGATTCCATCTAGGGTGAAATCTGGGTTGATTTTCCTATGTTGGTGTATAATTTGGGACTTGTTTTAGCATGGATTTTGGTATTTGGTGATTCATTCCTGTCGGGTGGCGTTTGGACGTCAATGACAAGTGGATTTTGATTGTGTTTACATGCGAGTCGATAGGTTTTTACCTATGCGGGTAGCGTGTGCTATTTTGGTTTCCGATGTGATTTTCATGTGCTTTAGCATTGTGATATACTTGTAGGTACCCCGCGTGATGTTGAGGCAAAGGAGGTGAAGATAGCGACATCGGCTTTGGCACACGAGAAGCAATGTGAGTAGATTTATATCTACGGGGAGAAGTCGGGTGGATGGCGTATAGCACCCCCGCAGTCCGTGGTGATGTATACGAATACGTATACGCACGAATATTTATTATGTGTTGTTTAGGGTTATTGATGGTGATAATGATATTTTGATGATAAGAATATATTGGTTTAGTATAGTGCGAACCCTAGAGTAGTGGTTGCACTCACACATACATTTACACACATACTTGCATTCATTCTTTCATTTATTAGAGTGCATATGATGGTGCGTATATCTACACATGGGTATGGGACTATGTGTTTATATACGGGATTTGAGGATGATACGTGGTTTGAGATGATACTTGATGTGAGGCCGTGGGATCGGCGATGTGACATAGCTTGTCTTCGAGGTGCGATATGATAGTTTTAGCGGGCCTTTGGACATGTGCTTTACCCGCATTCATATTTTTATAGATGGTATCGATTTGTACTAGACTTAGAGTAGTACCCCAGATTATGCGATCTGATGATAGCGATACCTGATATGTGATGAGGTACTGTGATATTGACCCCTACCCAGCTATTGGGATGCCGTACTACGATCTACCGTACGAGCCGATATTGATGATAGATCCGCACTCATGACTCGAGGATATCTTACGATATGTTATTGAGGCGGGATCACCGACTATCATATCTATATACATTGACTCAGATTAGGTGGTTTCTTACCCCTCCTGTCTAGATTACTTAGTAGACATTAGACTGGACCGAGTCATACCTATTTCAAACTAACGAATCGGGGATATTTTAAAGATAGGCAGAAGGGTCATACGGATATTTTCAAATGATGTATCTTTTCTTAAAACACCGTAGCCCTTGTTTTTCCAAAAGCCCTGATTCGTCTTATTTCAAATGGCACCCCTGCATGACTTGTACAGATTGGTGTAGATTCTTTACTTTTGCGTTGATTATTCGATTCCGCATATTCATGCTATTTGCATTGCATCGCTTGTACTGTGGTTATATTTCAGTCATGCTGCTAGGACACCAGCACCATTATCGATGATGCATATGTTCCACGTACACTTGTTGCCGGCTCACACACTCATCATCGATAATTGCCATGTTACTACACTGTAGTACTATTGCATTCAGTATATGATCCTTGCATGACATGATGATATGCATACCTTTCTTTACATGTCGCATACTTCATGCTTTTGATTATACGCATTGAGATATGTTGTTTCTATGATATTTCTGGATTTGGGAACCGAGAGTGTTTCAAAATAGAATATGTCATTGCTTTAAAAACCCGGTTACCCTTGATATGATATTTCAGTGCGTCCACCATGTGTTTTCTCGGTGCTGAGAGCGACATGTGAAACCCGAATCGAGGAGTGGATGAGCCGATTGCGGGTACATGGTGGACCCGGTATGGTTCCCCTCGGCAAGATGATCGATGAGCTTTGCCGATTGAGCCTGGAGGCGGGCGAGTACCTACCGGTGATTGGTTGGACCTGGCGGTTATCCGGAGGATACTGACCAGAGTCGATGGATAGATTTGGGCGTCCTGCCGGGGCCGAGGGCCGATACCGCAGACAGAGCCCGCGGGCCGATCCGGACTGACGGAGCCCGATATATGAGGATTTACGTGCCGATGCTGGGCACAGTTTTCATGATGTTTTCGAGTGCCGATGCTGGGCACTCCGGTTCCATGATTTTGACGTGTCGCGAGGGACACGGGTGGGTTATATCCTCATATTTCCATGCACAGGTTTCATGATATTTACTTGCATGATGGTTATTGTCATTGGATGACGAGTGGACGGGATCCACGTGTGTGCAGATTTGATTACATTGATCATACCTCATATTCATGACATGCTATTACCTGAGGCACTAGCACGAGCACTTGGCATTACACTCATGTAGAGATTACATTGCCAGTTTAGCATGCTTCAGCTTTATTCATATTGAGGTTTATTTATATCTGATCGTATTGACCTAGGATGGGTCATGCATTCGATCTCTGCTTGTAGATATTTTCTATTCACGAGTTGGCAACTCACCCCCGTTGTGCCCCAGTCCTTGCAGGTTTTTGCCGTACAGATTCCATAGCGGCATTTCTGGCACACTGCTTCCTTATGGGTGACTTGCTTGGATAGGTGAGTTCTTTTGTATCAGAACCGCCATTGTTCATGTATCATTTATTGTACCTAGAATTTCCATCAACCAAAACTTGTATATTGTTTCAGACTTAGAAAACAGTGTTGTTTTAGTTCGACCTTAGAGTCGCGCTAGTAGTATTACGGTTTTCTGGCTGTTTTGAGTTTCTTTTTTTTGGGTTTTGATCCTCGCCCTTTGGCGTTGTATATTACTATTGCTTGCGTGGTTGTGACCGTCGATGGACGAAGAGCTAGCTCCCGCTTGGGGATGCCTTTTATCATTTCATATATATTATTCTTGTTGTACCCCGTTTGGGGCCAGTTTTTACGAAGGAAACTCTGCCGAAATTTTCAGGAAAGGTTACACATTTTAAAAAAATGCATATTCGGCTTAGTTATTTAAAAACTTTGATTTCCAAACATGATTTCCTTACTTTTCAAAAACAGTTTTTCCTTATTTACTCTTTAAATGGTTTTAGATTGCTGGGCTTTTGGCTTACTTGGATCAGATGGGGTCCTATAGACTTTATATGGTTCAAGGGCCAGTCACGTGCTCTTTCGGGTCGTGACAGTCAATCTCCTCAACGTGCGAGTGTTGAAAGAAATCTGCATGAGCGTTCAGCACCTCGCTTGTGATAAAATTACCATCTCCAGTTTCGACTCCCAGTCATCACAGACCCTCGGGTCTGTGATACTGATCTTACGCTTCGGATTACTTGTCACGGATATTAAATTTCATGTCATCGACGCTAAGACCTGCTATAACGCTTTGCTTGGCCGGCCTTGGTTGCACGAGTACAACATCATCCCTTCTACACAACATCAGTGTATGAAATACTTCAAGGATGGTCTCGAGTACACTGTAACAGGGTAGTTGAATCCATTCTCCATAAACGAAGTCCGAAAATACGAAGATGCGAAATACTTCTTACCAGATTTCGAGGACACGGAAATATGTCACAAAGCGAAGGACAAATCTATCACCACTATTCCATTCTTCGGGAGTGATACCAAGAAGGAAGAACGGATAGTTTATTCAAGACCGCCTCAACGCAACAACCCGAGACCATCCGCCCCAATGTTGATCTTCGGCAGCGAGTTGGAAGACGAGGTTAACGCTATATTTTCCGCTCGGCCATCAATACAAGCCTTCGCTGGCGATAATCAGAGTTTGCAAATCACCATGGTTCCACAAGAGAATTACAAAGAGCTCGATGCACTTGAAACTTGTAGTGTGCAAGAACTGCAGACATTCTACGTCCCTCCCAGGCGAAGAGATGAAAAGGCGATCCTATTCTACCAATCCGAGGAGACCAAAGTGGAGATGGAAATCTGGCACAGCGCCGATTCTACGCTTGACAGGCTCCAACCCATCCGTCTGTCTAGATATTACACGAAAGGCTTGAAAAGTCTATTGAAGCGCCAAGGGGTACCCTTCAGACAAACTACTCGACAAGCTCGATTCTACAACAGGATTTGGGACGTCCCCGGGACTCAACGAAAGCTGCCCAACGGGAGAATGGAAACGGTCGGGCTCGGATATGTCCAATCCAGGAGACGGGAACGAGTCCATAGTAGCTACGCCATATATGACTTGAAGAAGAGGACGCCCTGTTAAAAGATGCTGATTTTGAACCAAAACAAGGTCCGGTCATCAAAGCGCCGAGTCTGTCGTTTGAAGAACGAATGGACAAGCTAGTAAGGGAAGCATGTCAAAAGATCCGGGATGACCATAACCGTGAGATGGCCATTTACGAGAAAGCCAGGATACAGCGCCTCCTTCAACAGGCCGCGGAGAATAGCAATGCTCTTCCGTATCAACCCGTCATACAAAAGGCCCGACGCAGAGGCAAAAATAAGTCAAAAAGCGGGAAAAGCGTTCGAGAGCGCCAAAGCGGGACCAAGAAGCCACGCGATCAAAAATTGAGTGATCCAGATTCATCTCTTATAAAGAAGATGAGTCGAGCACGCTCTTTTCCTCAGGACAAAACACGGAAGATACTTGATCTCGCCATAAGACATCAAATGATTACACTTCCGGAGTCCAAACACCCCAAGCAAATCAACGAGGTCTCTCACCCAGACAATTGCTCTTATCACCGAGCAATAGGACATCCTCTCGAAGACTGCTTCACCTTCAAGAATTGGGTCGAAGACCAATATCAGCTCGGCAAGTTCGCTCTATCCAGCAGTTGGAGGATAAATCCGCCACAGAAGCACGAACCAAAAGCCGCGCATATAGCAAGAGTAGAACCAAATCAACATAGGTCTTGGAAGCGAGCTCGTACTTGTCATATGATAACGCTATCAAAACAAGAGCCCGAGGATATGGATGACTTCCCCTGGTGCTTCGAAAACAATGATGACGAGGTTATCTCAGAGTTTCCACCGGCGTCGAAAGAGCTGGAAGATGGAATACATACTACTGCAGATGATCTCAAGAAAATTGATTTGGGGACGACGAGTGATCCACGGCCGACATTCGTCAGTGGGTTGCTGTCTGAAGAAAGGGTAGCTACACTAAAAGACGTGCTTATGTAGCATAAGGATTGCTTCGCGTGGAACTATTCCGAGATGCCAGGACTAGATCCAGAGATTGCTGTCCACAAATTGGCAATATCCCCGGACGTCAAGCCAGTCAAACAAGCACCGAGAAGAATACGGCTCGAGCTTGAGATGGGCATTAACGCCGAGGTCAAGAAGCTGATCGACTCTGGCTTCATCCAAGAAGTTCAGTATCCTGATTGGATCGCCAACATCGTCCCGGTGATGGAAAAAAATAGGACAGTGCGCATATGTGTGGACTTTCGGGATCTCAATAAAGCCTGCCCGAAAGACGATTTCCCGGTACCGGTCACCGAGCTGATGATAGATAATACATCCACTCACGAAGTCTTCTTCTTCATGGACTGCTCGTCAAGGTACAATCAGATAAAGATGCATCCCGACGACCAAAAGTATACCGCTTTCCGGGCTCCTTTGGGTATATTCTGCTACAAAGTGATGCCCTTTGGTCTAAAGAGCGCTGGTGCCACCTATCAGAGGGCCATAACGAAGATCTTCGATGACCTCATACATGAAATCGTCGAATGTTATATCGACGACCTCGTGGTGAAAAGCAAATCATATGAGGAACATCTAGAGCATCTAAAGATCGTATTTCAACGCCTCCGGCAATACAACTTGAAGATGAACCCTCTCAAATGCGCGTTCGGAGTTTCCTCGGGTAAGTTCCTAGGATTCATCGTCCGACACCGAGGCATCGAGATAGATCCGTCAAAGATCAAAGCAATTATGGAAATGCTTCCGCCAAGGACTCTCAAGCAATTGCGGTCTCTCCAAGGAAATCTCGCGTATATCCGGCGATTTATAGCCAATCTCTCGGGCAAGTGCCGTCCTTACAGTCACCTGATGAAGAAGGGAACCCCTTTCGTCTGGGATCACAAATGCCAAAGCGCACCGGACGAAATCAAGCAATACCTGCAGAACCCGCCAGTACTGACCGCTCCGGTCAAGGGAAAGCCTCTCATTCTTTATACAACACCCTCGAAGTTTCTTTAGGTGCATTATGGGCACAAGAGAACGACTAAGGGAAGGAGAGAGCCCTCTACTATTTGAGTCGAGTTCTACTGGGGGCGGAAAGCAATTATTCTCCCATCGAAAAACACTGCCTGGCATTGATCTTCGCAATAACGAAACTCAGGCACTATGCGCTGGCACATGAAGTTCGTCTCATATCGAAGGTGGATCCCCTCAAATATGTGATGTCAAAAGCCATATTGACGGGGCGGCTCGCTAAATGGGCCTTGCTCTTGATGGAGTTCTCGATAACCTATCAACCTCTTAAGGCAGTGAAAGGCCAGGCCATCGCCGACTTCCTAGCTGAGCATCCGATACCTGCCGATTCTCCTCTGAATTGCGAACTGCCAGACGAGCATGCGTTTGACACGATCAACGGGAGTGATACCCGATGGGAATCTTATTTTGATGGAGCATCTTCCATGAAGAAGTGCAAACAAAGCACCCCCATAATCAAATCAGGGGTAGGCCTCATCTTCGTAACTCCACAAGGAGGGATAATGTGCTTCGCCTTCTCCTTAATAGAGCCGAGGACAAACAATGAAGCCGAGTATGAAACTCTGATAGTAGGTCTCGAGATCGCCGTTGACATGGGAATTGAAACCCTCCTCATATACGGAGACTCCCAACTGGTCATTAGTCAAGTAAACGGCGACTATCAAACGTGCAAAGCAGAACTGGTGAAGTACGGCGAGAGGGTACAGCAACTGCTGACCCAAATACCTTCCTACACCTTGGAAAGCATACTGCGTGTAGAAAATAGCAAAGCGGATGCATTAGCCAAGCTTGCTAAAGAATTGGCCGATGAGAACCTCGATGACGTAAGAATCGTGGTACAAAGCCATCGGGTTCTTGCACCGGCAGAAATATCTCCGGAGTCGTCCGAGGAGAAGAGAGCGACCGAGCAAATGGCTCTACAAGTAAAAGACCAAGTAAAGGTTGAAGATTGGAGAGAAGTCTTTATAGACTACTTAAAATCCCGTCGAACGCCTGAAGATGCGTCCTCAAAACATCAGCTCATGAAGCGAGCCCAATCTTTCGCCTTCGTCAACGATACTCTGTACAAGAGGTCACTTGATTCTTTATGGCTAAGATGCCTGGGACCTGAAGAGGCAAAGAGAGTCGTCCAAGAAACTCACGACGGACTCTGCGGTTCTCACCAAGCCGGGCCGAAGATGAAGCTGAAGATCAAATGGATGGTTATTATTGGACCACGATGATTCAAGACTGCCTCGAGTATGCGAAGCAATGCCACTCGTGCCAGATCCATGGGGACTTTATCCACCAGCATCCGAATCCATTACATCCGACAGTGGATAGCTGGCCATTCGAAATGTGGGGAACTGACATAATCGGCCCCATCGAACCAGCATCGTCCAGAGGACATCGATTCATTTTGGCGACAACCGATTACTTCTCCAAATGGGCAGAAGCAGTACCGCTGAGGGAAGTGAAGACGGAGAATATCCTCCATTTCTTCAAGACATACGTCATTTATCGGTTTGGAACTCCGCGACGGATCATCTCCGATAATGGGCCAGCCTACAGAAGCCACAAGATCAGCCGCTTCGCACAACAACACAACATAGACTGGAGATACTCATCAGTCTATAATCCCCGAGCTAACGGTTTAGCTGAGGCTTTCAACAAGACCTTGACGAAGATCCTGAAAAAGACGGTGTCACGAAATAAGAAAGACCGGCACGAGAGACTGCATGAAGCTCTCTGGGCGTACCGGACTACGTTCAAAACGGCCACGAACACAACTCTATACGCATTAGTATTCGGTACAGAGACGGTACTCCCCATCGAGATAGAGCTACCCTCTCTACGAGTGGCAGTTCATTACGAGCTAACGGACGAAGAGAATGCTCACCTTCGGCTTGAGGAGCTCGATGCCCTTGATGAAACCCGGCTTATAGCGCAACAAAATCTGGAGGCTTATAAAGCAAAGATGACGCGCTCATACGAAAGATTGACTAGGCCGAGAACATTCCGCCAAGGCAAACTCGTGCTAGTAGTCAAAAGACCTATGATCCCTAATCGTGCCAAGCGGGGGAAATTCGAGCCATACTATGAAGGCCCGTATATCATAGACAAGGTCTACCAGGGTGGAGCTTATTTACTCATGGACATGCATGGCGAAAGACCCTTCAGGCCAATAAATGATCGCTTCCTAAAGAAGTACTACGCCTAACGAGTCATGGCCTAGGTCAATGATAGATGACGACGACTATGTCCGCTCGCTATCTTCCTAAGCCTAAACTCTATAAGTAGTAGCCGAACGACGGACCGAAACGTCCTTACACTAACAACGGACCGAAATGTCCTTAAACTAACGACGGACCGAAACGTCCCTAAACTAACAATGGACCGCTATGTCTTAAAACTAGCTGTTGACCGAGATGTCGATAAACTACGGTGGATTGCAGCATCCCAAAGCTGATACAAAAAAAAAGAAGAATAACAAAAAAAAGAAAAGAAAGAAAAACGGTATGTCCATAAGCAAAATAGGCACGGATGAAAACCCGAAAGGGCTCCGTGAGTAAAAACAGCAGGGCTATCGGCGAGTCTTGTGAAAACCCGAAAAGGGCGCAACCTCGTTAGAATAAAAAAAAGAAAAGAAAGAAAAACGGTATGTCCATAAGCAAAATGGGCACGGATGAAAACCCGAAAGGGCTCCGTGAGTAAAAACAGCAGGGCTACCGGCGAGTCTTGTGAAAACCCGAAAAGGGCGCAACCTCATTAGAATAAAAAAAAGAAGAAAAAGAAAACGGTATGTCCACAAGCAAAAAGGGCACGGATGAAAACCCGAAAGGGCTCCGTGAGTAAAAACAACAGGGCTACCGGTGAGTTTTGTGAAAACCCGAAAGGGCGCAATCTCGTTAAAAGGCACTTGCAAGGTCCTCTCGACTTTGTAAGAAGAAACCACCTGCGTGATATCCTTACGACTCACAAAGGAGCAACACACTTAGGGATCCCCAAGATTCCCAAGGAGAAATTACACTTGCGAGATCCTCACGACTCGTAAGGAGAACCCTCTTATGAGACCCTCACGGCTCATAGGATTCAAAAGTCTTAAGCTACAGGGATCTGAACCTGTTCTTAAGCGCCCACCACAACCTTCAATACTGCCCTACAAGCGGCTCAATGCTGACCCTTGTATACAATCCACGGGCGCGAATAAACATTTCCCCAACAAAGTCCCATCCGTGACTAGGGATATGTTTGCACGGTGAACCACCTTGTAAGCCCTCTCGACTTATAAGGAGAAAGCACTCTTGTAAGATCCTTACGACTTATAAGAGATCTTGCACTTAGGAATCCTCACGATTCCTAGGGAGAAAATGCACCTACGAGATCCTCACGACTTGTAAGGAGAAATACCTTTATGAGACCCTTACGGCTCATGAAGTCAAAAGCTTTAGTCGACAGGATCTTAACCCTGTTTACTAAGCCACCTTTGTTCATCATCGACAGAGGCAAATGATGATTCGCTCATGGAAATATCCCAGTTATAGCGGTGCTGATGCCAAAATCGGTGTCTAATTCCAAGCTTGCAGCGAAAAGCCAGCGAGCCACACATGCATACGAAATAGCCGAAATGATGGGGCAACTTGCAAACAAAATCAGCAAGTAAAAATATATGCCTGCAAAATAGCCGAAATGATTGGGCAACTCGTAATAAAGAGCAGCGAGTAAAAATAAAACAAATAGTCGAAATGATTGGGCACCGCAAAAAATAGCCGAAATGATTGGGCAATCGCGACTTTCGCGATATAAAAGCTGAAATGATAGAGCATCGCGGAAAGAAATAAAATAAAAAAAATATGAATGAAATTTTTGGCCTACAGGTGATATCATGTCAATCTCTGTATACAATCCAGGGGCGCAAACAAAGAGAGAATCACACCTTTCCTCCCCAGGCCTCATCAGAAGAAGAAGCCAAATCTCAATAGTTCACAGATAGCCTGGAGATTATATCAACATCCGTCTCATTACGACAGACACAACATCAAGCAAAGCGGAACCGCAGCAACTCCCAGTTCCATGACTCGGCGGTGCACATATGACCGAGAGTCAAACCCCGACTCCGTGAAATGCGGATAAAGTCAACCCTTCCTGGTTACGTGGAACGCGGCTTATGTCAATCCTGACCCCGTGGGAAACGTCCAGAGCGGATCCTAGTCCTCGCAGAGCACGGCAACGACCTCATGTGAAGCATCCAGAGCGGATCCCGGTCCTCGCAGAACACGGCAGTGAACCCGTGGGAAGCATCCAGAGCAAAATTCCTGGCTATGTGGAACGCGGCTTAGGTCAATCCTGACCCCGTGGGAAATGTCCAGAGTAGATCCTGGTCCTTGCAGAGCACGGCAGTGAACCAGTGTGAAGCATCCAGAGCGGAGCCTGGTCCTCGCCGAACACGGCAGTGAACCTGTGGGAAGCATCTAGAGCAAAATTCCTGGCTACGTGGAACATGGCTTATGTCAATCCTGACCCCGTGGGAAACATCCAGAGCGGCTCCTGGTCCTCGCAGAGCATGGCAGTGAACCCATGTGAAGCATCCAGAGCGGAGCCTGGTCCTCGCCGAACACGGCAGTGAACCCGTGGGAAGCATCTGGAGCAAAATTCCTGGCTACGTGGAATGCGGCTTAGGTCAATCCTGACCCGTGGGAAACGTCCAGAGCGGATCCTGGTCCTCGCAGAGCACGACAGTGAACCCGTGTGAAGCATCCAGAGCGGAGCCTAGTCCTCACCGAACACGACAGTGAACCCGTGGGAAGCATCTAGAGCAAAATTCCTGGTTACGTGGAACGCGGCTTATGTCAATCCTGACCCCGTGGGAAACGTCCAGAGCGGATCCTGGTCCTCGCAGAGCACGGCAGTGAACCCGTGTGAATCATCCAGAGCGGAGCCTAGTCCTCGCTGAACACGACAGTGAACCCGTGGGAAGCATCTAGAGCAAAATTCCTGATTACGTGGAACGCGGCTTATGTCAATCCTGACCCCGTGAGAAACGTCCAGAGCAGATCCTGGTCCTCGCAGAGCACGGCAATGACCCCGTGTGAAGCATCCAGAGCGGAGCCTGGTCCTCGCCAAACACGGCAGTGAACCCGTGGGAAGCATCCAGAGCAAAATTCCTGGTTACGTGGAACGCGGATAATGTCAACTCTGACCCCATAGGAAACGTCCAAAACGGAGCCTGGTCCTTGCCGAACACGGCAGTGAACCCGTGGGAAGCATCCAGAGCAAAATTCCTGGCTACGTGGAACGCGGCTAATGTCAACTCTGACCCCGTGGGAAACGTCCAGAGCGGAGCCTAGTCCTCGCCGAACACGGCAGTGAACCCGTGGGAAGCATCTAGAGAAAAATTCTTGGTCACGTGAAACGAGGATAATGTCAACTCTGACCCCGTGGGAAACATCCAGAGCGGAGCCTGGTCCTCGCAGAACATGACAGTGAACCCGTAGGAAGCATCCAGAGCAACCCCTGACTCCGTGAAATGCGGATAAGGGCAACTTCACCCATCACTTGCGGGTTCTCACGACTCGTAAGGGAGTAAATTCTCTTGTGAGATCCTTACGACTTTAAAGAGAAAACACACTTAGGAATCCTCACGATTCTTAAGGAGAAATTACACCTACGGGATCCTCTCGACCGGTAGGGAGAAAATTCTTTATGAGACCCTCATGGCTCATAAAGTTGATAAGTCTTAGGAGGCAGATCTTAACCCTGAATCCTAAGCCATCGTTGTCCTGCAAAGAGATCGAGATAGACTATCCATAGAATACATTCAATAAAAAGGGATACACCATTGTGAAGAAAAATATGTTCTTTATTCATGAACCAAAATGAATACAAAGTACAATTCGTGAAAGAAACAAAAAAAAATACTCTTATTCAGGAGTATGTACAAAGAAAAAAAATATATACATCTACAAGTCTTCAAGCCGGCGGGCGATTTAGCAGATTGGTCAGCTCATCCCTCTTTCGCTGGGCCCCACATTCATGGTTCAGTATTGCCAAAAGACGGGCCTCCGCCTGAGCTTGCTGAGCTTGATATGAGGCAAGCCGGCCTTCGAGCTCTTTCTCGGTAGCTTTGTGAGCCTCAACCTTTTCACGAGTGAACACGGCGGCTTTGTCGATGGCCACCACCTTCTTGATGTCCTCTTGAAGTACTCGCCAGAGTTCATATGCTTTGGCTTTGGCTGTAAGGTTGGCTTAGAGCTCATTCAGCGCCTTAGAGGCCAGCTCCCTCTCTGAAAATTTGCGGCTGAGCCTCTTCTCGCACGACACCATGTTCGCCGTGCACCGCTCGATCAGACCCCGCAAGCCCGCCTTCGCAGTCACAGCCTCTGAAGAAAGGTGGGAACACTCGAGCACATACAAGCAAGCCTCTACCTGCCGACAGAACTCAACCCAGACTTGCACCACTGCGTCGCTATGGTAGGTGGCAAGAAAAGGAAGAGAGCAGTTAGCTTCGGCAGCAAACGCTTCGGCTGTAATTACATTGCCAGCACGAAGTTCCTCGATCAAAGATGACAGAGAGGCGAGGCTTAGCTTGGCCATTCGTTCCGAGGCTCGCAAAGCATAGGGGCCGGGTGGCATGGCGATCCGTGACTCCAGCCCGGTGAGAACTGACAGGGCTGTTCAGATTTATAAACGGTCAGTGAAACTTGTAAGCAAAGAACAAGTGGAACGGCGTTGAGACTTTACTTACCCACAGTCATGCAAGAAGGAGCTGAAGGCTCCCCTAGCCCTTCAAGAACCTCAACCTCGTCGTCGGCCTCCAGAACTGTAAAAGACATCAATGTCATTTTATGAAATAGTGATAATGCTGTGAAAAGAAGGCAGACGACACTAACCTTGCCCAGAAGAAAGGACGATGCGCTGAGGAGATATTGCTTATGGAGCAGCCATCTCCAACAAGCGCTGAAAAGACTGCCTGGGAGACGCCAACCCGCGCAATTCTGAAAAGACAAAAGAGTTCAGATAACGGAAAGATTACTAATTTAAAATGTAGAAGGTTACTTTCGACGCTCCTCCCATTCTGAGCTGAAGGGATAGCAGCTTCAACGGCCTTCGCCGCGACCTCGGGAACAATATCAGGGACGCGGGTTGGTGTAACGGCCTCTGAGGTAGGAGCAGCGGCTACCGCTGCGGACTCCAACGAAAGGAGGGTAGCCTCGACTACCTCCATCCTAGCCTCTGGGCAGCCCTCAGGTAGACCCATTGGAACGGCGACCACCAAAGGCGCCTCTACCGAGGGAGCAAGTGCTTCGGGAGCAGGAACCACCGCCGGAGGCTCTATCGCGAGAGGCACAGTCTCATCAACCCCCTCCACGCTGAGCAGTATTTCACTGGGGGTATCAACAGGCTCTACGGTCAGTGAACCTGTGGAAACCTCCCCCATCGCCGAAGTCTCTGCACAGTTCACACAAGGATAAGAATACATATATATGCGTGCAGACAATAAGAGGTATTACGAAGAAACACAGGAACATACCGATGCGCAAGGAAGCTTGCAGTATGGCTTGTTCAAGCCGACGTTCCTTCTCAAGGAAGTGTGCTCGCCGAGGTCCGATGGTGGACTCGTGGCCTCCGGTCCACAGTGAAAGCGTGTCCGCGGCATCCTCCGAAGCAGCCTGTTTAAGGGCCCTTTCGCCCCATTCCTCCAAAGGGCCGATGAATCGTCGCCGGATCCACGGAGGGTCTTCGTAAAAGATGACGGTGGGATAAGGCTTCTTCGGAATCCTTACACTCTCTGACTCGTCTTGAGAACGTCTTATAGCCTCAGCCAATTGTGCGGCTTCCTCGGCAGTTGAACTGGGAAAAAGTAAGCCAGTGTCTGATTTTTGCAGGGCCAATGGTTCGTCCTGAAGAATGGGCTCAAACTCTACTAAAGAATCAAGCAAGTTGGTAGCCACTTTCCTTCGCCGCTTGGATCCAGAACCGACCGCCGAGGACGACCGTTTCCTCCCCCGTAGAGCCTTGGCGCGACGCCGACCCACTTCACCTTCAACGCCCTTACTCCCAACGCCCTCGCTTGGCGCTGCGACTGAAGACGACACGGCCATTGTCGATGCCGTGGGCGGTGGTACTGCTACTGGCGTCCTTTTACCCCTCGACTGAGCCCGGGTATCCAATGGCATACCAATTGTGGGAGTGAGGTCCACCTCCGACTCCCCCGGAATGAGCGCGGCACTGATATCCCTCAGGGGAAAACGGACCGGTGCGCGCGGTCGCAACGGAAACCCTGTGGCCTGAACCGGAGCAGGAGCGCCATGTCCAAGAAGCACCCTCTTCTCCTCAGCAATAATCGAGCTGACCCGATGAAGGTACCAGCCCGTGAAAGACCCCACACATCTGGGAATATGGTCGGCTTCAGGAATCAAGAAGCGGGAACCAGTATTCAGCCTCACGAAGTGATGAGCAGCATCATGAACGACTTCGGGTGAAGGGACGGGTGCGACTGTAAAAGCTTCGAAGGGAAGGACCTGATCATATCCAAGCTGCCGGACGAAGCGATGTGGAATGTACCGCATAAAGAGGGCCGCACTGTTCTGACGGATTACCAGATAACCTGGTCTGATCGTGTACAAGTGCGTGGCCTCCCGGGGCTTCAGAGAAGGTACCCCCTCTTTCGACAAGTCGTAGAGCTGTTGAATTGGTCCTGAAGGAGCAGATAGAACCCAATCAACGAATACCAATCCACCCGTACTAGCATAAGGAGCGATCAACACGCGAATGGCCCCAGACTGAGTCGGGTCAGGAGCAGAAGCACCCACCAGCCGCATGAGTCACGGAAAAGTGTAGGCATCATAAAATTTGGGTCTCTGGTGCGCAGCAAAGGCCCCCAACACGTGCATCTCAATCCAAGATGTGAAGTAATGAAGAGAGAAATTTACCACATCTACACCTGGAGTTGAGGTATTAGCCGCGGCGCCTAACCCATGATAAAGATGCGCTAGCGCTGGCATACCCACAGCTAGCCTTGTTCCCTCAGCAATACGATGAGCAGGGTAGACAACCGAAGCTCTCATGAAACGGCAATGCATGGGAATGACGAACCAGCTAAGCCAAACGCTGATGAAGCCCACAAAGAAAGTCTCCACATCCATGCCAGGAGCTGCAATCGATTCGAAAGATACCGTCGAGATGATGGGAATGTAGTACTGCGGCAAGTCCTCTTCCTTAGTCGGCCGCCTGTCCAAACCAAACCCAAAGGGGTCATTTATGTTCGCAAACTTCGAAGCCGTCTTCGACAGGACACCCTCGAAAGGAAACAAGTGATAAAACTCTTAAAAGTGATGCCCTGCTCCTCTGACTCTGTAAACAATTTGTCAAAAATGCCCAGGGTCTTGATCAAACTCGGGCGCTTGTGGCGGACGGCGTTCTCGGTAGACAGGCCGTCAAGCGTTGCAGGCTCGGTTTCAAAGACGTACTCGTCGGGAGGCAGCAATTCCTCATAAAGCGTCCCCCTGATCGGCAGCCCCAAGATCTTGCGAAATTCTTCCAAGGAAATCGAAACTTCGCGGTCCCCTAGAAGGAAGGTGTTGGTGGGAAGATTCCATTGGTTCAAGAAAGCCTTAACCCACCAGACATGAGGAGATTGGTAGTGGAAGAGGGACGCATATATCGCCTGATAAAGCCCAACCTTCTGCAGTCGCGCGCGATGGGCGGACAAGATGTAACGAGCCCAAAGAAGGTAGCTTGTGGGATGCCGAGGGGTAAGCCCTATCTTATAAATTTGCCCCCATGGCTGGGCTTCGCCCTGGCAAATGCAGCGTCCCAAAATATCTATAGCCTGTACCGGATGGTTCGGAATACCAGTTGTTGAAGGCTCAAGCCGTCCCATAGGGGTCCAATTCGGCATCTCCACAGCAAAGGCAGTCTGTGGAGGATCTATCGGCAGGAATGGATAGGTAGGCTCCGTCGGCATCTCGCAAAGGAAACTGCGGCGGCCGCGAATGATGTGACCGTACCAGGTCCCCCTCAAAAGCAAGTTGGTGAGATTCGGGTCATGAGCCCTGATCATAGCCATTACTTCCTCGTCAGACGGCGACTGAGGAAAAACAGCTTCCGAGCGAGTAAAAGGGAAGTATGGAACATAAGTCATTGTGCCTAAAATAAAATAAGGGGAAATTGTTAAAGCGAAGCCAACGGTGTATATATATATATGATTATAGATATGTATATATATAAAAAGACAGCGACAGAGAACTCATCTTATGGGACCATTGGTTACAAAACACATGGGTCCCACAAAATCAAGATGGCGGCTGGTTAATGATGAGGCAAAGCAATTATAATAAGACAAAAGGAAGATTCTCCTTAAATAAACAGTGGATTTCAAATGACCCTACACATTCCCCTGAAAGAAATCCATCTTGGACTCTGTGACAAATCAAACAGAATCAAGGGAATTAAATTCCTAGAAAGCAACATTGCAAACTTCTTCTTCTTGGTTGTGAAGAAGACAACTCAGGACAAGAAAACCCAAGAAGTTCTATGGGAAGAACTGAATTCTTCATAGGAATTAAATTCCTTATTAAAAAAGGGGGGGATTAAATTCCCAGAGACATTTTTCAGAGCCATAGCTTTTTTAGATGGAATTAAATTCCATGGAAAAGACAAACACCACTATTAGCCCCCTGAAGATCAGAGAAGCCCTAAAGGGTCTGTTGATTAAAGATTGAATGGTTTTCTGTTTTTTCTTAAAGAACTTAAAAATGGGTTCTTGATTAAAGGGGAAAATCTTTGATGTGGATTTAAAATCCAAAGAGTTTTATATGTATGAAAGTTCTTCGATTATCCAAAGACATTACCTGAAGAGATGGGACTTTCTTAAACAGAGTTAAACTCTGAAAATTTTGGAATAGAGAACTAAGCTCTGAGAACGAAAATTAAATTCTCAAAAAGAAAAAGTTTGCAAGGAAGAAGATGAAAGAGTGGAGGCGCTTCTGAAAAGACCCCTGCGTTTATAGGATGTGATGGAAACGTTTCATCTCCCCTATTCCCTAGATGGATCCTACGGTCACAAAAGTGACAGCGTTGCACTCACGTGCAGACACGTGAAAGCAACGCTGTGGGGGCATTTGTTCCCTGATTAAAAATCAGGAACTATCTCAATGAGGTATCACGTGCTCACACGTGACCAATGGTCACGTGTTGACACGTGATGGTTAAAACAGAAATGAAAACAAGCGGCTGAGGAAATGACTTAATTGGGGGTCACGTGCCCGCACGTGACCAGGGGTCACATGCCCGCACGTGACCAGGCTTTGAAAGCCTTACAGTTTAATAGAATTAAATTCTAAATTTCTCTAAAATCTTTCCAAATGGAAAAAGGTTATGGGGAACCGTTGGATTAAAAATCCAAGGGTGATTAAAAATCACCAATTTATGAAAAAATCTTAGACAAGAAAAGTTTCCCTAAATCTCACCAGAAATAACAAACAGAATATCTTTAGATTGAAAATCCAACGGGGAATAAAATTCACTGAATGATCTAAAGGATCATATTAATTATGAAAACAAACAAAATCTTTCAATGAGAGATTTACTAAACAAATTGATTCTTTTCCTCCTCCTATAAATAGGAGCCAAGAGGAGAAGAAAGATGAGAGAATTTTGGAGATAGAGAATTCTGGGATCTTGAAACTTTCTAAAGGCAAATAATAGAGAGAAAAGAAAGGAGAATTTATTTCTCAAGAAAGAAACCCTAGGTGAGAAAAGGGAAAAAGATCAAATTTCAAAAAGAGAATTTAATTCTTAAATCTAAGAGTTTAACTCTTCTGCAAAAAAGAACTTAGTTCTTTCTCTGGTTGAAGATCTGTAGAAGCAAATCTTCCCATAGGTTGAGAATTTAATTCTCATCGGGTTGAGATTTTGCTATGCAGATCCAAGACTTAGGGGGAGAATTGAGTTTAGAGAATTTAATTCTCCCAAATTTACAGGAATTCAATTCCCTCATGATAAAACCAGGGTTTAACGCTATATGAGAATTTAATTCTCTTAAAATTATAGGAATTTAATTCCTTCAAGATGGACAGAACTAGGGTTTAACCCTAATTGAGAATTTAATTCTCTCAAATTTACAGGAATTTAATTCCTCCTAAAAAGAGATTAGGGTTTAACCCTATATAAGAATTTAATTCTTTCACAATAGGAATTTAATTCCTCCAAAATCAAAATTAGGGTTTAACCCTACAGAGAATTTAATTCTTAAAAAATAAAGGGACTTAAAAGATCTCTATTGCATGCAAAGAACTAAGGTCACGTGTCCCCACGTGACCCCTCAAAAGATCCCCAAAAATGAGAAGGAAAAAGCTCTGAGGCAACGCCTCACGTACTCCCATGTGACCTCCAAAACACAGAAAGAAAAAGCAAAGGAAATCTAAGGTTTGGGCGCTCTCACGTGTTAACACGTGACCCCTTAGCAAATGCTTTAATGATCAGCGTACCGATGTCCATCACGTGCCAACACGTGATGCTCAAAATAAAAAAAAATAAAAAAGTGTTTAACACTTAATTGCAGAACGAAGTAAAGGGATCCGGTCCCACCTCTGGGCGTTCTCACGTGTCCACACGTGACCCCTTTTTCTTTAGTGTTTAACACTAATTTGATAACTTTATTTTTAGTGTTTAACACCAATTTGAAAACCTTATTTCCAGTGTTTAACATTGTTACTTTCTAGTGTTTAACACTAATTTGGGGATTATATTTCCAGCGTTTAACACTGATTATCTTTTAGTGTTTAACACTAATTTGAGAGCTTTATTTCCAGTATTTAACATTGTTGTTATCTGGTGTTTAACACTAGTTTTAACCAAATTGGTTAATTTTCCAGAGGCAAAGTCTCCCATTCAAAATTGAGTAAAAATCAGAGCTATAATGTCTACTGCTCAATCACAGATAAAAATGTTACCAAAGCTCTCAAACTCTTGTTTAGCATTGCTAAATAATGTGGGATGAAACTAGACAAATGTCTAATTGTCCAACAAAGGGCCAACATTTTGAATCTAATTGGACTTAGCCCAAACTGGCCATAAGTACTCAATTCAGACTTAACTGAGCCATTGTGCTCATAATATAATTAATTGATCTTAGTTCCAAATCGGACTACAGATCACTTAACTCACCCTGGTTCAAGGGTACATCTCTTCACTCCTTTGATATTTGTCGTTGTAATTCCTCAACGTTTTCAAAGAGGTGACGGGTCCCGACAACCACACATTTCATAGACTACGACGTCTCTAAACATTGGACTGTGGGGTTCTTAAACCCATGGACTATGATGTCTTTAACCTTGACCGCGATATCTTAAAACTGACAACGGACTGTGGGGTCCTTAAACCCATAGACTATGATGTCCTTAACCTCGACCGTGATGTCTTTAAACTCACATTGGACTATGGGGTCCTTAAACCCATGGACTATGATATCCTTAACCTCGACCGTGATGTCTTAAAACTAACATTGGACTGTGGGGTCCTTAAACCCATGGACTATGATGTCCTTAATCTCGACCTCGATGTTTTTAAACTAACAATGGACCGTAATGTCCTTAAACTAATTATCGACCGCAATGTCACTAAACTAAACAATAGAGCCCAATTGCTCTCTTGTCGGATCTAAATGATCCCGTTAAGTTGATCTTAGTCTAAAATGAGACAAACGTATACTTAACAAACGTTTAAGTTGATCTTAGTCTCAAATGAGGCTAACGTATCCTTAAACCCAAACCCCCCAAACCCAAATCTAAGAAAGATACGGATTTGGACTAGTCCACACCCTACAGGCAACAACCTAAATTAGTCTCCGTATACAATCCACGGGCAACCAAACACAAAACAAATACCCACGACACGAAGTGACCATCTGGAGAAGGAGAAAGTTGTTACCGCGATGCGGTAGCGTAATTAACTGCAGGGGCTCGCGCATGCAGGGAAGAGCATCCCCACAATCAAAAACCCCTAAAACGAGGGGAAATCTGACGAAGTCTGCTATATCGGTCGCATCCATTTAAACCTTCGATACATGGTGTCATAAATCAACTTGGCATTTTCGGAGAGGTGGACGGATAGCACCAATTAGCATCAGCCCCGAATTTCAGGCAAGACGATCACCGCGTCTTTCGGAGGGGAACACTCATATTATGTATTAAACATTTTAGGTTAAATGTTTAATGCATTTTGAGATAGAGGAAATGAGGTGGAAGTTTGCATAATTTGGAGCATGGTTCTTGGTGACACATGGAGGGTTTTCAAGCCATGACTCACTAAGGTGAAATATGAACCATACTTGATTTGTTATTAGATTTATTCTATTGAGAATTAATGTTGGTTCAGATTTGCATAAGAGAGTTCACTCTTCATTTTTTTGCTAACTCCTCACTAGCTTTTACTCGAGCACTTCTTCTTCTACCTCTAGCCTTTCTTGTCTTATGTGTTGAGAAACATAAGCCTATTAGAGACAAACCAATCCATCTACAATCTCTATATTACCTAGGTCATCTAGTGTAGTGAACTAGGTGCCCTAGTTTCCTCGGATTTGAGATTGGAGCTCGGACTATAGACTCTCGGGTGGACCGTCTTTGACTCGAGGAGGCCGACGAGAAAGCGCCGATCCGTTACGATCCTTGGAGCTTGTGATGAGGAAAGGACAGCGACAAGAAGACCCGAAGGACTTGATATCATGAGGTATAACATTCTATCCATGTTATTTACCTCATAATAGTTTGGTAGTTAGGGTTTAGTATCGATCCTGGAGTTCGAGTCGGTGTTACGAGCTTTGAAAAATCGTTTTTTATATAGTCCGCCTCCCCTGAACTCGTGGGGTGCGTAACATCGACTTACAGTGGTATCAGAGCCTACTAAATCTTTACTAGCTTGTTAGAAAGTAGTTAGAACTTTGATTGTCGGAATACCGGGAAACGAAACACCAATACCCTATGTTTCTGTTGATTTTTAAAAGTGCCAGAAAAATTATTTCAGAGGTATTAAAAATTAGTGCAGGGTATTATTAGAACTCCCAAGAAAAACGAGGCAGTGAATCACCAAGACGGCCGTGGAAGCGCGGCGGAACGGTGAGTTGAGCCGTGGTTTCGCGGTCGAGTCGAAGCCGATTCGACCCGTTCTTCTTCTGTTTGTTCTAGTTTTTGGTGTATTGTTCTCTGGTATATTTAGTTTCTACCCATTATTTTTTTTTGTGCTGGTTTTCACTTGGGGTAGATACGAAAAATATGTCTTGATCGAAATTCTAAATGTTCTTGGCTAACTAAATCTTCTGTGTTGTTATATGTATTTTTAAACTTCAGTTAATTGCTATATATCGGTTAGTTTGGGGTTGCACATATCTGTTGGTTTGTGTATATGAACTTCATTGGATCGTCGATGATGAATGATCGCACGCTTTTGGCGTGTCGGATGTTCAAAGTTCTAAAGTTATAACCGCGATCAGGACGGTGTCGCTTTGCAGGTAGCCGGTTGAGCACGGGTCGATCCGCAGGGAAATGGTTGTATGTCCGTTCGTGTTTTAGACGAGTCAATAAAGAATGTGTATATGTTTGTTCAAATCTAACCTATATGTTTTATATGCAAGTATAAAGTTGTTAAGAAAAAGATACGAAAGTGTAAGCTAAAGAAATCCGCACTCAAAACCTTTGAGCCGAGTCTTGACCAATTGAAGCTAGAGCAATCGGCAACAACGTGGATTAGGGTACTTAAGCACGGTATTCATGGAATCCGGCTTATTGACCCTTGTCCGTCCGTTCTTGTCTCTTGCTTTCTCCTCCGGCCAAACCGAACGCAACCGGTCGCGGTTAGGAATCACCGTTACCTTGGTAGGGTAGGGTGTCTAACGGAGCGCTTGCGTAATGTTTGGGTGGAGTTCAAAGGAAAATAACGGGAAAAGGAAATGAGGAATGAAACCTTAACTTACAATATTGTATTTATTCTTAACAACAACATATTACAACCATTCACAAAACGAACCAAAAAGAGCAAAAGAAAAGATAAACAAAGAAAAGAAAAGATTACAAGCAAGTAATTAAAAGTGCATGGAATTTAAGTGCATGAAAGTAAAGCAAGTATTAAAGTGCAAGAAAGTAAATGAGCAAGAAATGAAACTAGGAACCATAGAACCCAAAACACGACATGGGTTCAATAACCAAATCTTAAACTTGCAAGCTCAATTAAGAGGTTGCAAGATTAAGAAAAGGCAAAGAACTCATAGAGAATGAAGCACACAAAAGAGAACATTATTGATTCCAAAATGATACAACCTCTTGAGATCAATGACCAAAGCTTAAACTTGCAAGCTCACTTAAGAGGTTGCAAGATCATGTTAAGGTAGAGAGCGCAAGGGGGAAGCTAAGTAAAAAAGAATGATACAAAATAACTCCCATCTTTATTTAACATCCACTCAAAAGCTCTCACAATAATTTAATAGAGGAAAGATGAAGAAGAAGAAGAAGAAAACTAAAAACTAACAAAAAGAGGGCATGAAAAAGAACACCCATGGCTTGGCAAGTTCTGGGCAATTTATAGGCAGGAAATA
The DNA here is from genome assembly GCA_030015575.1 of Agapanthus africanus. Classification (NCBI taxonomy): domain Eukaryota; kingdom Viridiplantae; phylum Streptophyta; class Magnoliopsida; order Asparagales; family Amaryllidaceae; genus Agapanthus; species Agapanthus africanus. Next base: position 81,036,572 of record JASDDO010000001.1, read on the forward strand.
GAGAACCTAGGGCAACAATCTGTCAATATATGAAATTCCAAAACTGCCCCTGAAATTTGACCAAGTACGGAGCTCACATGGCCGCGGTTCCGCGGCCTAAGCGCACTCATGCCGCGGTTCCGCGGCCTATTAGAAGGCTTGTGCCTTCATCTTTTGTCGAATCCCCTGGTTTGTGGTCCTCTTCAGTGTGGTATAGTACTTTTCTCAGAATCTCTTCACAATTCTTCCAGAATTTCAGTAGATCAAAAGGTGATGTGATATGGATCTTTTGCCATGATTTCCTCGAGCTCCGCGTAATATGTTGGATCTTGTATTGACATTGAGCTTTGTGCATGAAAATGACATCGATTTGCCATTTTGTCCCTTAAACTGGTGTGCGGCAACATACGGATAGAGAGCGGAGACTCATATTTTATCTGTGGTTGGCAGTAATCCGGAATTTGTCGTACTTTTCCATGAATTTCACTGTTTAGAGCTGAGAACCAGTATCCTGCAAATATGTAGCAAACACTGATTAAAAGCACCTGCCTATAATCAAACGAGCGTAAGAATGGGCGGTATAAAATGCAATATTCTGGTATGAACAAATACCCCCAAACTTAACTTTTGCTCGTCCCGAGCAAAACCAATTATTCACAAAAAAGTCCTAACCGCACTTTCGCAGGGAACGCGATTGCACTGAGCACGTGCAACAAGCCGTTAAACCTCTAGGTGTCCCTAGTAGGAGGAGTGTTGTCTCCTGAGGGTTTTCAGCGGATTACACCCATAAAATCCCGTCAAGCTAGTGTCATAAGTTAACATCGATTCTACTCTTACAGTTTAGTATTTACGTTAGAAACTCTATCATCCTAAGTTAGAAATATCCAACCCTTATTTTTCACATCTCCTATCTATTTAACCTTAGATCCTATACGTTCCAAAAAAGTTTAGAAAGATGTTGGTTCTCCTGAGTTTTCCTTCTAAAGTGCGGCCTCAAATCAGGAATTTTTATCAACTTTACAGAAAACATAAGTCTTATCTTTTATTTCTATCTTTTATCCAAATATCGATTGTATACCCCTACGTGTGTGTATATTTGCACCCCTACACTCAAGAATTCAATTCAAGCTATAATACCCTTGCCTTAATACCTAATACTACTTCTTTTCATTAAGGATGGACGGATTTGCTCACACACCTTTCATGCGACTATTAATGCTTCTTGAGGCACTAACGACCAATTACTGAATGTGTGAACTTAAAGCGTAAATAGCAGTTTCCGGGTCTTGACTTTATTTATTTATTTTTCTTTTCTTTTATTTTTCTTTTTCAAGACCGGATATATTTTTCAATGATGCTCTTTTGATGTTTAGCTTTAAATACCGTTTTTTCTTTCATACTAGGTTTTCAGGCAAGAGTATTTCTAGGTATCCTCTACTATCCCAAGTTTCAAGGTGCGTGTAAGTGCAGTTGTAGGGTATATACTTGCTAAATTTGAACTCAAGAATAGGAACTATTTTTCAGACTTATCCTTCAGTAGAACTTCAATACTTTCCCCTCATCTTGACTTAACTCAAGAACTGAACTCAAGATTTCCTATTTCTCAAAAAAAACTGTAAGGACGTATACTTACCAAAGTTAGACATAAGGAGGGTTATTTTTAGGGTTTTCAATTCCTAAGCCTACAATTTAGTTATTTCTAACATATCAACTAAACTTTCAGAATAAAAATCTAAGTTACCCTATTAGCTAACTTGACGACAAAGTTTTTATATTTTTTGTAAAATTTTCGATTTTTGTGGGGTTTTTTTTAAATAAGGTATGCAAATGCAGAATATACAAATGAATGCGAAGGAAAAAAGCTTACCGAGCATATCCCCAAACTTAAACCTGACAGTTCCCTCACTGTCAGGCTACACCAAGAGGGTCAAAATTGTCGGCGCTCTCCCTAAAAACAAATTATATACAAAACAAAAAAATATATACAAAAAAAAGAGTCCCCCCCCCAAACTTAAGTAAAACAGTGTTTCCACTGTTAAGCGTTAAAGTTCAGGATTAGGGGGGAAAGAGAATAGTATCAATCTATACAAGGCCTTACACAGGCCAAAAGTTAACACCAACCATTCAAAGATTTTATCTCTATAATGTGCTGGTTGGTGAAAGAATGCAGAGAGGTAAGAAATGAAGAATACGCGAGACCGTATGGAGATAGAAGCGGGATACGGTCTCGGTATATGAGAGGAAGAATGGCGGAAGGGAGAAAGAAGTGGAATACGAACTTGAGGGTGGAAATGGATTGAATAAATTAGTACAATCTGTAACGATCGATGTGAAAAGATGGATTGTACTAATCTATCAATATGGCGAGAAATGGGGTTAAATCCCTCAAGATTCGTGAGAAACCATGGGTACGCCGAACTCGGTAAACCAGACATATGAAATGAAAGTGAGACGGTTTCTTACAAGGTCGGAACGATGGAAAGGATGGAGGTAGGTGATTGAGGAAGGTTATCGGTTAAAGGTTCAGGAGGGTGTACACAGTCAATGATAGGAATAGGATGAATTGGAAAATCCGACTCATAAATTAAAACTAGTTCATCCTCAAAAATATCCTCAAAAGTTTCCTCAAAATTCAGCTTATCCATGCAAATTTCATCAAAATCAAGACGTATATGGGGTTCGGGAAAACAGTTAATGACTCGGGATGATGAATTGGAGAGAAAAACTCTGCCAAATCTACAGGTTCATCATCCAAAATATTCCCGGCGTCAATATCCTCAATCAAGTGAAAATCAATATTCTCAGACACCTCAACAAAAGCATGGATATTAATCAATTCAGGTTCTAGAGTGGAGGTGTAGAGGTCAAAAGGATTGAGTGTGGTTTCACTCGAAAAGGACCCTTCACAATCGGGCAAATCAAACACTACGAAGTCACACAACTCATTATCTGTTCTATCTTTAATCAATGAATCGTTTGGAACACTAGATAGACATTCAAAACCGGAGTTGTGCGATTCAAGTTGAAACGGGTAGGCTTGATTCGGAAGGGGGTACATCTCACTCTCTCCACTCAAATTCTCAACATGTCCTACCGCCTCTTCATACATTGGAAAATTTGGAGCTAGTTGAAAACTAGCTACCGGGTCACTAGGTTGTATGAGGGCGGCCATGGACGCATTCAAATCCATCATCTGTTGGTACGACGCTACCCTAAAGTCTTCCAAAGACTGTTCCAGACTAGACATGGGTTGTGAAGGGGTTTCAGTAAAAGATTCAAAGTTGTTTGGATACTGAAAACTCCCAAATGGCGGTTCAGAAGCAATGTCTAGGGAAGGTGCAAAAGTCGGGTAGGACTGGTAGGATTTGAATGGCTGGACAGGAACAGGATCAACATTTGGATAAGAAGGTGAATGGAATTGTTGATCCCAAGAATCTGTAGTGGTGAAAGGAGTGAAAGATCGGCTACAGGATTGTTCAATATGTTCAGCGACGGACAAAGGACGACTTGCAAAAGGGGTATCAACATAAGAGGGTGGGGGAGGTTGAAAAGGTTGATACAAAGTGGATTGCGGAGGGCAAGTGTTTGTCCTAGACGCGTCTATCCGATCTTTCAAAGAGATTTTGGGCATGGAGGGATCGTTCGACGTTCGGCCAAAACAAGAACCGTAAGAAGTAATGTCTGGTTGTGGGTACCAAAGTTCGGCAAGAGTTTTGCGAGGTGGGGTACCCATGATATGAAGAGAGAAAGAAAGAAAAGCAGAGAAAAGGAGGGGAAAAAGAATGTGATTTTTTTTAGTTAGATATTAACAAAAGAATGAAATATACACACAAAAAGAATCTGGACAAAAACAATCACGACACAAAAATACCACACACCTAATCGTTCTAGGGTTCACCTAGGTCAACTAGACCTGCTCCAGAACTTGATTGTCGAAGTAAAACTGTGTCGAGAAACGGGCTTAAGATACACTGATCACGAGACCAGGTAAGTGCAGAGATAAGGGGAGGTTTTCCGACGCTTTCGCAAAGGTCCTTAATTAAATAACCCTTTCTCTTTTGGCGGTTTTGCCTTTAACACTTTCCTAGACACCCCGTAAACAATGTACCGTTAAGCGAGGTTCTAAACACAGTTAACTTCTCCTAGTGAGCGCGAAGTCCTTAAGGTTTAAGTCTAGTTTCTTTTAAAGTTTGTGCGGGTAAACGTTATGCTCAAGTTCGTGATTTGTGGGCCACGGAAAAGGTGATGAAATCCTTTACCGTATGTTGTGGGGTTCGCTTGCCCTTAAGTCCGTATTAATGTATGCAATGCGCAATTCAATAAAAATTCTATAAAGAATCAAACAATCGTTTTTTTAGTTTAAGCACGGCACTGCAACAAATACGGGTTAGTCAATTTTTAGCGTTGCTAGCGAACTTGCAAAGAATCCTGCAAAGAATAGTATATTGGATGCGTCGGATTTGCGAAGAAGGTGTTTAAGAAATACGTACCGTTAAGTTTTTGGGTTAGGAAAACCCCCGTTAAATCAATTCCGGTAAGCTTGAAAAAGTTCGCTCGCGCGGGTCAAACTACCCGGATCTTTGGCACTGTACTTCGTATTCACTTAACCTTGAACGTACACTTTTCTCCCCACAATCACAGTTTGCAAATCTGCAAAAATCTGCAGAAAATACAGTATAGTGGAATTCATAGAGACGATAAAAGAAAAGAAAAAAGGGTGGAGAAAAAAATTGGGCACAGAGGCCTCAATGGGACCGCGGAACCGCCGCGCAAGGCACCTTTTGACCGCGGTTCCACGGTCAAAATGTTGACTTGGGGATTTGTCTTTGGTCAATGAACTCCACTTCTTTTCTTCTCCAAAATAAAAACCTCTGTTTTCTTTTTGGATTACTGTACTTGCTCCAGATTAGCCTGCACACTTGCACACAAAAATTATCAAAAATAACAAAAAGATTTTATTTTTTATTTATTTATAAATATATACAAAAAGAATATTAACCCGAATAACAAGAAAGAAAATACGCTACCGTATCTCCGGCAACGGTGCCATTTGATCGCACGCTTTTGGCGTGTCGGATGTTCAAAGTTCTAAAGTTATAACCGCGATCATGATGGTGTCGCTTCGCAGCTAGCCGGTTGAGCACGGGTCGATCCGTAGGGAGATGGTTGTATGTCCGTTCGTGTTTTAGACGAGTCAATAAAGAATGTGTATATGTTTGTTCAAATCTAACCTATGTGTTTTATATGCAAGTATAAAGTTGTTAAGAAAAAGATACGAAAGTGTAAGCTAAAGAAATCCGCACTCAAAACCTTTGAGCCGAGTCTTGACCAATTGAAGCTAGAGCAATCGGCAACAACATGGATTAGGGTACTTAAGCACGGTATTCGTGGAATCTGGCTTATTGACCCTTGTCCGTCTGTTCTTGTCTCTTGCTTTCGCCTCCGTCCAAACCGAACGCAACCGGTCGCGGTTAGGAATCACCGTTACCTTGATAGGGTAGGGTGCCTAACGGAGCGCTTGCGTAACGTTTGGGCAGAGTTCAAAGGAAAATAACGGGAAAAGGAAATGAGGAATGAAACCTTAACTTACAATATTGTATTTATTCTTAACAACAACATATTACAACCATTCACAAAACGAACCAAAAAGAGCAAAAGAAAAGATAAACAAAGAAAAGAAAAGATTACAAGCAAGTAATTAAAAGTGCATAGAATTTAAGTACATGAAAGTAAAACAAGTATTAAAGTGCAAGAAAGTAAATGAGCAAGAAATGAAACTAGGAACCATAGAACCCAAAACAAGACATGGGTTCAATAACCAAATCTTAAACTTGCAAGCTCAATTAAGAGGTTGCAAGATCAAGAAAAGGCAAAGAACTCATGGAGAATGAAGAACACAAAAGAGAACATTATTGATTCCAAAATGATACAACCCCTTGAGATCAATGACCAAAGCTTAAACTTGCAAGCTCACTTAAGAGGTTGCAAGATCAAGTTAAGGTAGAGAGCTCAAGGGGGAAGCTAAGCAAAAAAGAATGATACAAAATAACCCTCATCTTCATTTAACATCCACTCAAAAGCTCTCACAACAATTTAATGGGGGAAAGATGAAGAAGAAGAAGAAGAAAACTAAAAACTAACCAAAAGAGGGCATGAAAAAGAACACCCATGGCTTGGCAAGTTCTGGGCAATTTATAGGCAGGAAACAGAGAACCTAGGGCAACAATCTGTCAATATATGAAATTCCAAAACTGCCCCTGAAATTTGACCAAGTGCGGAGCCCACATGGCCGCGGTTCCTCAGCCTAAGCGCACTCATGCCACGGTTCCGCGGCCTATTAGAAGGCTTGTGCCTTCATCTTTTATCAAATCCCCTGGTTTGTGGTCCTCTTCAGTGTGGTATAGTACTTTTCTCAGAATCTCTTCACAATTCTTCCAGAATTTCAGTAGATCAAAAGGTGATGTGATGTGGATCTTTTGCTATGATTTCCTCGAGCTCCACGTAGATATGTTGGATCTTGTGTTGACATTGAGCTTTGTGCATGAAAATGACATCGATTTGCCATTTTGTCCCTTAAACTGGTGTACGGCAACATACGGATAGAGAGCGGATACCCGTGTTTTATCTGTGGTTGGCAGTAATCCGGAATTTGTTATACTTTTCCATGAATTTCACTGTTTAGAGCTGAGAACCAGTATCCTGCAAATATGTAGCAAACACTGATTAAAAGCACCTGCCTATAATCTAACGAGCGTAAGAATGGGCGGTATAAAATGCAATATTCTGGTATGAACAATGAATAGTCGGGGATGTAAGAAGAGAGTTTTTTTTCATTCGATGTAAATTGTAAAGTGATATAATATTATTTTGCGGGGCACATCCGGGTTGAGGTTGTAACCACCATTGTATTATTTCTTTTACTGTTTTCTGCTCTTAGGATAGACCCAAGGTGGGGTGCACAAACTACCGGGTTCTTTGAAGTGCCGAGTGGCCTACTCACTTTGCTGAGGGAGGTTGCTTCACTTCGGGAATTCGGCAGGTAGTTTGCCGCACCCGTAGGGGTTTGGGTGGGGTTTGGCTATTCATCACGACCGTGGAATCCGTCTTTCGTTACAGGCTTACACGAAACGCAGTATTCCTAGTATATCTAATATGTTCATCTGTGATCTGGAATGCCTATTATTGCGTGAGACGAATGGTTATTATATATATGCTATATAGTAGATGTTGCTTATATTTTGCATCCACGCTAGTCCAGCCCCCGCTCTGGCATTAGTTAAGTAACCTAACGGTGTTAGACGGTGCCCAGTGGCGAATGCGGATGGCATAAGCGGACGTGTTATTTTCGTTTCTCTCTGTAATGATAGGTGTAAATGATGAGACTGCATTAGATTAATGCAAAGCAAACAAACCAAAACTGAATCGTTGAAACAAATTTTAAAACCACTCAGTTTTTTCAAAACAGAAACTTTTAAAATGCGGAGCTTAAACCACTCCTTTAAAAGCTATCAGGTTCCTTCGATTATATCAAGTTCATGGTTTCGCCAAAACCATTCGTAGCCCTTCGTCGTTTCATATGAATATTCAGTAATATTCAAGCTATGTTTGTTGACCTTCGCCAAGGCATAGTGATTGGTAGCTGCTGGATATTCATATGTAGCATGGATAGATACGTTGGTTTAGGACCGTCGTACTACTTTGTTGGCCTTCGTCAAGGGTATGTACGGGTGGGTTCAAATTAACCTGGACAATCACGGGTAGAACTTGACATGTGACTTATGATTTCTTGGCCTTCATCAAGGTCATAAGTGCATGGGGCAAAAATCCACATCGGGAGTTTCTAAGGAAACTGAAACTTGCTAGTGTTGCATACCATCTGGAGTGTGATAATGTTGGTAGGATTCCTTCAGGATTATCACACAATGATATTTGGATCTCGATTCTACTGTGAGTATATGCTACTCCTCGGGAGATTTTTCACTAAAACGATCAATGCTATAAACCAAGTAGGTGACTAGAACGGTGTTAGCGGGGCTACGCCTCCAGGGAAAAGAGGTTATGTAATTAAGGAACTTCGCGAAAGCATTGGAAAACCTTCCTTGAAGTACCAACACCAGCCTGGCTGAAAGGTTAAGCAAGTATTGTAGGGTGAGATTAAATCCTGACTAATTCTTCTTTTATGGTTTGAAGAGGGATTCGAGATACAGTGGGAGCCATCCTGTTTAGATAAAATTAAAAACCAATCTAAACTTGCAAGAGCGTCATGCTAAGTGTTTCTTCTATCTCTCCTAATTGCAAAAACCAGATGACCGGACATAGGTTACAGATAGATAATAAATTGACTGGACCAGACTATATTGGCCGGCAAAGGTTTGTCCAGATGTCCATTGCCTATGACAAACTGGACCACCTCATTACCACTCAAACCCCCGTCGTCCCAGGTCCAGATTCCACCGTCGCGGATGGTGATATCTATAAGACAAGGAAAAAAAATTGTGTGAATTCCAAGTGCCTTGTGTTGGCCTTAGTGGATGGTGTAAACCAGAGGCAGCACAAGAAGATGGACCTAGATTCCATCTTTCTCCATAACAAAGATTTATATGGAGAGCAATCTCGTATCGCAAGATATGAGACCTTAAAGAAATTGCTTTAAGCGAGATTGGCTATCGGGTCATCCGTAGGGGACGACGTCCCAACGATGACTAGCTATATTGATGAGCTCACGGACCTGGAGACCATGTTGGAGAACGAGTCAAGTATTGACTTGATTCTACAGTCCCTACCTTCTACTTACGCCCAGGGAAGAAAGTTATACTTCCAGTTGAGGGCACCCTGAAGGAAACCAGAGAGACACCTACTCTACTTATTGGGGAATCTTCTTCTTCTAGATCAAAGGCAAAAACCAAGGGTGAGAAGAAAAAGACCTCCACAAAGCTGATAGGTGGTGTCAGTAAGGTAGAAGGAAAGGGCAGTGCAAAAGTTTCGGGGCTAACAGTAGGGAAGGAGGGTTGTTCCTATTGTCACGGGAAAGGACATTGGCAGAAGGGATGTAGGGCTTGGAAAGCCAGAATCCAGAATCCGAAGCACGTTATGGCTTCGACTTCGAGTGTGTTTGTGATTGAAAACTGTATGTCAATTAACTCTACTTCCTAAGTACTAGATACCGGATCAGGATCTCATATCTGTAATTCTTTACAGGCTTTGAGAAACCGTAGGGTTATCAGGGCAGGTGATATGACTCTCAGGGTTGCTAACGGAATGAACGTGGACGCTGTATCCATAAGGGAATACCACCTAGGATTGACAAGTGGGCAGATATTGATTTTACGTAAATGTTTGTGTGTACCTAGTCTAGCTTGTAATATCATATCTATATCTTTACTTTCTAAGGAAGGATATAAATTTACATTTGTAAGCAATGTGGTCCATATCCATCTAAATCAAAGTTTGATTGGGTCAAATATACTAGATAACGGTATATACGTATTAAATCAAGCTCAGGTTTTCAGTGTCCAGAACACACTTAAAAGAAAGTCTACGGAATTAAATCAGGCTTTTTTATGGCATTGTAGACTGGGTCATATCAATGAAACATGGTTAACGAAGTTACATAGAGAGGGATATTTGGATCCGTTCGAATATCAGTCTTATGCAACTTGTCAATATTGTCTCATAGGAAAGATGACAAAGACTCCGTTCACTGGACAGGGAGTAAGAGCGAGCAAGCTCTTGGGACTCATACACAGCGATGTGTGTGGTCCAATGTCTATACATGCACGAAGTGGTTATTCCTATTTCATTACTTTTACGGATGATTTCTCTAGGTATGGACATGTCTTCTTGATGAAACATAAATCCGAGACCTTTGAAAAATTCTGGGAATATAAGAATGAAGTGGAAAAACAAACAGGCAAAAGTATCAAGACACTGAGATCTGATCGAGGTGGTGAATACTTAAGTGCCGAGTTCCTGAATTACCTAAAAGAGAATGGAATTCTCTCTCAGCTTACTTCTCCATACACACCACAACACAACGGTGTATTGGAAAGGCGAAACAGAACCCTATTGGATATGGTTCGTTCCATGATGAGTAACGCTGAGTTGCCGTAATCTTTCTGGGGTTATGCACTAGAATCAGCTGCATATCTTTTGAATAAGGTTCCTACCAAGACTGTGTCTACCACACCATATCAGATATGGAGTAGGAAGAAACCCTATCTTAAGTACCTTAAGATATGGGGATGTCCAGCTTTTGTAAAAAAGCAGCATGCAGATAAGCTCGAGGCACACTCAGTACTGTGTAAGTTTGTGGGATACCCAAAGAACTCCATGGGGTATCTTTTCTATTACACAGAGGAACAAAATGTCTTTATTTCTCGTCATGCCCACTTCTTGGAAACCGAATTTTTAGAAAATCAGATAAGTGGGAGCGCAATAGAACTGGAAGAAATTCCAGAACCATAAGCTATTACTGAAAGTATGGTAGAACTAGAGGTTTCAGAAGAACCGGACATCCCCGCGCCACTCCGCAGAACTAGTAGACTGTCTCATCCACCCGAGAGATACTACAGTTTTCTCATAGACGAAGATAGAGAGGATTGCATTATTGACAATGATGAGCCGACTAGCTTCCAGCAAGCCATTAAGAGTGGCGACACGGTAAAATGTCTAGATGCAATGCAGGCCGAGATGGAGTCCATGTACACCAACAAAGTATGGACTTTGGACTTTGCTCCAGAAAGGGTAAAACCCGTAGGCTGCAAATGGATCTTCAAAAAGAAGATTGGTGTAGATGGACAGGTTGAAACCTATAAGGCTAGACTTGTTGCAAAAGGTTTTCGTCAAAGACCTGGTTTGGACTATGATGAAACCTTTTCTCCAGTGGCTATACTTTAATCCATTCGGATCCTTCTTGCTATTGCTGCCTTCCACGATTATGAGATCTGGCAGATGGACATAAAGACGGCTTTTCTAAATGGAAATTTGGAAGAGTGCGTCTATATGGATCAGCCAGAGGGTTTCAATCAGAGTGGGAGCAACGGGAAAGTGTGCAAGTTGCTTAAGTCCATTTATGGACTAAAGCAGACATCGCGGAGTTGGAACATCTGTTTTGATGAGACGGTCAAAGAATTCGACTTTATCAAAAATCCAGATAAATCATTCATATATAGTAAGATTGTAGAGAGAACGGTGGTATTCCTCGTCTTGTACGTCAATAACATTCTCTTGATAGGAAATGACATTCCTATGCTACAATCAGTCAAAGGATTCTTGTCATAGAAGTTCTCCACGAAAGACCTGGGTGATGCCTCCTACATTCCGGGAATCCAGATCTATCGTGATAGATCTAAGAGGATGTTGGGACTTTCTTAGTCCAGGTACATCAACACCATACTGAAAAGATTTAGTATGGAAGATTCAAAGCACGGTAATCTACCGGTTTGTCACGGAATCACCCTCTCCAAATAGATGTCTCCCAAGACTGATTTGGAAAGGGCTCGCATGACATCTATACCCTACGCTTATGTAGTAGGCTTTATAATGTATGCGATGTTGTGTACCAGACCAAATGTTGCTTACGCACTAAGCGTGGTAAGCCGGTATCAGTCGAACCCAGGGGAGAAGCACTGGATAGCAGTAAAGAATATTCTCAAGTACTTGAGAAGGACTAAGGAGATGTTCTTGGTGTATGGTGGAAAAGACCTCCAGATCGAGGCCTTTGCTGAGTGACAAAGATGACTCCAAGTCCATGTCGGGTTATATCTTTACCCTCAATGGAGGGGCAGTCTGTTGGAAGAGCTCCAAGCAGGACACTGTTGCCGACTCGATGATGGAAGCGGAGTATATCGCTGCTTGTGACGCCGCGAAAGAAGCAGTCTGAATAAGGAAGTTCCTAATAGAACTTCAGGTGGTTCCATCCATTATAGGTCTAATACCTCTGTATTGTGACAACAACGGCGCTATAGCTTTGGCGAAGGAACCCAGGTCCCATCAGAAGTCCAGACATGTCTTGAGGCGATACCACCTGATCAGGGAGATCATTAATCGCCAGAAAATCAAGGTGAGGAGAGTAGATACGGAGAACAAAACTGCTAATCCACTCACCAAGGCCATCCCTCAGACACCGTTCGAAAGACTACTCGAGATGACAGGTCTGCGATATTCCAATACACGGCCTTAGTGCAAGTGGGAGATTTTTAGTGATATATGCCCTAGAGGCCATTATTGTATCATACTGGTTTGTATAATACTTAATGGAAGCTTGAAATATCCACAGCTATATTAACAGTCTTGCTCAAAATGGTAGTATGCTACCTGGTTTGTTTCTACCTCAATATGTGCATGTGTTTCTTTTAGCATATCGCTTATACATATTGGTAGAGCCCTTAGGATCTTTGCTTGATTACCAGCGTTGTGATAGTAGTCACACTAGTGGGGGCTGGGTAGTCTATAAGCACATCCTATACAGGTCTCTAGTCATAGGATTATCGAGACGGGGCATCGATACTCTAGAGTAGACTAGTGTATACGCTTCTTATCCCAACAGGGGAGATGGTCTGTCCCACAACCATTAGTACGTCATACTGGAGATAGTATGCAGGTGCTCATTGGATTATGAGTACACTGGACATGACTCGTTGGGAGCTGCTTGTGGATATTATACCTATCGTCGGGTAGCAGCTCTCATATGACATGAGTACAGCTTAGTCCGTCGACTTAACACTGCTACTTCGCCTCAGGTGTGTTCCCGCTGTTCTTTGATTACTACCCTACCACGGCTCAAAGGAGGCATGCAAATAGGTAGTAGTTGGATGCAGTCCCAAAGCACTTGGAAGCAGTGGCGGTTAGATAGGATTCGTCTCTCCCTGTATTGGGGGTTGATATCGCGCTGTGTTCGGAAAGCCATTACACAAAGTCCCTGGCCAGAGCAAGCAAGATTTACAGGTAGGTACTCCAGTAGTTTCTCAGGGTGTTGTGGGCTACATTCCGGCACGACTTATTGCGCTATTAGGGGTCTGACGATTACCGTCCTCTAAGCCCGATATGCGATACTCTTATACGAACAGACCAGACTGTATGGAGATTGTCACAGATAGGCTCAGTAGGAGTTCGGATGAGTTTGCTCATCGGCCTTCTTATCGACAGATATCTGGGTAGCCATTACGTGCAGCTAGTACCGCTTGCGGCTTATGGTTAAATCCACTGCCAGTGTAGTGTCGAGTCTTTAGAGTCCAACATAGAGGGTTTTCCTGCATCGGGCAAAAGATGTAGAGGTCGTATGGTTTTACAACAGGGTTCGATCACGTACGTGTACTTGTGCACGGATGATGATTCGGACAGATAATACTAGTGGGCTTTGGTTTAAGCCGGAGCCTAGTATTATACTGATGGATTATTTTCATCTCTTTTGTATTCGTATTTTTCGGAATACGGATACGGGTATGTATATACGAATGAGGGGCATTTTCGTAATTTGTTCAAAGATACTTCTAGAAGAAGACATCTCATATTATGTATTAAACATTTTAGGTTAAATGTTTAATGCATTATGAGGTGGAGGAAATGAGGTGGAAGTTTGCATAATTTGGAGCATGGCTCTTGATGACACATGGAGGGTTTTCAAGCCATGACTCACTAAGGTGAAATATGAACCATACTTGATTTGTTATTAGGTTTATTCTATTGAGAATTAAGGTTGGTTCAGATTTACACAAGAGAGTTCACTCTCCATTTTCATGCTAACTCTTCACTAGTTTTTCCTCAAGCACTTCTTCTTCTACCTCTAGCCTTTCTTGTCTCATGTGTTGAGAAACATAAGGCTATTAGAGTCAAACCAATCCATCTACAATCTCTACATCATCTAGGTCATCTAGTGTAGCGAAATAGGTGCCTTAGTTTTCTCGGATTTAAGGTTGGAGCCCAGACTATAGACTCTCGGGTGGATCATTTTTGACTCGAGAAGGCCGACAAGAAAGCACCGATCTGTTACGATCCTTGGAGCTTGTGACGAGGAGGAGGACAGTGACAAGAAGACCTGAAGGACGTGATATCATGAGTTATAACATTCTATCCATGTTTTTTTACCTCATAGTAGTTTGGTGGTTAGGGTTTAGTATCGATCCTGGAGTTCAAGTCGGTGTTACGAGCTTTGAAAAATCGTTTTTTACATATTCCGCCTTCCCACAAACCCGTAGGGTGCGTAACATCGACTTACAACATGAGCATGAAATAACCGGTACAGGTCAAAAGTAAAGCATGTGTATCGAATCAGTAATCAATGCAATGTCCATGTTACTAAACCTATCGTCAGTTCAAGTGTGAGCCTCAACTACCGCAGGAGTATTCCCAACCCAAGGGTAAGCCCCAGGGCAAGGAAACATAGGCCCGGATCACGATCAGTAAGAATCAGTAACACGATTAGTATCAAAATCATGAAATCACGAAATATGCCGGCAGTGGGACTCTTGAGATTCTGTTGATCGAACCCACACTCAAACTACCCTACGCCCCGTGGTCTACATCAAACACGGACCACGAATCTAAGTACTAGTCGCTCCATGACAAATCTACGCGAGAATTGGAGACCGGGTCTCCATCAAGCATGTCTCGACTGGTATCCAAGATATGTGGACAGTCATCGATGTCTTGCTTATGACACTAATATAAGTTCTTCCACACCCGTCCCATACCAGTTATAGTTACGCTTATATATGCCCTATTAGCGTTAACAATGTAATAACTAAATGGTTCCGCTGATTGTGTACAAGTACATGTCATTTCCACTGTTCAATCACGCTTTTACACCAACGCACTTGCCACAATCCAATCACTGGCACTTATCACTTGGTAATGTAACACGGTCACTAGGATATCAATATATATGACCACTATTTAATGAGGGTATAACCGTTACATGATATATAAGAATTCAATCAATTGTGACGAATAAAATATAGCAGCCGGTGTCATATAACTTGCAAAATTCACTATAACCCACACGTGCAGAATTGAGCAAAACAATATAAAAGGAGTAAGAATTATATTTAATTATCTGTACATAAAAATTAGTTTCGAGTCAAACAGGTTTCATGTTCGCGAGTTACGGTCATTCTATTTTAAGTGTTCTCTGCTGGAAATCCAGTTTCAGAACTGGAAGTCCGTTTCGAAACACGGTTTACTCTCTGTTGGAATCATAATTAGACGACACTACAGTTAGATAATATTTAGATTTATCTATTATATTTCCAACGCACTAGGAGGATCGATAATATCCACTGTATGCAAGGAGATAGGCATTGTTTAAGGTTAAGATATACATTCTGTCTCAGCATGAAACTGCAGTACACATCGACGATTTAAAAGGTATTATAAATATCAAACGACACTGGAATGCAATGAGACTAGTACCGTTAGAAAGATAATTCAATTATCTACACTTCTATGTATGTTTCCGCACAGTTGCACACCTAAACAGTGAGAAGAATGCATTCTAAAAATGAGTAAAGGCAGAGATTCTTGCTCTGGACTGCAGTCCAGAGCCATGAATTGCCGCAGTTTTCATTGTCACGACTTATAAAAATTAAAAGATCAACTATGGGGTGATGTAGGCTTATATGTTAGTTTCTATACGAGCCCTATAACATTAGGTTTCAAGTTGTATTCAGTTTAATATCGATTTTAGAATAAGGCATGTGCGGTGAATTTCCGATTCAACGTTGCCTTTTTGGGGCGTCATTACTAGATGTAAACTTCTCTATTTTCAACCTAATTTTCTGCATGATGTTTGTTATCACTAAACGGACATATCCACAATGAGTTCCTCTATATGTGATTTAGCTATCGTTTTCAATTCATATCAAACGCCTAGGGTAGCCTTTGAGCAGTTAACACATCGGGATCTTAGTTTATCTAACTAACTTCAAGGCGATTTCGATCTCTATATTCCCTACACGATTAGAATTGGGTTCTAAACATGATTCCAAATAATCCATATCGGATCCAAACACAACGGGTATCGGAGTAACCCGAACAACGAATCACTACGAGCACACATATACATGTACATTGGTGCATACTTTTTAATAAGCATTAAATCTAAATTGTATAGTACTAGCATGTAAACAAGTGAGGAGTTCACTTGCCTCAAGACGACGGTAACGACAATCGACAACCTTGGATGGCCCGATCGCGGCAACGGCGTCACGGTGACAATGGCTAGAGTTTGGGCTCAGCTATTGACTTGGTGATGCTTAGGTCTTCACCTGCGACGTGTGGGGGCCGCTATAGACGATGATGAGGCGAGGTCCGGTGGAGGCTACCGGTCGGTGGAGATTGCGGCGCTCAGGGATGACCGAAGGTGGAGGTTGCTGGTGATGGGTGCCCGAGTCCTCAGGTGTAGGTCACTGGAGGATTTGTCGACGACGCTGGGGTGCTGATAAGGAGATGACGACGAGTTGGTGGTTGTGAGCGTTGGCGGCGAGATGAGGAAGTAGTGGTGCAGAGGATGTGCCGACGGTGAGTGAGGTTGAGGGTGCTCGGGCATATAGAGGTGGTGCTCGGAGGTCGGCAAAGCGGAAAGGAGGAGGAAGTATGGAAGCTCGGCTCGCAGTGACGTGGTGGTGGGGTTCTGTGGTTCGCCGGTGGTTCAACGGTGCCCGGGGAAAGAGAAGGAGGTAAAGGGAGAGATTGTGAGAGAGGGATAGTGAGCGAGATTTAGAGAGAGAGAGAAAGGGGGTCGTTGAGAGAGGGCGAGATTGGAGGAGGAGATCGGGGTTGGGTGCGGTGATCTCGGGAATGTTGGGAGAGGCACGGATGTGGGGGCCCTCGTCGTGAAGGAGGAGGAAGATCGAGCGGAGAGAGAGAGAGAAAGAAAGAATCTTGAGGGGAGAGAGAGAAAGAGAGAGAGTGGGAAAAGTAGGTCGGGTCGGGTGTAGGGATTGGGTTAGGGTTTGATAGAATTAGAAAAATAAAATTAGAAATTAGGGTTTAGAAAGATAGGAAAATAAAAAAATGGAAAATAGGAAAAATATCTGGAATATATTGAATAGACAAATATACGAAATACGGATGCGCGCGCGCACACACACACATATATATATATCCATGTTCTTTGTATCATCAACCATGATACAAATGCATATATATATATATATATATATATATATATATATATATATATATAAGAATAATGGAGGAAAGAGGCTCTAGGAGGCTTTTTGCGTTAGGTGGCGGCACAAATCACATCCTCCATTATTTTATTCGACAATCGGCACCGGCCATCTTGATCTTCATCGTCTAACATGTCGATACACCAAATTTCATGTGATTCCAACACCTTTTCACCGTTGATTTAGTGGGTGCAAAATTAACGGTTTACCGACAATAGAACTTTTTACATTGCTAAATCAACGGTGAAATGATATTGTAATCATATGCAATTTGGTGTATCGACAAATTCGAGAATGGAGATCAAGTTGGAAAATACCGATCGTCGAATAAAATGATGGAGGACGTACTTTTTGCCGCTACCTGACGCAAAAAGCCTCCTAGGGCCTCTTTCCTCCATTATTCTTTCTCTCTCTCTCTCTCTCTCTCTATATATATATATATATATATATATATATAAAGAGAAGAAAATCTTAATATTTAATATTAGTTAATATATATATATATATGTCAAATTACTAAATCAACACTTGATTCAATAATCCGGTTATATCATATATAATCCGGCTAATATAAAATATATAAACATATATATAAACCAAATCATTGAATCAACACTTGATTCAATAATCCGGTTATATCATATATATAACCCGGCTGATATCAAATATCGCTAGATTAGAATACGGTATCATATACTCGTATTTAATCAAGCTCTCGCACATATCTCCATACATGCCCTATTTCGTTTCGTTTGAGCTAGGAAACCTTTATGTGGGACTTTAAAGACTCGTCAATACGCCAGCAGTAGGTAATGATCATATCAGATACCCACAAGCAGTCAGCGGTACTAGCTGGACGTAACGGCTACTCAGGTATTTAACGAATAGAAGATCAACAAGCAAACTTGTCCAAACTCCCGTTGAGCCTATAAGCAACACTTACCGTACAGTCCGGTCTCTTCGTCTGATATATCGCATATCGAGTCTGGGGGTGGAATCGTCAGACCCCACTAACTCGATAAGTCATGCCGATGTGTGGCCTATAACCGTTCGAGAAACTACTGATAACACTTATTAGTAAATCTCATCAGCCTTGGTCAGAGACTTGCTGTTATAGCTAATCGAGTATAACGCAACATCAACTCTCAATACCGGGAGAGACGAAACCCCTTCTATCGCTCGCTGTCTCCATGTGACTCGGGACTGTACCCAAAATTCACCTGTTTGCATGAATCCTTTGAGCCGTGGTAGAGAGAAAATCAAAGTACAGTGGGAACCACACAAGACACTATGACGATCTCGGATCTACAGACTAACCTGTACAAGTGTCACCATAGAACTGCAATCTGATGATAGGTATGGTACCATCTAGGAGTTCTCGGCGAGTCATGTTCGGTGTACCCATTCTCCAATGAGCACCTGTGTACAATCTTTGATATCAAACACCAATGGTTATGGGATCTACTATCGCTTCATACAGGGTCAAAAAATGTACGCACTAGTCTACTCTGGAATATCGATACCCTGTCTCGATACTCTCTCGACTAGGAACTATTAAAGGATGTGCTTGTGGACTACACAAGCCCCACTAGTATGATCCACATCACAGTTTTGGTGGTCAAGCTAACATGCTAAGGGCTTTATCAACATATATCAATGAGATAGTAAACTAAAACACGTGCACATATTAAGATAAAGAGCAACCAGATAGTATAGTATCATGTCGAGCAAGAAAGTTCTCTATATATATGTCCAAGCATCCAATATAATATACAATAATGGTTTTTAGGGCATACATATTTCTTACACTATGCAGTAATAAGATATAACAAGCAACTATACGAATACTAGAGTAAAATTTTCCATATGATTTTTTTGGTACAAAAAACTTCTTTAAGCTCTTATTAAGAAGCGCCCCCTCTCGGTCATTACGGACCAACTACAATAAAGTTTCCCGAGGGTTTTTGACAACCGCCTTAGGGCAAGGGTTTTTATCGGTGGAAAACCTGTTTGGGGTTTTTGACAATTTACCCTTGTTTTTTCCCTAAAATACATTATGCTTTTTTTCTTACTGTAAAATATCTGATTGGACTGATGTGTAAATAAACTTAATTGACGTACCCATATAGAAAAAGAAAGAAGGTACAAAGAGCAGGAGAAAGGATAGAGTACAATCGTCTCTCTCTCTCTCTCTCCTCTCTCTCTCTCTCTCATGGCGCTTCATTACGCCTCAATCCCCCGTTTCCATCTCCATAACTTCCATAATCCTAAAGGTTTTCCCCTCCCCTTCATTGAATTTAGTTTAAATTCAATTGCTAATTTTGATTTGTTGTAATTTTTATTGTTATTATTATTATTATTTTTGCAGGACTCTTAGTGGGAAACACCCAGCATCTTAAATTGTATGTAAGTACACATTCTTCACTCCAAACCAAATTGAATGCTTCATTTTTCTCTCTTTCTCCTAATTTTCGCTCCATACACTAATAATTAGTAAGCATGATTGATTTAATTTTTAATTGTGAGAAATAATTAAGTATTTGAAGAGGAGCCCATGTTATCTTGTTGGAAAAGGTTTAATTAAGAATAAAGAAAGCGAATTGAAACTTTAACATAGTCCCACGTCGGGAAATTGTGGGATACATACGAGTATATAATATATGTTGGGATAAATCTTCACAAGGCCTGAGTCTTTTGGATGGAGTCTTATTGTAGTAAAAGCCTATGTGCATTCATTTGCGGGCCTATGTGTTGTGGGCCGGAACCGAGTTTAACATGGTATCAGAGCTTAGGTGTTTGTTTGTTTGTCCACGTTGCACATGAGGTTTGAGCCCTCATGATATAAATTGGGATAAACCTCCACAAGACTTGAGTCTTTTGGAGGGTCTCGCATATCAAGTATGGAGCTTTTAAACTGCAGAACTTATCCATCAATGAGCTGATGTTTTGGGGTCATGAGTATATTCACGAGTTGATGAAGACCAGGATGGGACGCCCATCACCAAAACAAAATTGCGGAGAGTTGACTTGTTGACCAACCTAGAAGAGAAACTCTCTCGAAGGTTTAGCTGATACCGAGTTTTCTCTAAACTAACTTTCTGGTATACGCAAGAGAACATGGGAAATCAATCCATTCCACAACATTAATCTTCACCTCCATAATAGGTAGGTAGATTTTGTTTTAGAGCTAATTAGTGTATTGCAAGCTCAAAATTCCTTAACTACCACCAATCTTTCATCTTTACTAGGGCTCAGATGAGGTCGACACTGGTTGTAATACCGACAAGCGATTAATGGAACCTAGCTTCATAACCACTCCCATTTCATCTAGAGTTGCTACAATTTTCAAATAATCCTTCAGCTATCCTGAAATTAGAGATCATGCAAGCACCCTCCTTAAAAAAAACATGTATATAAACTAATAGTGTTTTATTTACTGAAAGATATTAATGTATTCTCCTTGCTCCAAAATTCATTATATGGATTTTCTAGACCCACATATATCCAAATATGCAAATATTTTTACTTCTTTGCTTTTTCTAAATTCTCGAATGATGCTACAATTTATCTGATTATCCACAAGTATTTTCTCCTAATTTTCCTGCTTGGCGGAAAAAGCTTTCATGTCGCATTTTGTACCCTCACAGTTCATTTCCAATGCTTCCACATGATACTAATAAAACAAATATTAACGGTATATGCATGGTATAACCAGAGTTTTTACTTCTTTGCTTTTTCTAAATTCTCGAATGATGCTACAATTTATCTGATTATCCACAAGTATTTTCTCCTAATTTTCCTGCTTGGCGGAAAAAGCTTTCATGTCGCATTTTGTACCCTCACAGTTCATTTCCAATGCTTCCACATGATACTAATAAAACAAATATTAACGGTATATGCATGGTATAACCAGAGTTGCCAATGAAAACGCGTCTTGCTTAAGTCGGTATCAGTCTAAATTTAGTATCATGTTTCTTTACAGGTCACAAAAACTTCGATGGGAAGACAACCGGACACAATGGTCGTCACCTGCAGCATCCAACCCACACCTCTGATTACATGTGAAGCAACAAAATGCTTGAAGATCCCAAACATAAATTTGCTCATAGCGGCAGATATAGATCCAGCAACAGCAAAGACCGCGATCGGAATCATGGGGCCTTTTCTATCGGCGTTCGGGTTTCTCTTCATTGTCAGAATAGTCATGTCTTGGTACCCAAAGCTCCCTGTAGACAAATTCCCCTATGTGGTTGCTTATGCACCTACAGAACCGATTCTGAAGATAACAAGAAAGGTGATACCTCCTCTTGGTGGAGTTGATGTAACGCCTGTGGTCTGGTTCGGATTGATAAGCTTCTTGAATGAAATTTTAGTCGGTCCGCAAGGGCTCTTAGTTCTTTTATCTCAACAAATTCAGACTAGTTGACATGTACCATATACATTGTATTATGTGTTTGTTCATGCACCAAAGGACCCATCACACTGTAAGCCTGTAAAAGAGTATGATTTCATGGCGCACTGATATCGTATTTTATTTCATTTGTTCATTCACACAAACAGTGAACATCACTTTACAAGGTTGAAGTAAAACTTGATGGCATTGCGACCGATACCACATAGTACTTTTGTCTCCCGGATAACAACAGGCTGGAAAGTTTTTACAATGCGAACACTAAATTAAATGAATAATACTGTCAAGGACATTGTCAGTAACTGAAGATATTCATTTTCATCGTGTTTTGCTGCTAATACAGCGGTGCATTGATAGAATTCGATGAGGAACTACAGTTAGTTCTACTTGATATGATGCAGGCTCCTTTCTTACATATCAGCAGCAGGGGATAAAAATATGCCAACCTGCAAAATAACAGGGATAAAAATCAAAATTGACTCGCATTCCAACGACAACATTGATACTCTGATGGTCGATTACAATAGCAGCAAGTTTGGTTCATATGGTTTTCAACCAAACAAACCAAACACTGGATTACTACAGCTTTTGTACAACCAGAATTCTATTATAATTCTTGAGAATTCTACTGAATGTGTTTTGTCATTCTCAATCCCTTATAAGAACACTGGAACTGCAGTACAATACCAACAATAAAACCCCTCTATTTTACCCCGATTCTTATAATTGAACATGGAAGATCAGAATTTAATTGTGTCGAACTTTTGCAAAATGTAGTACATCTTTATTGCTCTATGTACATGTTAAACACATACTTACAAGTAGTTGCCTAAATATGTTTAGAAAAGGAAAGGAGGCATTTTTATAAATATACATGCCCATGACTATAAAAGAAAAGGAAAAAAGGACATTTATTAAATACATTAACTTATTTACAATTTTACCACAACCCCACTGGCTAGACACGGAGCGAGCTGATCCGCCTCCAAAGAGCAACTCTCCCTTCCCATTCCCAGATTACTATCCCCGTTGTTGGCACTGGCATGACACCGGAGCCAGAAATATGAAAGGCTTGCAACTGCTGCTTGTTTAGCAAACTGCACTCGGTACACCAGGCTGAGTTCCCATATCCTGCTGGATCTGATATCAGGTTTGTACCCATCAAGATCGGACTTCGACACGAGTACGAATGAGTTTTCGTTGAAAATCATGAGGTTGCTTGTGCTGATGGGTTCTGGTGATTTTAGAACTGGAAAGTTTAAACATCTCGGGATTGTGTTATCGGTTATCTTCACTAGGAGGTGGTAGTAGTCTTGGACTGCCTGTGAAACACAGACAGAGAGCATATCCATTAATAATGTGCCATGATAAAATTATTCTGATGAGAATAAAATAAAGGAAATTTTAAATTCAAGGATTCACTGACAGCAATATTTCTGTACTAATAGCTTGTTCACATGTGATTTTTCCTTTTCCATGGTATGACCATGGCTACTTTTGTTAAGCTTGAAAGTATATGGGGTTAATTATGCTCCTCCTAAAAGCTGGGGATGCCCTGTCCTTCCACTTTTCAAGACATTATATCAATTCAATGCCCAGGGTATAAGGGCCATTATCTATCGTATCTATCCCACAAATAGTGGGATCGTCCCACTTCTGTAACATTAAATTTGAGCATCCCGAAGTACAAAACGTAGGAGAAGATTTCCTCTCCAAACAAGATGAAGTTCCTTTTTCCAATAACAAAAAGGAAGCAGCTGTTTAGGAAACAGAAGTTCCTCCTTTTTTCTTTCTATTTTTCTTCTGAGATGGTAGGTTATAGCATAAAAAAGATGTGAGATAAGAAAGGAAAGCACAACCTATGGAAGCGGAAGACTACTAAATTGGAAAATTGAGTGGACAAATCACCTGCCACTGAGGAGAAGCTAAAAGAACTCTTGGCCTACTTAGTCTGACATGCTTATATGCTGCAGTAGGAGTCATCTGTTTATGTTGCACCTAGAAAAAAACAAAGATCATAAATTATGCTTTTGTTATAATGGATCAACTAAAACTTTTATAAAAACTCGTTTATAATATACCAGGTAACAGAGAACAATGGTTGTGCTCCGTCCTCGGCCAGCTTTACAATGAACATAAGTCGTTTTCCCACAAGATGCATTCCCTTCATTGAGTGAGCAATTGAATTATTTAACAGCATAAGTGAAAATAAATCAAGCAAAAAAGTAAGTTCTCACAGCATTTCAATCCTCAGGAACAGACATTTAGCTTCTTGAACATGAATAAGACCGTCAGAAAAAGAGTTCTTTTCAATAATAATAGAGGATAATCTGTAAAAGTGGCAGTAATCATCTTCTTGTGTATTGACTTTGGTGCTAGAGATAAGCAAGACAGATGATACAAGATCAACCAAGTATCCAATTCCAGAAATGTATGAAGTCCATGGTTTTGAATCTTGACTGATCCCGATCCCAGATTGGACGTAAATCCCAAAAATGACTATCCGGGTTCCAAGGACGAGCCTGATATAAAGATTCTAAACCTTGGTGCTACATTCACCAATCGACTTGGGGTTTTAGTATAAAGTTTATAGCTATCTTTACGGCACATTTATAAATACCACTATATAAATACCACTACAGACATCACTAAGTTCGACAAAAATATACCACAGTTTTACTATTTATATAAAATCTTTAATGATCCTTAGAGATTCATGTTAGTGTGAAACAATATTGAAAAATCCTATATCCGATCTGAGATGGGCGAACGATATTAATAGGATTAACTATTACACCATGAATAGAATCACATACTTAAGTTCACAGTCAAGACCACAATTAATCAGAATATTATCTGTGCAGGATACGAACTAGATATTTTGTTATAGGATAATATCATTCAGAAGGAAACCATTTTAATTTCCCCGCTTTCAGAATAATCCAAAAGGTAGAGTTTGTTCCATATTAATAAAAATATTGACTCGGTGGTGAGGTGATAGCAAGATAGATCCAAACTACTTGCAACAAGCATGCAGATCTAAACATGTGTTGTCATATGGCTTTTAATGGAAAAGGAAAATTCATATAGAAAGAAAATAAAAATGGATGTATGCATACTGTGGATGAAGTCTACAGCTTTACATATATCTCCCAGTGATGGAGCAAAGCAATAGTCTCTGGTTGGTATCACCAAATGTTCAATTCCATGAGCCTACAATAAAAATAGGTAGATATTGGCATTGGGGAAAAAATGAATGAGCTTAAAAACAAGAGTAAGGATCAAGAATTGAATTTCGTAGGCAATTGCTTTTTCTTTTTCTTCTCTCTTTCTATTTCAAATTTCAAAATAAAAAAGTTGAAACGAGTTTTAATCAAACAGTAGAGTCATGGACTCATGGAATAAATTGTTGAATTTTTTTTTTTTAATTCCAACATATAAATATGCCATTGAATACGTCTGATAGAAAGATACTGGAAAAGATCATAATACCTAAAAGTACGAATTCCACCAACATCGATCAACTATGTTCCAATAAACCTGTTTCCTAAGAACTTTACCACCTATTTGCGATGCATATAAGTTTTAAAATAAATACAGGTATATGAGGCAATCATCGTTCAACTATATTTTCCACATAAACCTGTCACCATCCATATATAACAACTCACTGAAATTATCACTCTAATTCTGTTCTATGTACAAGAGTTGTCATTTCAAACTATTTCCGATATTTAACCTTGAGAACAAATACAGCTTAATTCTATAGGAGTGAAGAATCCTTCAATATAATGTAAAATTCCTTTGGAAAATACCTATAACTTAAAAGGTTCTGAATAATTTGGACTGCAGAAACAAACTTGGCTACTATAAACATGCAACAATTCTAATGGCTTGTTTTTAGAGAACAGTTCGGATAACTGCACTAGTGAAGGTTCATAGCTAACCACACAGGTTCATAGCTAACCACACCAATTTAAACCCAGTCACCCCACCCCACCCCACCCCACAAAACCCCTTTGCCAAGTGAAGGTTCATAGCTAACTACAGCTAAATTAGGCCTGAATGTTCACAGCCCCATTGACCTCTATTTTCTAATACAAAACCAAAAAGGGGGTCAAACTTCCTGAACCAAACACAGAAGCAACGCTCTAACTCAAAAACCTTATTAAATTATAGTATTGGGGAAACATGTTGCAAATCTACAAGTATATGGTATCTCTATATTAAGAGTGCTCCATGAAATTTGTAATTTTCATATATATCTGTGTGTACCCAAGGTAATACATATACCACCTTTTAACTCTTATTCATTTAGTCCAGGAAGAACATGAACAGTTTTCAGTTCAAATAATTGCCTATACCTTTAAGATCACAACCAACTTTCCTAGAAATTTTTAATCAATAATTCTATAAGCGACAACATTATTTATTTTAATATAAAGGTAAAACTTCCACCTTTCTGTCATCCTTTTTGCAGTAAAACAAGCAGTTAGCAATTTATTTGGCAGAAAGGGCGAGGAAAAAGAAATCCATGTAAGCATACCAAAAGCAAGTAAAATGATACTCACAAGATACAGTGACGTGGGCACCAACGTCTCATATGGCTCATTCAAGGTGATCACTCCATGAACACCAAGTTGCTTCAAGCATGGAACATCACTAGGAAATGGAACTGCGCCTAGTAATAGAAACTGATAGCACATGTGTTAGTGCAACATGATTTAAGAAACAAAACCACAATCATACAACAAATATATGCTGCAAGGAGAGCAACCTTAAAAAAACAAGATAACAGCTCCAAAGTTTAAATACACTCGGGTACAGAAGAATTTCAAATTTCAAATTGTATGCATGTTTTCCAACTTTTGTTTTATACTGATGGATTTTGCTTTATTAAAAAGGGGAATACAAGTGATGTTTGTTTCGATTTACAGATGACTGGGGGAGGGATTGATCTCCTTATCAAATGATGGGCTCATCTTGGAAAACAAGGTAAATACAGATGATGGGTTTTAATTTGAAAGAAGAGAAAAAAGCAATGATAAGATTAAGTAGCGTATTAGGGGGGGGGGATGAGATCCTGCACTTGCTCCAAAACACACACACACAAAAAAGATCCTGCGCTTTCTCTATCTTGACTACGTGTATGAAGGGCATTGTGTCCATTTCAATTTGAAAAATGTCTCTACAATAAAAATTGGGATGATAGGGTTTGAAGGGTACATAGTAATATAAAGAGTTTGTCTATATTCTTATAATGCAAAATCTTGTATATCCAATAAGTTTTGTTTTTTCGTTACGATGTAGATGGCCTCTACTTTTCTGAACAATGTTATCAAAAAAAGAGAGAAATTCTATCTAACACCCCTCCATCCTAGGCCACAAATGTCATTAATTCCCATTTACATTTCATTTTCAGATGAAGCTCTGTTATTCACACACTACTTCCTTTCTACTTATAAGCACTCCTCCTGTGATTCTCGACCACAATCATCTCATCTAATCCTGCAACTACAACTGCCACTAGCTATCGTTTAGGAAAAATGCATCTCTAGAATTCCTAGCCATGTCGAACACGGCAATACATGTCCAAATGTATGGGCACTTGACTTTTAGTTTTGCCACTATGAAAAATTAAACGTAGATAGAAGAAAGAGATATTAACCAAAAACAAAAAATGGAAGGAGAAATGTAAGAGGACGGAGAAGAGCAAAACACAAAGGCGAGAAGGAAACAATAGAAAGTCGATTAAAATCTGGGGCAAAAATATACATGCATAGATTAATAATGGTATCAACCAATAAACTATCTCTCCCTTTAGTAGACAATCATGAAATACTCTTATTTCATTCCTAGGTACCTTTTTAATTCTAGTGCAACTCCTTGATCTTGTGCCTAGCAAAATAGACCAGATTTGGTCTTAATAATGTAAGCCCAGTGTATTATTCTTCCTATATTGCCTAATCTAGTGTGCTAGACCATACGCATGCTAGGTTTGCTACGATCTGATGAAAGGACAACTGATTATCCACCCCCAACACAAACAGAAGGGTAATATATCTTACAAATTAAGGAGTAATGATCTCAAATTAAAATGGCAAGTAGTTCACCAATTTTTATTTCAAATACATAGAGTGGAAACATTTTTTACAAAAACAATTGAACTGCTCAAGTGTTATTCAAGCAAAATCATGAGTGGCATTCAGTCATATGACAGGTGCTTCAAAAAAGATGATCAAAATAGAAATGACAACCATGTGTGATGTTTAGCTTAATAACATTTGATATTCATCCTAAAGAATAAAATCTTCATTTATATTTCTATAATTCCTTTAAATTGCTTAAGATTTATATCCCTGGTATATTCCACCTATTATGGTAAAGTTTAACTAATATAAATGTAATGGTCTTTTCTTATATCACCCTCAAGACGTCCATATTTTCATATATCATCCCATATACTTCATATTTTCATATATCATCCGTAAAACCAAATGGTTATTCTATTCACAATCCTCCCTCCGACTATTTGAGAAAATTTTGCTAGTTGCCTAATCCTTCGAAAAAAACAATGGAAACTAGGCATGTGTTCTATTTAATCATCACAATTTAACATTCAACAAGTTTTACAACTTCCATCATAAGAAACAAAGAGCAATAGAGGTTATTTGTCACGACATGATTAGTTTTGTCACGACATTAGGTTAAGTTAATATCATAAGTTCATAACATGAGGTTATTTGAATAATGGCAATGTTATCGAGCCGATTTATGGAAATAATCAAGTTTTGGGATGCTACATGGGAACAATTAAGTTTTGAGGATATACAAAGGGTAATTTGCATTTCCCTTATTCGTTCTAGTTCCCTTTGGTTCATATAACCCCATCATCTGCACTAATCCTCCAACTTTGCTATGGCTACGATCTTTAAAGGCTTCATATTCATCCATCATATCATTTCCCCAACTTTATTCATCAGGTTACACAAATCCATTCTCCTCTTTTCCAATCCTCCATCTTCATTATCTGTTTTACTATAAATCAATCAGCTCTCCAAGTCCCCTAAGTGTGGGGCGTGGCAATTGATGCCTTATTTTTGAATGATTCCTCGGAATTCTCACCCAAACGCATCACAAGCTGAAGAATTCGGTATGTGACTATAAAAAGACAATCACTTTCAAGAAAGACAGAATAGGTTAAATGCCAAGGAATAAGCATACGTTTATGTGACTACAAGAAGACTTTCAAGAAAGATGGAATAGGTTAAATGCCAAGGAATAGACATACGTTTGCAAATCGTGGACTGAGAAGAAAGAGAAAACAAAGCAGACTCGTACTATGTTTTAAGTTTTAACAAGGTCAAGGACACATAAAGGGTATGTTTTGGAAGAAACCTCCCACCAAAATCCCTAGTTGTGTTGAACTTTACACATGAATCAGGCACTTCCTTTCATCCTTCCCAATTGGATCTGCTGTCTTGTATTAAATCCTTTATGGAGCCTTGCTTCATGAGTTGTGGATTACTCTTCTTTGAGTCTCCGTTGCCTTCTATCTTCATGTTTACGTTTCTTTTGATGTTTTGGATTGGATTCTACTTAAAAGTCATGCTTTCATTCCTAATATCCAACATAGTAACCTTGGATTTTTTTTATAAAGATAGTCACCTCAACTATATGGAAAACATTTAAATCCAACTAAAACAAAAATTAAAATTTACATATGAAACACCGAGTTAAATGTAATCGTCCTTTTTACAAGTCAAAAAACATGAAACCAACCAAAGAAGAATAGCTCTTGCAGTTCCTCTCCAAAGCGAGAGCTTGCCGGTTTGATTCCTGAGAGGGCCGGTTTGATTCCTGAGAGAGCCGCATTCAAAAATAAAACATTTATGACTTCCACAAACACCATCCCAAGTAATCAGCTTTTGACTAGAACCATCTCTCACATAAAGACACATCACACTAACAAACCACCAATTTGGAACACCGTAACACAATTCAATCCTCCAGCCTTCATCACTCTTTGTTCTCATTTTCAGTGTCTCCTATTTAACGCCTAATGTCCAAGTTCCGTTACTCTACCAAAATCGTCAGCTTTCATAATCCCGATAACAAGTAAAATTTTCCATGAAAAATTAACAAAAAATACGCAGGAAATTCACACAATCGTATCAAAACCAGAAACATAAGGAAACAGATACAATAGCAAAGAAAACAAACCTCATCAACCTCATCCCACCATCGAAACTCAGCCTGGATCTTATTCCTAATAACGTTATAAATCAAGGTCGGATAAAACAAAACCCTAGCTCCAACGCCAATCACCGCCCTCTTCGCATCAATCAGCCCCAATTTATCATTGCAAACCCTAAAACTCCCCTCCCTCTCTCCGATACCCAACTCCCCATCCTTCAATTCCTCAATCCGCATCCTCCAATCCCAAAAATCCAATCAATTCGAATCAAGAAACGGCTAAAGATCGAACCTTTACATAAAACAGAAACCCTAGATCGATTGATTGATGAGAATGGGAGTAGAAGCGAAGCGATCGCATCAAATAAAAGGTTGCTTTTTTAATTGGGGAAGTAGCGATGGGAACAAAAGAAGGAAACGGAAAGGGGGCGCTTGCCAACAACTGTAATAATGGCATCGAACGAAATCGAAGGTAATATCTCGTGGGGAGGATATACGTTTGTCCCTGGATTTGAAGATAATTACCAAAAATAATTGTGTTTATTTAGACCCTTGGATTTGATAGGACGGGTAAATGCGCAAAAAATTTTTTTGATATAAATTTAGTTTTCTGGCCCTGTTTCTAAACTCAGTGGGGATAACTTTAGTTTGTTTTAAAGTGAAGGCAATAGAATGCAAACTATGATTTGTTGGTCTCAAACTTCAAAACAATGGAGTTTACAAAATTTTGATCGGATTGAAATTGTTATCTTAATATTTGGGTTGAGATAATGATGGAGGCTGTGATCTCTCTCAGATATTGTCCTCCGTCGATCTGGTAGCGAGCGGTTTTTAGCAGCTGAGATTTGTTTTGGAGGTTGTTGAGCGTGTGGATCTTAATGGGTTATTGGAAGTTGTTAAGGCCGAGCTACCTGCAAGAGAGGTCCCGGATGGGAGACCACCGTAGGACCCTCCGACGATCAAATCAGTGCCGGAGAATAAGAGCAGCATAGCGACCTATTGGGTTCAGTTCGAGTTACCTGAGTTGTCTGAGAAAGAGGTTTATATAGTGGTCGCATGCAGCGAGCAGGCGTGATATCATCGCCGTCAGTTACGCCCCTGCGTTATCCTCGCATTAATGGCGGGATACGCCAATTAATGGGGGATCGCGCTAGCGTGGGACGCGGAATGTGGGGAGTCAGATCTCTCGTCCTGACGAGATACGCGGAGCCGTTGCGGGGGTATTTGGGTTCCGCGCTCTCGGTTGATCGGGGAAGCCAAGAAAGCTCGGCCTGTCAGGAGGCTCAAAGACGAGCAAGGAGGTCGAGAAAGCTCGGCCTGTCAAATAGCTCGGAGACGAGCAAGGAGACCGAGAAAGCTCGGCCTGTAAGATGGCCCGGAGACGAGCAGGGAGACCGAGGAAGCTCGCTGGACTGTTCGGAGGCGAGCTGTTGGCTGTTTGCCAAGTGAATGTGGAAAGTACTCAGGGAGATCTCCGAAAGGTCGGATGCGTCCTCGGAGACGAGGTCCCGAGGAACGCCCCTAATGCATCTCATTTATTTCACCTCCGTAGCCTTTGGGACACGTCATCCGCCGTGCGCCGTAACCTGAAGAGATACTACTTGTGAGCATCATCATTAGCCCCCCACTCTCGTTCCGACCTATTCATGGGTCGGGTCGAGAGCGGCCTGCTTGGTTTTTCTTCTGCTCGGTTTAGTGCCGAGAATCATAGTGTGGATTGCCCGGGAACGACATGGCGTTTGGTGGTTGCGTCGTTTCGATCTTTATGCCCACGTGTCGTCTCGTCTTGTGCCTAAATTTTTGGGCGTATCCCCGATGGCACTGATTGATCGTGAAAAAGCGTTTGTAAAATAACCACAATCAATAACGGTGTCGCTTGTAACTAGCCGAGATGAGTACGGGTCATCCGCAGGGAAACGTGGAATTTTTTTATCTTACTTTAGACGTGCTGAATAAAATAAACGAAGAGAATATGATTGTTTATTTAAGATCTAAATTAATTACAGATGCAAATTATATAAGAAAAAGTCTTGTAGGGTTCATTAAGATTTAGTAGTCATGGATGATTAATTAAGATTACTCTTTTTATCTATTGATAGATTTAAAATTAGATTGATAGTGATGAATGAGAATTAGGGTTCTTGGAAGAAACTAGGGTTTCCCTACTATTGACTCTTGTCCTTTCATTGATCTCTATTCATGTCTAGCCCTTAACAAAAAAATTGTTAATCAAATCTCAAATCGGGGTCGAGACTAGCAATAAATTGATAGCGCGCCCGATTAGGATGTTAACGATTCTTTTGCTAAAGTTTATAAACTTCATAAGATTTAAAAAAAGCTAAAATATTTTCTCATCTATTATTCTATCCTAATCCTACGAACGCTAGCAAGTTAGGAATTACTCACGCATGTTTTGAGAAGAAAAAGAAATGATAGAGAATGAGGTCATAATTAAAATGCAGAAAGTAAAAATAAATTATTAAACAAAATGATCTACCTTTATTAATCAACTTCACAAATACAAATCTTACGAATTTAGATTACAAGAGGAAGAAGTTGCTCTCGATCTCTGCCCCGTAGGAAGTAGATGCTCCGTCGATTTTCACGTCGCCCTATCACGTCGAATCGTGGACCTGTCGTGGATCACTTGTTTTTTGACGGTGATTTACTTTGTGGTAAAAGTGATGCTCTCTAACTTTAGCCATCGGTCCTTTATATAGCTCTCAAATCAGAAAACCAAGTTATCTACTATGGTGATTGTCTAATATGGTGATTTCCATGCCTGGATTTCGAGTCCCTGTCAGTATTGATTTTATGATTTTGGCAGATTTTTGATCCTGACATCTTGAACATCTTGATCTCTTGACCTGAGCTAAATCTTGTACAATATCTCTATGAATAATGTTAGTACTATTTATTAAATTAGAAAGAGTATCTTAATCACTATATATGGTAATAAATCCTTAAGAAACTTGATTAAGAATATTTAATATGCTATGCATCTTTTAATTACTAAAATATTATGCATATATTTTGAAACATTATTCTAACCATTTGTATGATATTATTTCTTTTAAGAATCTTAATTAGAATATTTGATATGATATGCATATTTTCAATTACCAAAATATTATATAAATATAAAATGCATATATTTTCCTTCATAATGTTAATTATAATATATAAACATATGGTAAATAGTATTTTGCATATAAACCCAAATATGTTTTATTTTTATAATAAACACCTTTTATTATTTAAGAAATGTAAGAAAAATAATCATACCAAAGTGCAATATTTTCAACTGAACAAATACCCTCAAACTTAATTTTGATCATCCCGAGCAAACTAGTTATTCAAGAGAAGGAGAAAAAGAAAAGAAAAACCTAAGTAGCATACTTTCGTAGGCAACACGATTGCACTGAGCACGTGCAACAAGCCGTTAAACCTCTAAGTGTTCTTAGTAGGAGGAGTGTTGTCTCCTGAGGGTTTTTAGCGAATTACACCCACAAAATCTTATAATAAAAGAAAGATGGTGAAAGTTACATATAAAGATAAGAATTATAAAAGAAAGAACTTGAAAATAAGAGTTTCCAACCATACCAGCTTTTCAGTTGCTATAAGCCCTATCTTAATGGTCGTGAAAAAATGTTAGAAATCACATCATCTCTCAATAAAACATCCTTTAGTCTTCCTCCCTATCTTTCTTCCAAATAATGATCATATACTTCTACGTGTGTGTAAAAGACATCATAGTTACAGAATTCAATTCAAGCTATCATACTCTTGTCCATTTTCCAAAGTACTTTATAGTTGGTGAATATTTTGATGAAATTGCTCACATATCTTTCATGCGACTGTTAATACTTCTTGAGCTACTAATCGACCGATTACCAAATGTACTTGCGCATTTAGGCATAATTCCTCATTTCGCAACACCTAAGGCTTAGTAGTGGCTCCCAAACTAGTTGGTCTAAGACACTAGGTGATAAAACACCCTCGCTATATTCTTTTTATGCTGCCTTGGTAATTACAAAACCAGTGTTCATTTTTTTTCCACCTCTTATATTTTATTTTATTCTTCTTCATACTAAGGCTTTTAGACAAGAGCATTTCAAGGTATTCTCTACTATCACAAGTTTCAAGATGTGTGTAAGTGCGTATAGTAGGGTATCAACGTTCAAATGTTTGGCCTCAAGAATATGAACTATTTTTTCAGACTTATTTTCATCCTCATATTAGCAATTTTCTTCATCTTACTAACCCATGGGACAACAGCTCATAACTACTTATTACTAGTTTCGCTTAAGAAAACATCTAACTTTCTTGTTTTTCTCAAACTATTCATATCTTTCATATGTAAATTTTCACTTTCAAACTTTCATCATATAAAATAAATATTTTGTGCTTATATATAGTATAATGCAAAGTAATGCGTAAATAAGCACAAACCTCCCCCAAACCTGTTTACAGCAGTGTCCTCACTGATATCATCTGTAAAAAAAAAAGCTGTAGACTTAGGAGGAAAAGTAACGGGGACAAGAAATAATAAAAGCGAAATCCTCTCCCAAACTTATTTTGGCTCACAATTTTGTAAAAATCATTTTCTTTCAAGAGCTAAAATATTCCCCCCCAAACTTAAGTAAAATAGTATTAAGCAATTAAAATCATTGGGAGGTTAAAGTTATTAGTCAAAGTAGAGCCTTATAAAAACCAAAAGTCAACACCAACCATTCAAAAATTTTATCGATGAAGGGCCAAGGTTGGTGGAAGAACATGTCGCCTATTGACGTCAAAAAGTGGGGAGGAGATAAGAGGTGTAATGGAAAAGATTTACGTCTCGGTTTGTAGAGACGAAACAATGATGATGGATTACTCGCATTCTCATTCTTGATAAGAAGAAGATGTGGCTGTTCAACTTCTTTGGGTTGGGGTCGATTCATCACAACGCCCATGTCTTCTAAGAATGCGAGTTCTTCAGCGAAGATTTCTTCAAAGTTTTCATCGATATCCTGAATAATAATCTCATCGGAAAGAACGGGATGATAATCTGACTCCATAAAAGGTTCACATTTAGCGTTAGATGTTGACCCGGACAACAACGTAATAGCGGAGTCGAGATCCGTATCGTAAAGTTGTTTAAATTCGCTGCTGTTGGCATTCATCGCTTCGACAAAAAATACTCGAGCATAGGGTTCGGAGGGTTCACTTCCCAACTTGTAAATGTTAAGCTCAATTGATATCTTCCCGAAGGATAGAGTCATAAAGCCGTTTCGACAATTGATTATTGCGTTGGAAGTCGTAAGAAAAGGTCGAGCTAAAATCACCGGAATTTGGTTTCGTGGGTTCGCTACAGGTTGTGTATCTATAACGATAAAGTCCACAGGAAATATAAATTCCTCGACTTTGATTAGCACATCCTCTAGCTCACCCCTACGTTGGGTGATAGATCGATCAGCCATCTGAAGAGTGCAATGCACCGGTTTTAACTCTCCGAACCCTAATTGCTCATAAACAGAATACGGAAGCAAGTTAACACTAGCATCTAAATCGAGTAGAGCACGATTGATATTTTTATCCTCAATAGAAATAGAAATTGTAGGACTTCCGGGGTCCTTTCGTTTCTTGGGTAGTTGTTGGGTAAAAGCTGTGCTAACATTACTCGTCATGAAAACTTGTTTCGGCACTTGAGTTTTTCTCTTCCTAGTACACAAGTCTTTAAGGATTCTTGCATAAGATGGGACTCGTTGAATAACATCTAGGAGAGAAATATTTACGTTAATTTACTTAAACATTTCTACAATCTTCTCCATTTGTGGGTTAGGTTTGTTGGCCCTCAATCTATTTGGAAACGGAGCTTTATCAATAAGTTTTGGGTCCAACATTTGTGGAGAAGTTTGTGGGGGAAGGATTTGATCCCAGAATTGGAGTGGGAATCATTTTAGGGAGACTCGGCGGAGGGTTAGAACCTAGTGGGAAATATAGAATAGGCTCGGAAGTAGGTGGGAGACTAGACGAATTAAAGGAGGAAGAAGAAGCCGGGGTATCATTGGTATCACTAACGTCATCAACTTGTTCACCCACTCGGTTATCCAGCACTCTTCCCGATCTCAACATAGTAACGTCACTCACATTATGATTTTGTGAGTGGCCAGGATTTGGTAGGGGTTGAGATGGGAGTTTCCCTTTTTCTCTCGCACTCATCGCGGCATTCAACTGTGCAATTTGGGCTTCTATTGATTTAATACTCTCACCGTGGGAGGTGGAGTCTTTCTTTATGGTATCAATAGAAGACCTCATATCAGCCGACATTTGGATGGAATGTTTCATAAACAAATCCAAAGTTTGTGCGAGTGAAGAGGAGTTATCGGTACTGGTCATTTGGAAAGAATTATTAGAAGGTACAGAATTGTTGACCGAATTTTGAAAATTTTGTGATTGAAAGGGGTGCTGACTCTGTTGTGGTGGTTGTTGTTGCTGTGAAAGAGGTCTTTGGTAATTGCTTTGGAACTGCTTTTGATTTTGAGTTTGGTTTTGGTTCCAAGCAAAATTAGGATGATTCCTCCACCCCTGATTGTATGTGGAAGAATAATGATCGTTTCTAGATCGCTGCTGAAAAGTAGCATTGGTGTGTTCTTGACCTTGAAACAGTGCATTCATAGGACATTCTTCCGTCAAATGTGATGGGTCGGAACAGCAACCACATATGGTTTTGGGAAGCGTAACCTGGTTTAGGGAGACTGATGAGAATTTGCTCTCTATAGCGTCGAGCTTCTTTTGTATCGTTGTCATTTCGGGTTTTACTGCGATGGAAACATTGAGCTGATGGACACCTCCTTTAGATGGTTGTGGTCTAACGCTTTCCCACTGCAAAGTGTGTTCAGCGAGATCTTCCAGGTATTGCCAAGCTTCACCATCGTCTTTGGATATGAAATGACATTGACACATAGTTTCAAGTATTTGATTTGTCGTAGGATTAATGCCCTCATATATAATTCGGCACAAATCCCATCTCTTTATTCCGTGATGAGGACATTGAACAAGCAGATCCTTAAACCGTTCAAAGCATTTCCAAAATGGTTCATTGGGAAGCTGGGTAAACTGGTTGATTTCGCTCCAAACACGGGTGGTCTTATGGTTGGGGTAAAATTTCTTAAGAAATGCTATCATGAATTCGTCCCAATTGGTAATAGAGTGTGCGGCAGTGTTATAAAGCCATTTTTCTGCTAAGTCGCACAAGGTGAAAAGGAGAAGACGCAAGCGCATAACATCCACAGAAAGTTGTAATGTAATTGCGCATACGTTTTCGAATTTGGTGATAAAAACGTACGCGTCTTCAGACTCGAGCCCATGAAATTTGAGTAACAGGTTGATGAAGTGGGGTTTAATTTCAAAATTATCCCCATTGACTGGTGGAATGGATAGACAAATAGAAATAGGACCACGCATAGGATAACATCTCTCTTGGAGAGAGATGAACGGTGGGTTCTGCACACCTACGGGTGGTGGCAGAGTGGTATCGTTCAATCCCGATGGAGATCCGTCCATTTCTGGAGATATCGTGGGTGGAGGGGAAAAAGAAGATGAAGAAACACCGACTTCGGAGTCGATAGCCGAAACGCGGACAAGACGGGCACAAGAATCCCGTGTCCAGCCGAGTATGCACTAAGCGGGTTTAGTGCAAGTGACAGTTGTGCGTGTTATTTAAAAATTGGTTTTTTTTGAAAAGTGTCGGACTTAAGACAAATCACACAAAAATGCACAATCAACCCTAAAACTAAGGTCATCTAGGTCAAGTCGCTAGACCGCTCCTAGACTTCCAAAGGACAAGCCGCATGATCAATCCTCTACCACCTCTTTATTACTCTTGTGGCCAGATAAGTGCCAGGTAAGTGGGAGGTATCCGCTATACGAATCATCGAAAATAGCGGACCTAATTAAGTAACCACTTGTCTTACTCACACTTACCTAGACACCACAAAAGTAATGCGGATAAGCGATAGATTACCTACGACCTTCCTCTGTCCTATTTGAGCGCGACGGTCCTTAGAGTCTTGTCTAGATATTTTTTAATTAATGTAGGGTTGATGTGGATGCTCGTTTTGTGATTTGTGGGGCTTAGGAAGGATGATTAAATCCTACCTAATCTGAATTTTGGTCTTGCCCCTTAAAGTCCGTATTAAAATATGCAAAAACAACCCAATTACAAAACTTGCAAAAAGATTTTTGAGCGGCGATATTTTGCAAAGAATCCTGCAGAAAAAATATTTTATCGGATTTCAGAGGAGAGATAAAGATGTAAAGAAGATACCAGAGAAATTGGAAACCCTAAACCCTCTAATGCGCTGTGGTTCCGCCGCCAGTAGGCTCTTTATGCCGCGGTTCCGCCACCGACTAGGAAGATCTGATGAAGATTTTTGCTATGTGGCCTCCATTCCTCCTCTGGGTCTTGATGAATGTCTCTGAATCTTTATCTCCTCACTCAAATGACTCCAGATTCCCTCGCAAAATTTACACAATAATCGTTAAATATACAATTTGCGGTTTTGTTTATTTATGATATGGATCGAATAAGAATTCAACACGAATAGTAAGAAAAAAATTACGCACGTATCCCCGGCAATGGCGCCATTTGATTGATCGTGACAAAGTGTTTGTAGAATAATCGCAATCAATAACGGTGTCGCTTGTAGCTAGCCGAGATGAGTACGGGTCGTCCGCAGGGAAACGTGGAATCTTTTTATCTTACTTTAGACGTGTTGAATAAAATAAACGAAGAGAAAATGATAGTTTATTTACGATCTAAATTAATTACAGATGCAAATTATATAAGAAAAAGGGTTCGTTAAGCTTTAGTGGTCATGAATGATTAATTAAGATTACTTCTTTTATCTATTGATAGATTTAAAACTAGATTGATAGTGATGAATGAGGATTAAGGTTCTTGGAAGAAACTAGGGTTTCCCCACTATTGACCCTTGTCCCTTCATTGATCTCTATTCATGTCTAGCCCTTAACAAAAAAAATGTTAATCAAATCTCAAATCGCGGTCGAGACTAGCAATAAATTGGTAGCGCGCCCGATTAGGATGTTAACGATTCTTTTGCTAAAATTTATAAACTTCATAAGACTTAAAAGAAGTTAAAATATTTTCTCATTTATTGTTCTACCCTAATCCTACGAACCCTAGCAAGCTAGGAATTACTCACGCATGTTTTGAGAAGAAGAAGAAAGGATAAAGAATGAGATCATAATTAAAATGCAGAAAGTAAAAATAAATAATTAAACAAAATGATCTACCTTTATTAATCAACTTCACAAATACAAATCTTACGAATTTAGATTACAAGAGGAAGAAGTTGCTCTCGATCTCTGCCCCGTAGGAAGTAGATGCTCCGTCGATTTTCACGTCGCCCCATCACGTCGAATCGTGGACCTGTCGTGGATCACTTGTTCTTTGACGGTGATTTATTTTGTGGTAAAGGTGATGCTCTCTAACTTTAGCCATCGGTCCTTTATATAGTTCTCAAATCAGAAAACCAAGTTACCTAATATGGTGATTGCCTAATATGGTGATTTCTATGCCTGGATTCTGAGTTCCTGTCAGTATTGATTTTATGATTTTGGCAGATTTTTGATCCTGACATCTTGAACATCTTGATCTCATGACCTGAGCTAAATCTTGCACAATATCTCTATGAATAATGTTAGTACTATTTATTAAATTAGAGAGAGTATCTTAATCACTATATATGGTAATAAATCTTTAAGAAACTTGATTAAGAATATTTAATATGCTATGCATCTTTTAATTACTAAAATATTAAACATACATTTTGAAACATTATTCTAACCATTTGTATGATATTATTTCTTTTAAGAATCTTAATTAGAATATTTGATATAATATGCATATTTTCAATTACTAAAATATTGTATAAATATAAAATGCATATATTTTCCTTTATAATGTTAATTATAATATATAAACATATGATAAATAGTATTTTGCAGATAAACTCAAATATATTTTATTTTTATAATAAACACCTTTTATTATTTAAGAAATGCAAGGAAAATAATCATACCAAAGTGCAATATTTTCAACTGAACAGGCGCCAGCGGATCAGTGAAATGATGGCGCTTTAAAGAGAGGGCGCCGTTTCAGTCGATCGTCAGTTGGGATACGGGCCACGTGTCGGACGTCGGTTGGCGGGCGAGACAAGCTGTCTTTGACTCCTGCAATTGAAGAGACGTCCCCAATGGTCGACCGCCACGTGGAGCTTCGACTGCCGCTAGACGCGACGTTTCTTTTTAGCGAGAATCGATCCGGGCCGTAGGATGTTCTTTTTGGGGTGTATAAATAGGAGGGGACCATCCCAGGGCCAACACTTTGCCTTAATTCCTTTCCGCTGCTTGAAGATTGCTCGGAGCTCCTCCGCGTAGATCGGATCTTCCGTTGATTTTTCCTCGACGAGTCATTTTCTTTGAATCAGGTGAGATGTCTTCCTCCGAGGTGTCTATAGATGTAGTAGAGATAGAGTCGGATGATGAGGCTCCAGTTGCTGGGTCCGAGTCCAGTGGGTCTTCTTCCTCTTCGGCTTCAGATAGCCGAGAGGGTTCTTCTTCTACAGCGTCTTTTGTGTCGGGCTCGACCCTTAGAGTCAGGGCTGCCCGAGCCACTCGACATCGGGCAGAGACAAGGGCTCCTAAGGTGCGCATCAGGAATACCCGCGATGCGCCCTCCGTCTTGAATCGCATGGTCGAGCTCTCCGACATCTGGACTCGATTCCACATTCTTTCCAATTATTCACTCCGTCTGGCTAGAGAGGGTGAACGGACAGACCAGATGCGGGGCAAGAAGGTTGCCCTGTATCTGGAAGCATTCCAGGTAGGAATGCGTCTGCCCTTCTCACCAGAGGTTTGTGCGGTAATTCATTGCTTCCATCTTGCCCCAGGCCAGCTAGCGCCGAACTCGTGGAGGATCCTCCTCGGGTTTCTGGTCCGGTTAAAACTTGATTAGATCCCCTTTAGTTTGACCCTCATTTTGTCTTTTCTTTACTATAAAATCACCCCGGTACCAGTAAGGAGGAGCCGAGCTGGGTGTATTTTTCGTTTAAAAACATAAGAGAGGGGCGACCGGGTCGGGGGTAGTGGTTGTCCCTTCTTCCATCCATGAATGGAAGGAGAAGTACGTATTCGTCGGGCCACCGGAGGGTGAGGATTGGCCTGTGCCCACACAGTGGCATAGGGCCGACTGTCCGAGGTTAAAGCAATCGACCTCCCTCTTGGAGAGGGTGGTGTCCCAGTAGGAACCGATCCAGCGGGCCGACATCCTGCTTTCCGAGCAGGTACTGAGCCGGGCTGGGCTCAGTCTTGCGCGTTTCCTGGGTAAGTTAGGGTTTTTGACGATCTGTTTATACTTTGCTTAAGTTTCTTTTGCTTTTTCAATGTCGCCGACCTTTTTCTCCCGTGTGTTCTTTTTTTTTTTGCAGAGCCCATGGACCGATCAAAAATCATGGTTGCTATGGCCGCGAAGGCCCAAGGAAAAAAGGCCGGCGGCGCCATCTCGTCTTGACCCAGTTCAAGCGCAGCCCCAAGGCAAACTCCTCCGGCTAGGCTTTCCGCATCACCCCCAGTCCTGGAGGAGCGCCGGGGGGGGGTTAGAAGCATGTGCGGGACCCGGCGCCCCGGGTGAGGGAGGAGGAATCTTCCCCCGCCGAGGAAATCCCCCTCAAGAGACATAAACGAGTGGTCTCTCGGCTTCCCCCTACCGGGATCCAAGGTGCAGGAGGGCGGCTTCTGCATTGAGGTGCCCTCGGGGCTATCCGTGGCCGACAGTTTGCTGGCAGACATGGAGAAGGCGGCGGGGACCAAGATTCCCCGTGGCACCATGAATGCCCAAGTGGCCGCGATTGCCCAGGAGGCAGTTCAGGTCGGTAGTTTCTTTCTTAAGGAATCACTCAAGTTTTATTTTCTCAGTTTTTGTTTTCTAACACGTTTGTTGTTTTCCTCAGGTCCTCCAGCACTGTGCTCTCCTCTTCCACATGGAGTCCGAGGAGATAGCCCCGGCAATGAAGAAGGCAGGCGAATCCTCCTCACGGGAGGAAGAGCTTCACCTTCAATTGCAGCAAGCGGAGGAGAAGGCGGCCATTCTTGACTCGAGATTGGTCGCCGAAGGGCTAACGAACTCCAAGCTGAAGAAGTCCCATCATCTTCTAACCGAATCCAATCGGGCTATTCAAGTCAAGATAGAGGAGACGAACAGCCTTTATAACTCCATGAAAAGGTCGAGGGACGCCTTCAAGAAAGATGCTTGGGCGGTTTTGGACACGGCGAAGCTTGTCGAGAGCTGGGTGGCGAAGGCCGTGGAGGATTACAAGGCGTCCAATCAGTTTTACCTTGATCTCGCTGAATCCGCGGCCGTCGGGTGGCACTATGCCCTCGACGCCGTCAAGTAGTCTATGCCGGAGTTTGTCGACGGCGAGCTCTGTGCTAATTTCCCTCTCACCGAGGAAGAGCCGCACGGGGGAGGCGCCGAGCTGGCTGCAGGAGGCGAGGCTGTTGGCGGAAGCGCCGAGCCTGA
The DNA here is from genome assembly GCA_030015575.1 of Agapanthus africanus. Taxonomy (NCBI): domain Eukaryota; kingdom Viridiplantae; phylum Streptophyta; class Magnoliopsida; order Asparagales; family Amaryllidaceae; genus Agapanthus; species Agapanthus africanus. The sequence continues at coordinate 81,078,912 of JASDDO010000001.1, forward strand.
GGTCGCCGTTTTGGCCCTTGATGGTGGTGTCGAGCAGGGAGAGATCCCGGCCAAACGGGCAGTCTGAGCTATCCTCCATCTGCGGTTTTCTTGTATCTATTTTTGTTTTAGATTTTTGTAAGCCTCCGGGCATTTTTGTAAGTCTGAGGAGCCTACAATACTTTTGTATATAATTTTGATCATGAATAAAGTGTACTTTTTCTTCGCTTAGATATCTAATCAATCTGCAAGTACTTTAGCTCGTATACTTTTCATTATTCTGCAAGTATTTTTAGCTCGTAGGTCTCTTTATCTTGCTAACGTAAGATCGGTGTCCACCCTTTCCTCGGAGTCGAGGTGGCGATCGCGCATCGAGTATGAATCGATTGATAGATAAGTGTAGGAAGGTCGGTATCCTCTTTTTCCTCGGAGTCGAAGTGGCGATCGCGCATCGATTATGAATCGATTGATAGCCAAGTATAGGAAGGTCGGCGCCACTCGATTCTACCCGGACGCCTCATGGTGAGGGCTTTGGATACACGATGTTTGTTTGGGCAGGAAGCTACCCCTTTGTGGATGAGCCGAGCAAGAAGTTACCCGGCCGCCTCGTGATGAGGGCTTTTGATCCATAGCATTTATTGGGCAGGAAGCTACCCGCTGCGGATGGGCCGAGCAGGAATCCACTTGGCGGCCTCGTGATGAGAGCTTTAGATCAAATTCTTTATAGGGCAGGAACCTACCTCTTTGCGGATGAGCCGAGCAGGAAACTACTTGGCCGCCTTGTGAGGAGGGCTTTTGATCCACAGCGTTTGTTGGGCAGGAAGCTACCTGCTGCGGATGGGCCGAGTAGGAAGCTGCGCGGCGGCCCCGTAATGAGGGCTTTAGATCCACAGTGTTTGTTGGGCAGTGTCACACCCCGCTTCCCGGTGTACGGTAAGGAGACGTGACTGGCCCGCTACGCATTTACTCAGAAGCGAACACGCTAAGCGTAAATAAGTAATATGATAAAGTACACAAGAAAATGATAAGAGATGTAAATGAACAACAACTTTTATTGATTAAACATTTTTTACAATACAACTGGAAAGTAATATACAATAATAGAAAGCGATGCCTAAACAATGGCATGTACTAAAAGTAAAAGTGAGTACAAGTGAAGCCTAGTGGTCGTGCTACTCAGTAGACTGCTCTAATTGCTGCTGGCTGGTCTTGAACTCCTCAGAGTCGGGTCCTCCTGACAACATTCCAAAAATAGACAAAAAATAGGAATATCGTCAGCGAATAATCGCTCGGTAAGTCCCAAAGAGAGATAGAAATAGAATAGATAGATAAGAGGATGCAACTAGTATAATGTTTGATTGTTATGCTAACGCAGTTGTTTGTATCTTGGTACAGAATATGCCAGTGTATACGAGAGGAGTCCAACTTACACCGTGGACTATGGTAACTCGTAGTACAAGGCTTCATCGATAAAACCACGGAACAACGGCAATGGATGTATAGTTATGTCTTTTAATGACCATCTCGTGCCACTTTTAACACATTCCGTGCCAGTCTACCCCTTTAAAATCCCGTAATGTATTTTGTATTGATTTGTATTGTTTTGTTTAATAGATATAGGACTTTCTGAAACCATGATATCAGTAGTTCATATAAACGGAAGGGATATAAACGTATAGTCATGTAAATAGAGTATATCCATGGTTCGGTTCGGTCAAGTCATGTTGATATTGATTGTATCTGGTATAAATGGATTCATGTTGAATTGAAGTTGTTCTTGAATTGTATTCAAGGATGGATTGATTTCAAATTAGACTGAGACTCTGTCCGAGTCAGACATTTTAAAACGAATTGAAGTCCTGAATTAGTTTTGGAGTTATCGGTAACTGCTGCACATGGACGGCAGGATTTGTGTCTTTTTCCAAGACAATTACTGTGTTGATAACACCGTTTTTAGTTTGTCTACCTTAAATAGACAAGCACCCACATTCTCCGGCTCCCTGGGGCTCAAGAGAACGGGTCCCACTTAAACCTATATTTACTAGGGTCCTTATTGTAATTTAATATAACTTGAGCGGGTTTTATGAAAAATAGTTTTGATATATTTTCAAAATACACCTCAGGTATTTAATCATCGTCTTTAGGGTTTTCATAAATGTAATTTTTAAGAGAGATGAGACAGTCTAGTGGATATAAACCTAACTTGAATAGTATATGGTATATTCATGTAATTTGACTTGTATTGATTCTTGATGGTATTTTCATGGACTTTGTGATTCTTTTCTTTTGATTAGAATACATGGAATATATTATATATTTAAAATAGATATTTTGATAATATATATTTATTAAAAATAGAATTTATTTATTAATAGAAATCACGTTTTCTTAGAAATTGTAATAAAAATTCTATCGAGATTGTATGCTCCGTGAGGAGGTCTGCATCTCGCACTACCAGTCCCGAGGACGTGCGATAACCCGCACCATCCCGATCGAGTTTCCCAAAATGGCTTGTAGAGGCTTATTTGCAAGAAATTAATTAAAACAATTTAAAGAATACAGTTTTGATAGTTTAAGGTATTTTAATGTAAATTGTATTTTGTCCGACAAAAATTGTTACAAAAGCCATCGTGCTATGTCAAGATGAGTGTTGTGATGAGATAGGTCATTACCTCGTGAGTTTTCTAAAGATAATATGAGCAAAACGATAAAATAATGTCGTATGTAAACTTGATAGTATTTTACTGAAAAAGTGAAATAAAAGTTGCAATACATTATTATTTTGAATTGAAACTTATTGTAAATGTTGTTTTATGTTTGTTAAACAATTTATAAAAATATAGTAAATTTGTTATTAAGAAAAATTGTGTTTTTAATGAAATTAGAATCTGAAGTCGGAATAACTCTGCTTCCGACGAGTTTTGAAAAGAAATCTTTTTGAGAGGTGAAAAAGAGAGAAGAGAAAGGACTTACTGGTTTGGAGAAGAGAGAGAAGATAGAGGAAACTTTTGAAAGCAGTGTGGAGTCACGGTGTTGCCGGATTTGTCCAGAGTAGCCGGAACTTGGCCTTGGGCTAACTTCACTTGTACAATTTTTGGACTTAGAAAATTTAGAGAGTTTTGGCAAAAGAATTCTGAATGAGGAGGGCTATGGTGTAGGGTGGTATTTATAGGAGAAATTAGGGTTTAGGGTATTGAAATGAGAATTAAAAATGCATTAAAATTTGGTTTTAAGGCTTATTTTAATTCCCTGGAAATGTGCAGGGAAAACAAACAGACTAGGGTTAGTGGGGGGAGTCCAAGGGGTGATAGGGTTAAAGAATTGGAGCAATTGGGACAGGAGGGACCGGCGGTGCCGGCCCCAAGAACGATCTCGTAGGCCATTTTTGGGGGGAGGGTGCTTGGATTGCTGCCATGTGTCAGGGTCTGTATAAATATCATTTTTCACATGTTTGATTTTAGTATGACTTTTCATTTCACGTGTAATGTACGTGCAAACTTGAGCTTCTAAAAGTTTAAAAGAAAAAACAATAAAAAATTATGTGGCTGAGGGGATTTGAACACAGGGGTTATGTCACAGCAGTGCAATACTTTACCAATAAGCTACAAGTGCTTTCTTGTTGTTCAAAAGCAATTTAAATTTATAACTTGTACTAAGGCCAAGGTATTCCTTTTTGTACTTTACAAGAAAAAAATTATATAGAAGTTTAGGGTTGTTACATTCTACCCTCCTTATAAAAATTTCATTCTCGAAATTTATAGAAGGAAGTTGTAACAGATTCAAGAAAAGTTTGATGACAGTTGTGGTGAAAGAAATACTGGTAGTGCATGAAAAGTAATGAGATGATGCAAGGGTTTGAAAAGATTGAAGGGAATCACCAGTGTTACCTTGACCTATATCTTCGGCGTCCACAGCAACTAAAGTGAAATCCTGACGCCGGGGTACATTCCTCCTAGCTGGAGGCACATTTCTCTGTCCTTGGGGCATGTTTCTCTGCTCTCGAGGCATGTTCCTCATTGCCTGATGGAATTGGCGAGGAGACTGTGCAGGAGGTCCACGTAGAGGTGGAGCTGAGAGAGCAAGACGAGGTGCAGGAGCTTGGATAGCTGGCCGCTGCGGATAAATGATGTGAGTTGGAACTGGGTTGCGTCTATAAGGACATTTTCTAATTCTATGAGTGGATGTGCCACAAACTAAGCACATGCCTTTTGCGCGCCTACAGTCCTTCCACAGGTGTCCATCCCTCTTGCAGTAGAAGCAAAAATCTGGACTTGGCCGGTTATTTGTTACTTCCGGTCTCCTGGGTTCAAAAGTTGTTATTGAAGAGCCTCCTCCTGCCATCTGGGTGGCAGGGCGCTTCCCACCGGCAGATTGAGATTTTCCCTTCTTCTTCACTACTGTCTCGTATCGACGGACAGCTTTCAGAGCTAGTTCGTGGGTTAGGAAATCCTCTGTAGCTAGAGCAGCTTGGATTTCCTAGTCCAACCCTTGCTGAAATCGTCTGGCCCTGATCTCAGCAGTCGATATAAGGTGTGCCGCGAACCTGCTCAACATGGTGAACTCGGCATCATACTCATCCACTGATTTTCTCCACATAGAGCCTTATTATAAGTGAATGAATTGCTGCTCCATGTCGAATCGGGCAGTCTCTGGAAAATACTTCGCGTCAAACATCTCACGGAAAGTTCTCTATTCGATCGGCTGGTCAAGACAACTTTCTTCCGCCTTCCACCAAACTCTGGCGTTATCTGTGAGTTGCAGCTTCGCAACTTTAACCCAAGCAATCTCTGGCACTTGTGCTGCTGCCGGATCTTCTTCGTTACTCTGAGCCCATTCTTTAGCTTCCAAGGGGCTCTCTTTCCCAGAAAATTGTTTAGGATGCAGTGCCCGGAATTGTTTCACTCCGGGTGCTTCCGTTTCTGGACGGTTTAGGAGGATGGCAGTCTACTGCTGCTGTCCCTCCAGAAGGCTCTTAATTGTCTCGAGCAGTACCGTCCGCTCGTTGATCGGAGCTACAACGGTAAGCGTAAGTGGAAGAGGTGGTGATGGTGTGTTGTTGACGTTTGTACTCGTGTTGTTGGGAGAATCCATAACCTTGAAAAAAATAGGGTTATGATAGAATCAAAGAAAGATTATGAAATATAAAGAATGTTTAGTTGCTGAGTCTTGTAATTCTTGTGTTATATTGCTTAGGTTTCCATGCAGAACTGACTTGCATGGTAATATTCCATACAATACTGATCTGCATGATAGGGTTCCATGCAGAACTAACTTGCATAGTTGGGTTCCATGCAGAACTGACCTGCATGAGCCGCCAACAAAACCTGTCATGCTCCGCTTCCCGGTGTACGGTAAGGAGACGTGACTGGCCTGCTATGCATTTACTCAGAAGCAAACACGCTAAGCGTAAATAAGCAATATGATAAAGTACATAAGAAAATGACAAGAGATGTAAATGAACAACAACTTTAATTGATTAAACATTCTTTATAATACAACTGGAAAGTAAAATACAATACTGGAAAGCGATGCCTAAACAATGGCATGTACTGAAAGTAAAAGTGAGTACAAGTGAAGCCTAGTGGTCGTGATGCTCAGTGGTCTGCTCCAATTAGTCCTGACTGGTCTCGAACTCCTCAGAGTCGGGTCCTCCTGATAACATTCCAAAAAAATAAGAAAAATAGGAATGTCGTCAACGAACAATCGCTAGGTAAGTCCCAAAGAGAGATATAAATAGAATAGATAGATAAGAGAATATAATTGGTATAATGTTTGATTGTTATGCTAATGCAGTTGTTTGTAGCTTGGTACAGAATATACCAGTATATACGAGAGGAGTCCAACTTACACCGTGGACTATGGTAACCCGTAGTACAAGGATCTGTCGATAAAACCACGGGACAACGGCAATGGATGTATAGTTACGTCTTTTAATGATCATCTCGTGCCACTTTTAACACATTCCGTGCCTGTCTACCCCTTTAAAATCTCGTAATGTATTTTGTATTGATTTGTATTGTTTTATTTAATAGATATAGGACTTGCCAAAACCATGATATCAGTAGTTCATGTAAACAGAAGGGATATAAACGGATAGTCATGTAAATAGAGTATATCCATGATTCGGTTCGGGCAAGTCATGTTGATATTGATTGTATCTGGTATAAATGGATTCATGTTAAATTGGAGTTGTTCTTGAATTGTATTCAAGGATGGATTGATTTCAGATTAGACTTAGACTCTGTCTGAGTCAGACACTTTAAAACGAATTGAAGTCCTGAATTAGTTTTGGAGTTAACGGTAACTGCTGCACATGGACGGCAGGATTTGTGTCTTTTTCCAAGATAACTACCATATTGATAACACCGTTTTTAGTTTGTCTACCTTAAATAGGAAAGCACCTACATTTTCCGACTCCCTGAGGCTCAAGAGAACGTGTCCCGCTTAAACCTATATTTATTAGGGTCCTTATTGTAATTTAATATAACTTGAGAGGGTTTTATGAAAAATAGTTTTGATATATTTTCAAAATACACTTCAAGTATTTAATCATCGTCTTTAGGGTTTTCATGCATGTAATTTTTAAGGGAGATGAGATAGTCTAGTGGATATAAACCTAATTTGAATAGTATATTGTAAATTCATGTAATTTGACTTGTATTGATTCTTGATGGTATTTTCATGAACTTTTGTGATTCTTTTCTTTTGATTAGAAAACATGGAATATATTATATATTTAAAATAGATATTTTGATAATATATATATATATAATTATTAAAAATAGAATTTATTTATTAATAGAAATAACGTTTTCTTAGAAATTGTAATAAAAATTCCATCGAGATCGAATACTCCGTGAGGAGGTCTGCATCTCGCTCTACCAGTCTCGAGGACGTCGGGTTCTCCAAAATGGGTTGTAGAGGCTTATTTGTAAGGATTAATTAAAACAATTTAAAAAATACGGTTTTGATAGTTTTAGGTATTTTAATGTAAATTGTATTTTGTCCCACAAAAATTGTTACAAAAGCTGTCGTGCTATGTCAAGATGAGTGTTGTGATGAGGTAGGTCATTACCTCGTTTGTTTTCTAAAGGTAATATGAGCAAAACGATAAAATAATGTCGTATGTAAACTTGATGGTATTTTACCGAAAAAGTGAAATAAAAGTTGCAGTACATTATTATTTTGAATTGAAACTTGTTGTAAATATTGTTTTATGTTTGTTAAATAATATATAAAAAGATGGTAAATTTGTTATTAAGAAAAATCGTGTTTTCGATGAAATTAGAATCGGAAGTCGGAATAACTCCGCATCCGACGAGTTTTGAAAAGAAATCTTTTTGAGAGGTAAAAAAGAGAGAAGAGAAAGGACTTACTAGTTTGGAGAAGAGAGGGGAGGTAGAGGAAACTTTTGAAAGTGGCTTGGAGTCGCGGTGTCGCCGGATTTGCCCCGAGTCGTCGTCAGAACTTGGGCTTGGGCTAACTCCACTTGTACAACTTTTGGACTTGGAAAATTTAGAGAGTTTTGGCAAAAGAATTCTGAATGAGGAGGGCTATGGTGTAGGGTGGTATTTATAGGAGAAATTAGGGTTTAGGGTATTGAAATGAGAATTAAAAATGCATTAAAATTTGATTTTAAGGCTCATTTTAATTCTCTGGAAATGTGCAGGGAAAACAAACAGACTAGGATTAGTGGGGGAGTCCAAGGGGTGTTAGGGTTAAAGAATTGGAGCAATTGGGACGGGGGGACCGGCGGCGCCGGCCCCAAGCACGATCTGCCGGCCATTTTTGGGGTGAGGGTGCTTGGATTGCTGTCACGTGTCAGGGTCCGTATAAATATCATTTTCCACATGTTTGATTTTAGTGTGACTTTTCATTTTACGTGTAGTGTACGTGCAAACTTTTGATCTTCTAAAAGTTTAAAAGAAAAAACAATAAAAATATTATGTGGCTGGGGGGATTTGAACACATGGGCTATGTCACAGCAGTGCAATACTTTACCAATGAGCTACAAGTGCTTTCTTGCCGTTCAAAAGCAATTTAAATTTATAACGTGTGCTCAGGCTAAAATATTCCTTTCTGTACTTTACAAAAAAAATTTGTACAGAAGTTTAGGGTTGTTACAGGCCGGAAGCTACCCGCTGCTGATGGGCCGAGCAGGAAGATGCACGGCGGCCTCGTGATGAGGGCTTTGTTAACTCTCTAGTATCTTCTTGGGGCGTCGTTCAACCTCTATTGACCCGTAAAGCAGGGGAAGGGTGACCGTCATGGGTGACACATGGCCATTCCCTATCGGGAAAGTGCGATATTCTGTGATTCGCGTCGTTTGCGCGAGTAAATCTCGGCCGTTGGGAGTGTAGGGTGTTTCTCGTCATCCCATTGAGATGGGAATACGCACGCGCTTGTCAGGCGCATTACAGATTCCCCCTGCTTAGGGTAGGCCGGAATTTATTGATTGTGGGGATCCGAATCTTCGGTAGCTGCGGACTAAACTGTCGTTAATTATCCCTCGCCTTGGAGCGAAGGAAACTCCGATTGACGGGTCAAACTGGTCATGCGAACTCAATGTGTAGTGTGTGCGAGTGTTGTGTTTTGAAGGGTTTTGGGTATATCAGGGGCCTCGCAGAGTTTACCGGGGTCCCGCTACCCGGATAGCGGGCTGGGTGTCAAGGGGGCTAGCAGCCCCCTTGCGGGGTACGGGGTAGCGTCCCGTTAGAAAAATTTTCCCAACGGGGGACATGTTTTGGGTGTAGAGTGCATGGGAAATGAGGGGGTGCGGAGTGTTGGGGTCAAAAATTATACCCCAGTTGACCAAGTCAAGACCAAGTCAAAACCAATGTCAACCCCAAGTCAAGTGGGCCGGAGCCCGAGCCCAAATCAAGACCAAGCATGGAAGGGGCCGGCTCTATGCCAAAAAGGAGGCAATAAATTAGTCTAAATGTAATTTTTAGAAATAAATATATGTAAAGTGGGCAGAAAGCCAAAATTTTGTAAACCCAATGGCTTATATGCAAAAAAGGAATAAGCACATAAGGCATGGGATGACACAAGTACCATTTGGCAAAGTCCAAGGGGCTATATGTAAAGTGTGTAGACTATAAAGGCAACATGATGAAAAAATAAATGATAACCTTTTCTCTCTCTCCAAAATTAGGGTTTTGTGCCTCCTTCTCCTTCTTCAAGATTCTAAACCTTCTTCCCTTTTTTTGAATTAAATCAAGAGTTTCACTCTTCCTTTTTCAAAAATAAATAGTTTTTCACCATCAAACCCTTGAAGGGGAACTCAGATCTTCTATCAGATCTCAAAAGGGGAAGATTTTTAAATCACCCCCCCTTTTTTCCAAGATCTGGCCAACAGAAGAGGAGGAAGAAGGAGACCCGTCTCCAAAAATCCCACCTTGAAAAGATCCAAGACTCAGAAGAAGATCCAGGGCTAAAGGGGAGAAGAAAGGAGTCCCCTTTGATCATCCCCAAAGATTTCTAGAAGTTTAACTCTATTCAAGATCTGTTGGAGTTTAACTCCATAAATCAAACCCCTTTTTTTATATATAGGAGTTTAACTCCATTCAACATCTGTTGGGGTTTAACTCCATAAATAAGAACCTTATTTCGGAGTTTAACTCCTATTCCCGGGGCTAAAAGTCCCCTTCTTTCCGCCGGCGCCCAAGCGCCCAAGCGCCTAGCAGTGAGGCGCTAGCGCCCAGCTCCCACGTGCCGGGCGTGTGAGGCTTTAGCGCCCAAGCGCCTAGCACCTGCGTGAGGCGCTAGCGCCCAACGCCCAGCTCCCTAGCGTCTTTAAGACGCTCCTCACCCTACTTTTTCCCACATTGTCCCACACTTAAAATTCACCCCCGTTAGGAAAAATTTTCTAACGGGGCGCTGCACCGCACCCCGCAAGAGGGCTGTTTTCCCCTTTCAACCCTAGCCCGCTATCCAGGTAGCGGGACCCCCGTAAACTCTGCGGGGCCTCCGATATATCCAAAACCCCTCAATGCACAACACACGCACACTGCACATTGAGTTTGCATGACCAGTTTGACCCGTCAATCGGAGGTTCTCTCGCTCCAAAGGCGAGGGGTAATTAGCGGCAGCTTAGTCCGCGGCTGCCGGAGTTTCGGATCCCCACAATCAATAAATCCCCGCCTACCCTAGGCAGGGGGAATCTGGAGTACACCTGACAAGCGACGCGTATTCTCATTTCAATGGGGGTGATGGAAAAGCACCCTACAAGGAGCATCTTAAAGACGCATGCATGGCACGCGAGCACTAGACACCCACGGGTCATGTGCCAAGCGTGTGGGCGCTTGGCGCCCATGGGTCACGTGCCAGGCGCGTGGGTGCCCGCGGGTCACGTGCACGGCACGCGACCGCTGGGCACCGGGCGCCCGTGGGTTACGTGCCCTGCACGCGACCGTTGAATGCTGAGCATCTGCGGATCCTGTGAGGCGCACATGGGCGCTGAGCGCTCGCGGGTCACGTGCCCTGCACGTGACCGCTGGGCGTCCGCGGGTCACATGCGTGGCATGCGACCGCTGGGCGCCTGTGGGTCACGTGCGCGGCACGCGACCACTGGAAACACCAGCGAAAAAGGGGCTTAGCCGCTGGGCTGGGAGTTGAACTCCCAAGGGGCTTTAGAGTTGAACTCCTAACAGAGATTATGTATAGATTTGGAGTTAAACACCTGAAATGGGTTTTGTTTATGGAGTTAAACTCCAACGAATCTTGAATTGAGTTAAACTCCTAGAAATCTTTGAAGATGATCAGAGGGGCCCCCTATCTTCTCCTCTTTAGCCCTGGATCTTCGTTTGAGCCTTAGATCTTCCCGAAATGGGACTTTTGGAAAAGGGTCTCCTTCTTCCTCCTCTCCGTTGGCTGGATCTTGAATAAGAAGAGGGGTGAAACTCAAAAATCTTCCTTTTTGGGGATTCGATGAAAGATCTGAGTTCCCCTTTAAGGGTTTTATAGTGAAAAACAGTTTCTTTTTGGAAAAAGAGGGACTGAACTCTTAATTTAATTCAAAAAAAAGAAAGAAGGTTTAGAACCTTGAGGAAGGAGAAAGAGCCACAAACCCTAAAATTTGAGAGAATGAAAATGTTCTTCTTGATTTTTTCATTATGTTTGCCTTTATAGGCTACACACTTTACATATAGCCCCTTAAGTTTTGCCAAATGACACTTGTGCCACCCCATGTCTTATGTGCTTATCTCTTTTTGCACATAATCCATGGGGTTTACAAAATTTTGTCTTTTTGCCTATTTTACATACATTTATTTCTATATATATATATATATATAAAAGAATTATATTAAACCAATTTATGGCTTCATTCCTTTTGTCATGGGGCCGGTCCCTTTGACCTGGGCTTGGGCACATTTGGCTTGGGGTTGACTTTGATTTTGACTTGGTCAACCGGGGTGTAATTTTTGACCCTAACAAAGTGCCCCCCATCAATACATGAACACTACATATATGGGTCGTGTGCATGAAATTGATGGATCTTCTTTCACGTGAAGGTTGACTTGATTTGGCTCCTGTTATGACGACATGGAGGTCGATGCTGCCCTTTTCGCGACGTGGACGATCAGTGCTACCATTTTTATGACTTGGACAGCCGGTGCTGTCCTTTTAGTGACTTGGATGGTCGGTGCTGCCATTTTTGCGACTTGGATGGTCGGTGCTGCCCTTTTTGCGACTTGGACGGTCGATGCTACCCTTTTAGCGACTTGGACTGTCAATGCTGTCCTTTTTGCGACTTGGACAGTCGATGATTTGATTTGACTTGCTCCGCTTTCTACGGTGTCAGGGTTGATTTGTTTGATTAGATTTATTTTGGGAGTTCCCTACCCGTCCACGAGACTTTTGATCTTGGAAGCGCTATCGGGTGGGATATTAATTTGATCTGTTTGACTTTTGCCTTGTTTGGCGGGACTTTTGAAATTAAGAGGAACTTGGAATTTGGATTTTGTTTGTTATCAGCATTGCTACACTGGAATAATGCCAGGAGCAACTCAACATTTGCCCCAGGAGGACTTAGGATTTGTTTTTTTTAGGTCGGCATTAGCATTGCTGCACTGGACTAATGCTAGGAGCAACTCATCATTTGCCCAGGGAGGACTTAGGATTTAGTTTTTGGGTCGGCATCAGCACCGCTAACACTGAAGCGTAGTGCCAGGAGCGACTCATCATTTTCCCTGGGAAGACTTGGGATTTGGGTTTTGGGTCAGCATCAGCACCGCTAACACTGAAGCGCAGTGCCAGGAGCGACTCATCATTTTTCCTGAGAAGACTTTGGATTTAGGTTTTGGGTCGGCATTAGCACTGCTAACACTGAAGCGTAGTGCCAGGAGCGACTCATCATTTGCCCTGGGAAGACTTGAGATTTGGGTTTTGGGTCGGCATCAGCACCGCTAACACTGAAGCATGGTGCCAGGAGCGACTCATCATTTACCGTTGCTCGTTGGGGAGCGATGTCTTAGGAGACAGGCTTAGATCTCTATCACCTAAGGCTTTTCAATTTTATGAGCCGTAAGGGTCTCATAAAAGCATTTTCTCCCTACGAGTCGAGAGGATCTCGCAGGTGTAATTTCTCCCTAGGAATCATGGGGATTCCTAAGTGTGTTGCTCCTTTGTGAGTCGTAAGGATCTCACGCGGGGATTTTCTCCTTACAAGGTCGAGAGGACTTTACGAGTGTATTTCATCTCTTTTTTACGAGTTTGCGCCTTTTCAGGTTTTCACAAACTCGCCGGCAGTCTTACTGTTTTTACTCAAGGAGCCCTTTCGGGTTTTCATCCGTGCCTGTTTTGCTTGTGGACGTACCATTATTTTTACATTGACGGATCTTCATCGCTGGTGGGACTTTAAATGTAGTCTCTCCGGTAGGACTTGGGAGAGATAGGGGTCGTTTATGCCCGTGGATTGTATATGGTTTTACAGGATGTATGGTCCAGACCGTAGGGCCGGTATGCTCAATTCGCCTGCGACTTGGAGCATTCATGCGTAGTATGTCTTGAGATATCGGCCATTGATGGGTGGCATGGGCCTTTCTCCTTCAGTATTTATCAGCTGGTAAGATCCTCCATCAAACACTTTCTCGATGACGTATGGTCCTTCCCAGTTTGGCTCGAATTTTCCCTTGGAATGTCGATTGGGGATGATCGGTATTTTGAGAACCAACACCAATTCGCCTTTCTTGAAAGCGCGGAGACGGGTCATCTTGTCATAGGCCTGTGACGTTTGGGCTCGGTACAGCTCCAGATTTTGCTGTACTGCGAGCCTCTTTTCATCGAGGGCGTCGAGCTCTTCAAGCCGAAGGAGCACGTTTTCCTCCTCCGTCAACTCGTACTGAACGACCATTTTTAAGCTTGAAACTTCGACTTCGAGGGGGAGGATCGCCTCCACTCTGAAGAGTAATGAGTATGGAGTGGACTGAGTTAGAGTACGATGCGTGGTACGATATGCCCACAACGCCTCATGAAGTTTGAGATTCCAGTCTCCCTTGTTGACTGAAGTATTTTTCCTCAGGAGCTTGCATAGAGTTTTATTAAAGGTTTCAGCTAGTCCATTGGCCCTTAAATTATAGATGGAGGAATATCTCCAGTCTATCTTGTACTGAATAGTGAACCTTGAGATTTTGAAGCTCTTGAAAGAAGGCCCGTTGTCATAAATGATTCTTCTAGGTGTACCGAAGCGGTATAGGATATTATGCCGGAAGAACGCCAGAATATCTTCTGTCTTGACTTCTTTTAGCGGGATAGCTTCAGCCTATCTGGAGAAGTAGTTAGTTGCAGCCAATATGAACCGGTGGCCTTTGGATGACGGAGGATCAATTGGACCAACTATGTCGGTGCCCCAAACTTCGAAGGGCCATGACGCTACCGTATGATGCAGCGGATTAGGATGCTTATGAATAAAGTCATCGTGAATTTGGCAGAGATGACACCACTTCGCATGCTCTTAGCAATCCCTTATCATGGTAGGCCAGTAATACCCAAGCCGTTTAATTTGAAGCCGCATTTTGGGACCAGATTAGTGAGCTCCGCAGACGCCTGAGTGAACTTCTTTCATGACTTTTTGAGCTTCGGCCGATGACAGACATCTGAGCCAGAGTTGGTCATATGATCTGCAGTATAGCGTATTATTTACAAATGCGTATCGAAGAGCTCTCTTCTTCAGCTGAATTCTCGCAGATTTTCCTTCGGGCAGTTTATCGTACCGGAGGTACTCTATGAAGGGTTCTCTCCAATCGGACTCATCTTGGATGATTAGAGCTTCTTCGGCAGGACTATTCTCTTGTTATACGCTTCCCACTTCACGCAAAGAGACCGGAGGTAGAATTTGCCGACTTCTGACTGTTATCAGAATTTCATCCACATCGGGATCTGCCAGCTCCTTGGCTAAGCGAGCGAGTACGTCAGCTTTTCCATTCAACGCCCTAGGAACTCTCATCAGTTCAATGTGGGTGAACAGTTTCACCACCACCCGACTTCTGTACCGAGCTAACTCGGATTTGTATATCTTATAGTCGCCGCTTACTTGGTTGACAACAAGCTGGGAATCACCATAGATTCTTAGCCAAAGTATTTCCATTTCTATGGCGAGCTCCATACCAGCTATCAGAGCCTCGTACTCAGCCTCGTTGTTTGTGCGAGGCTCGGTGAGAGCAAAAGAACGCCGTAGGGTTCCCATCAATGGCGTGATGAACACCAATCCTATCCCTGCTTTTATCTGTGGTATGCTTGATTTGCTGGAGGTCCTAATTGATGAGGCTCCGTCGAAGTAGAGCTCCCAACATGGCTTGTCATTCTCAATGTGTAGCACTTGTTCGTCAGGTAACTCGCAATAGAGCGGCGACCCTTCTGGTATGAGATAAGTAGCGAGAAAGTCAGCGAGGACTTGCCTTTTTACTGCTTTCTGAGGAGTATAAATTATGTCAAATTCAAGCAGCGTGACAGCCCATCTCACCATTCTACCGGCTAGGCTTGCTTTGGTCATTAAGTGTTTGAGAGGGCCGACCTTGGAGATCAGCATAACCCGATGAGCGAGCAGATAGTGCCTCAGCTTCTTCACAGCGAATATCAGAGCCAGGCATTGCTTTTCGATCGGGGAATAGTTGTGTTCCGCCCTGACTAAAGTTCGACTGAGGTAGTAGAGGGCATTCTCTTTTCCCTCTTCGTTGTTCTGGGCAAGGAGTGCACTGAGTGACTCATCTAGTGCAGCAGTATGGAGAATAGAGCAGCAATATAGAGAATCAATGGTTTATTTAGAATAGAGGCAGCAAGCACTGGACGGAGCAACAAATATTGTTTGATGCTTTCGAATGTTTCTTGACATTCGGCATCCCAGAAAAAAGGAGCTCCTTTCTTCATGAGCTTTGAGAAGGGCCTACATTTCCCCGATAAATTTGAGATAAACCTTTGTATATAAGCAAGCTTTCCTTGAAAAGATCTTAGCTGCATCAGATTCTTCGGAGGGGGCATCTCCATGATAGCCTTTATCTTAGATGGGTCAACTTCGATAACTCGATATCGGACTATGAAGCCCAGGAATTTTCCCGATGACACGCCAAAAGCGCACTTCAGAGGATTCATCTTCAGATTGTAGTCCCTCAGTCTAGTGAGAACGGTCCTAAGATCCTGGATGTGATCGGTCTTGGATTTAGTCTTGACGACCAAATCATCAACATAACATTCGACGACTTTATAGATTAGGTTATCAAAGATATTGGTCATTGCCCTTTGATACGTAGCACCTGCGTTCTTTAATCCAAATAGCATCACCATGTAGTAGTATATCCAGATCGGGGTTCGAAATGCTGTATGTTTCTCATCCTCGGGCGACATCCTGATTTGATTATATCCAGACGAGCCATCCATGAAAGTGAACAACTTGTAATTTGAGGTATCGTTGACCATCATTTCCATGACCACAAGCGGGAAATCATCTTTAGGGCATGCTTTATTGAGATCCCTGAAATCGACGCAAACTCGTATCTGCCCGTTCTTTTTTTTCACCGGGATGATGCACGCGATCCAGTCCATGTATTTCTTTTCCCTGATGAAGCCGGCATCGATGAGTTTTTTGGTTTCCTCGATGAACTTTTCTTCCAGTTCCCTTCTCATTTTTCGAGGAGCTTATTTGACTGTCTTAGCATCAGGAGATATAGCTAGCTTATGCACGGCCATTTCAGGGGAAAGGCCAGGCATTTCTTTGTACGTCTACGCGAAGCAGTCGGCGAACTCATGCAGCAGGGTGACTATCTGCTCTTTCATTTCCTTTGACAAGAGTGAGCTGATGTAGGTCGGTCTTGGATTATTAGGCGTTCCCAAATCAATCTCGGTTAGCTCGTCGAAGGTTTCTTGTCCGCCATCTTCGAACTCTTGAGGGGCCTCTTCTGGCTTGACTAGCTCGTCTTCATCATTTGACTCTTCGTTGGCTTCACCAATATGAATCATGTAACATGCCTTGATGTCAGGTTGAATGAAACCTATGCCCCGTATATATGGGATTCGTCCATCGATGAGTGCTCGGATCTGAGGCGGGTGCCACAACCCCTCATAAAACTTCGCTTCGGAGCCCGTTTAATATAACCGATATCCACACTTTTTAAAATATTCCCGCATCTCGGGCGCATAATATCTGGGGTTTAGGATGGCTCTTATGCCTATTTCATAGGAAAGGCATGTGCAGACAAATCCTCCGGATGCACGACAGGATTTGACCCATAAAACAGGATGCTTTTCTGCCCACTCTTTCTTCCGGGAACGTAGAAGGTTTTTAGTTGGTCCACGGTGGAGACTGACAATGCGTCGAGCTCTTTGCACATCTGCTCCGGCACCCTTGTGATGGCTAGAGACCCTTCCGTAACTTCGAAGGTCTCTCTTAGCTTCGCTTTTTGCACGAGAGCCCGATCTGCACAGCTGTTGCAAGACGGATCCTCTTCTTCTGATTCTTCAGCGTCACTGCCTAAACGAGGGCGAATTTTGCTGTCAGCTGGGCCTTCGTTATCAGACTCGTCCGTATCGCTACCAAGATGAGGGCGGTTTTTATGGATGGATGGACTTCCAACGCCAGATTCATCAGTATCACTACCGAAATGCGGACGCACTTGGGGGTTTTTGCTTTTGAAAGTGATTGCCGGTTCAGATTTGCTTTTGAGTTTCGGGGCCGTTCTGTCTTTGGTCAGCTGTGGCTCAACACTTTGGAGGTTCATAAAGTACCAAGAATCCTCATATCGGACTTCATGCACACCGAACGGCTAGATGTCTCCGTCAATGCGACTTTCTTCTTCATTTTTGGTATACTTCATGCACTGATGGAGAGTTGATGGAATGATGCCGTAATCGTGAATCCACGGCCTTCCTAGGAGAATCTTATAAGACGTGTCGGCGTCAATCATGTATATCTTGGCTTCAGTTTTTAAGTCCCCGAACCTGATCGGCAAAGCTATGGATCCCAGAACTCGCTGGAAATTTTGATTGAAGTCTTGAATGACAATCCTTTCCCTTGATAGTTGTCGGGCGTCCATTGACAAACTCTTTAGAGTCCACAAGTTCATGATGTTTACTGAGGACCCTGGATCAATTGATATGCGATTAATCCGGTCTCCGTCGCTGTATCCTGTCACGTAAAGCAGTCGGTTGTGCTCAGCTGTTCCCAGTAACAGGTCTTCATCTTTAAATGTGACCGCGGTTGTATGCAGAGTGTTATGGGCTTCTTTAATATCAATTTTCGCAAAGCGAGCCTGGTACCGCTCGGGGTTTTGTAGAGCGTGAATGAGAACATCTCTAAGCTCCTTAGATAGGACCAAGGCATCGTAGATGCTCAGGAGAGACGGAAGCTTTCGGAGATGAGCCAAGACATTATAGTCCACCGAGGAAGGAATCGAAATTTCATGAGTCGGCTCTCCGCCATTTTCTTCATTAGCGACTTGTTTTTCCTTCCCTTTTGGGGCGTTGCCCTAATTTAGCTGTAGAGCCCTGCCGCTTCTAAGCTGGATTTGGTTGGATTTTGTGGCGAGATCTTCGTCCTTTTTGGGAAAACAGAGCTCCTCCTCAGAGTCGCTGCCAAGATGGATGGCGTAGCAGGTCACTATAAGGATCTCTTCATTGTAGTCTTCTTCTAGCTCCTCCAGAATCTCAGCTGCTTCTACAGGGAGGAACTCCTTCAATTGAATTAGAGTTATTTCCTTTTGTTCTTAGTCTTCAAGGGAATCGATATATTTTTGAATGGTCGATCTCCCTGTAGACTCTTTTTCGCATCGAGCTGCACTTTTCTTCTTTTCGAGCTTTTTGGATTTTGAGCCAGATTGAGCCGAATTGGCAGCTGGAATAGTAAGCTTCTTCTGCCCTTCCCATTCTGTCCTGGGCTCTTTCTGAAGTAGCTTTTGCATCTTATTCGTCTTATTAGATATGTGCGTACTCCACGGAGGCTGCGGTGAGTTAGTTTCATTTCTCAGGGCAGCGGGTTCAGCTGTCTCCTTCCAGAAGGCTTCAGCTTCTGTCTGTATAAAGTTGGTGGTTGCAATTTGATTGTTCACCAACACACTCTTGGACAGCTCGACCTCTCCATTCTTGTACTGCTTCTCGACCCAGTCTTTGAAGATATAGCAATCCTCAATCGCATGGCTTACTACTCGATGGTACGGGCAATATAGAGGATTGCCGGTCATTTTTGCTTCATAAGGTCTTTTCGACTCCAGCAATTATAGACCATTGTTCAGGGCATCTTTGAATATCTTTCGGACCTTGTCCCTCCTGAAAGAGTAAACCTTTTTCTTTTTCTCTTCTAGGGAAGGCCCTTATCCTCCCAGCACTGGCTTTCGAGACCGGTTGGTTTTGGATTCGCCTGCCTTTCGCTTGTCTTCGTTATCGGACGCATTAAAGACATTGGTATTGCTGGAATTCCCGCTTCTACGGTTGTCGTCCCTCTTATTTTTCCAAGTCTTGTCTTTCTGAGAGTCCAGGGTAGATTCTTGCTTTGAGCGTTCTAGCATTTGGACTTTCTTGGTCAGCTCTTGAAACATCTTGAGGCCTGCTGTACATATGAATGGGACCATCTAATTGCTAACGTTCCCAATAAGAAGGTTGATGGATTGGTCCTGCTCTAGCGGCGGTTCGCACTTGACAGTGAGGTTGCGCCATCGGGAAATAAAGTCCGTGTTACTTTCGTTTTTCCCTGGCTTGGTTCTCACGAGATTAGTGATGGAGATTTTGTCACTAACACTCATGAATCTTTGCCGAAATAGAGACTCCATTTGTGCAAAAGTAGCGACGGACCCATCTGGTATACTTGCGTACCAGTCAAAAGCGACATCGGTCAGGCTATTGACAAACTGACGAAGAAGGAGTGCATCATTGCCCCCTGTATTTCCGCACGACGCTTTAAAGTGGGTGATGTGCTGATTTGCGTTTCCCGTCCTGTCAAATCTTCCGAACTTAGGAATAACGTAGCCGCTCGGGAACTCGATCAGATCGTACTGTGCGGGATATGGCCGCCCACTACTGCCGGTTTCTTTCTGAGCTTCGGCTTCGGCTACCAATGTTCTAACCTTGCTAGTGACCAAATCCATTATCCGATCTTGTGTTAGCGGGATGGCGCTATCTGGGGACAAGGCGTCGCCAGAAGCGGAATGTGGCCGCCTTTCATGCGGCTCGCCCAATCTTGGACCCAAAAGGACAGGCATTGGTTGCTTCGGGTTGTCATCACCCGGCTCATGAGTAGAGACTTGTGCTTGATTGGGAGGCGCTCGAGCAATTTAAGCCGTAAGCTGCATCACAACGTTCGTTAGGTCGTCAATTTTTTAATAGAGCTTGGCCATCGCTTTATCTTTGCTCCTGAGCTGTTTTCGAAGCTCTTGAAGCAGCTCTTGCTCTGCGGTCCTGGGGTGGAAAGTCGTCTCTTCCTCTCTGTCCGAGCTTGACTCCACATAGACCGAGGGGTCTTTCTGCCTATCGGCTTTATCAAGAGGGTTTTCATCATCCAGCGGAGGCGGCTGATCTTAGGAAGCGGCAACCGCATTCAAGCCAGATTGGGCTTGCGATGTGGTGGCCCCATCCTTGCTTTTGCTGCGAAGGTTGTCGCTGGGGCGCGTGCCCGCCATATAGACAGTATGGATAATGTATCCGGCCATCCTTTCATTATTGGTAGCTTATTTCGTGGACCGCTGTCGGGGCCCCTCTTTTTCGGTAATAGGCAATCGACTAAAGGCAGCTAGCTTGACCAGGTTCTTGAATAGCGTTGGCGCTTCCTTTTTGGCTTTGCCTCGCTGTTTTCGTGCGGCACAGAGCACCTGATAGACACTTGAAGAGACGGTGTCATGCTTTCTTTGTTGGGGCTGGGACATGTTTATTTATAGCATCATTTGGACTGCCGTCTTCTTGATTCTGGCGATTATAGCATTTTTCTGAACCCACTTCAGAGGTTCGAAGGAATTGCTGACTTTTACGGCCGACTCAGTCGTCGTCACGGGGTAACCCTACTCTTGGAACCTCATAAGATTCCACTTGGCCAGAGTCCTGGCCCTCTTGTTGGCTCGATAGCTGAGCCTCTTCTGCCTTAACTTTTCTGATTTGAGCACTTGGCTGGCTACGGCTCTTCGGGAAGCCGCCGTAGACCGGGCGATGGAGAGCTTTGGAGATACGTCTAATTGTGCACTTGTTGGAGTCATCGCCTGAGCTCGTTCGCAATGTTTGATGTTGCCCGTTGTACCGAAAGTCTTGCCCCCAGTTAGAGCACCAGAGAGCCGTTCAAACACCATATTAAGTTTGGGTTGTGGTGCCTTAGCGATCATAACGTTCGACCTCTTGCCCCTTGAGACCGGCTTGGCCACCTGGTTTGCCGGGATTTTTGCCAGATGAGCGCTTTCGGCAGGGTAGATGATGACGGAACCAAATTGACGGGGTGACTCCTCCCACTACTGGCTGAGACTTGCAGGGAGAACCACGCGGGCGTTGATCTTGACCACGTACTGGATCGGGGTTGCGTCGGATACGAAGATCGACTTGGGAGACATGATTGCTGAGTTCGAGATTGTAACTGAAAGCTGTTAACCTGTACACACAAGAAAGGAAAAGAAAAAAATGTCTTCAGTACAGGCAATCGATATATATGTTGATTGAGTTCGCATGAACGATTAACCCGAAATATGGGAGGAGAGAAAATGTCCCATCGGACATGCCAGAATCTGTAAGGTGTTTTTCGTCACCCCATTGAGATGGGAATACGCACGCGCTTGTCAGGCGCATTACAAATTCCCCATGCCTAGGGTAGGTTGGGGTTTATTGATTGTGGGGATCCGAATCTCCGGTAGCCGCGGACTAAGCTGCCGTTAATTATCCCTCGCCTTTGGAGCGAAGGAACCACCTTGACGGGTCAAGCTGGTAATGCGAACTCAATGTACAGTGCGTACATGTGTTGTGTTTTGAAGGGTCTTGGGTATATCGGGGGCCTCGCAGAGTTTACTGGGGTCCCGCTACCCAGATAGCGGGCTGAGGGTCAAGAGGGCTAGCAGCCCCTTGCGAGGTGCGGGGCAGCGCCCCGTTAGAAAGTTTTCCCAACGGGGGACATCTTTTGGGTATGGAGTGCATGGGAAATGAGGGGTGAGGAGCGTCTTAAAGATGCATACATAGCACGTGGGCACTAGACGCCCACGGGTCACGTGCCAGGCACATGGGCACTGGGCGCCCGTGGGTCACGTGCCCTGCACACGACCGCTGAACACTGAGCGCCCGCGGATCCCGTGAGGCGCATGCGGGCGCTAAGTGCCCACGGGTCACGTGCCTTGCACGCGACCGTTGGGCGCCCGCGGGTCACGTGCGCGGCACGCGACCGCTGGAAACACCAACGGAAAAGGGGCTTAGCCCTGGGCTGGGAGTTGAACTCCAAAGGGGCTTTGGAGTTGAACTCCTAACATTGATTATGTATAGATTTGGAGTTAAACTCCTAAAAAGGATTTTGTTTATGGAGTTAATCTCCAACTGATCATGAATGGAGTTAAACTCCTAGAAATCTTTGAAGATGGTAATAGGGGACCCCTTTCTTCTCCCCTTTAGCCCTGGATCTTCACGAAATGGGATTTCTAGAAAATGGTCTCCTTCTTCCTCCTCTTGTTGGCTGGATCTTGAAGAAGAAGAGGGGTGAAACTCAAAAATCTTCCCTTTTGGGATTTGATGAAAGATCTAAATTCCCCTTTAAGGGTTAGTCACGCCCCGCTTCCTAAAATACTGGATACGAGGGGTGACTAGGCCAGCCATGCTCCTACGGTCAGGGAATAATCCCGCCGTAGTCACACTTCGACTTCTAGCATTACATGGTAGTCAGTAAACAGTACTTGAGTAAAGAAAAATCATAGTTCACAACTTTATTAAATTGCAATTGAAAAGAGTTCGAGGTACATTTATTTCATAGAATAAACAACTAACCAATAAAACAAATGTTGAAATCAAAGAAAGTAGCGCTGGTGATGCAGTCTAGATCTCCACAATCTTGAAGGATAAGTCCTGCTCCTGGTCTGGATCCACTTCGTCCTCTGAGCATGCATACTCAGGTCGTCAGGGCGATACATATAGCAATAAATATATATAATGGGCATGCGGTATTATTAAACATGAGGAGTACAATGAATTGCAGAACATGTGTATAATAACATCAACTGAATATAAATAGTGCAGCATGAGCATTATGTTAGTGTACTAGGCAATGCAAATGTCGCTACTTAACGGTCACTAAGTCAATGAAATCAAATGGTTGAGATGATGCTCGTGTTTAACAAGGGTCTCGTGCATACCCGAGACTACGGTCCACTGTGCCCGGAACATAACCCTGTCAGCCGTGCTGCTAGGCCCACGACCTAAAGTATGTATGTGTGTCACTGATAATGAATGATCATCCTCTAAATCACTGTACCTCGCTAAATACGAGTTCAATTCCATCTTGATTTCCCCATTCCCAAGGTTATGGTATGCATTCATGTATTAGATAGGTTGTGGACAAATACGTATCACTGTCGCTTTCAATCACTTTTTCACTTATCAA
This sequence comes from Agapanthus africanus, assembly GCA_030015575.1. Lineage (NCBI taxonomy): Eukaryota > Viridiplantae > Streptophyta > Magnoliopsida > Asparagales > Amaryllidaceae > Agapanthus > Agapanthus africanus. Next base: position 81,101,923 of record JASDDO010000001.1, read on the forward strand.
TATCACTGTCGTATTTTCCGCAACCCAATCACAAACATTAATATATATCGATAATGCAGGTGATCACTATGCAGCAGGTATAAATCAAGCATGAAAATATGCAGAAATGCACTGAACATGTATTCATTATTCTATAACGACCAATGCCGTATAACTTGAAAAATTTACAGTAAATCATACGCCTAGAATCAACCAAAATAATATAAAGGGAATATGAAGCACACTTGATTATCTAAACTGTAAAATTTATTTCATATCAATCGGGGTTCAGGTTAGGGAGTTATCATCATTTGAAGGCAGCAATCGATTTCTGGGAATCATGTTTCAGAACTGGAAGCCCAACTTCGCGCGCATATTACCCACGATTATGTTCAGATTCAGGTATTACTCTAGTTGAATAAAATCTAGTTCCTTCAGTTAATTTTCCAACGCACCAAACGTATTATCAATCACATCTCTACGTCAGAAGTTATGTTCAGATTAATGTGACAATGTAATGAACATTTCTGCAGAAACTGCAGAACACAATGACATTCCAAAATACAATTTAAATAACAAACGACCATAAAAATGTACGGGACCAATTTCAGAGGTTAGATAATTAAGTTTTCTACGCTACCATGTGGGGATCTGCATATTTCCCGTTTTATACCGGTAGGTACATGTGCTTAAAACTCAGGTTCCCCCGTAGAATGCTACCCCGGATTGCAGTCCAGAATTTCGTTCCTCCTCACTTTTCAGGGTCATGAAATTGCATTATTCCAAAACTAATTATATGGGGTTATAGGTTATCTAGTTAGATTCGATACGAGTCCTGGAACACCATGATTTAGTTTATATTTAATTAACCACTAATTTTACAACGCGATGGGTACGGTGGTTTTCAGATTTGACGTAACCAATAGGGAGGTCATTTTACATTCGATGTTTTAACGATTTAATACCGATTTCTTATACATCACTCATTAACATCAACCGAAACTTCTAATAATAAAACTTGGGGATTTTAATAGGGTAAACGCATCGAGCAATCGGTACGTGTACGGGGATGCTATCTATTTGTACATGCACACATCATACATTAAACCCATTTAAACCGTTAAACTACATTTACTAACTACATAAGTACGTAGCATGAATTGAACAAGTGAAGGATGTTCACTTGCCTGATACGACGCCGGACGGTGCGACACGGGCACAATCACTGCACGATGCACACTTGACTTGGCTAGATCGGAGTACTCGGGCTCAGCACTGACGTGGAGGTGGCCATGGCGGGGGGTTTCCAGTGACTCCATTGAAGTGCTCGGATGCAGAGAGGCTGCCGGCGGTAAGCTCAGGCGGCTCAGGGGATTGGAGCTGGTGAATCGGGGAGCTTGGGGGCTGCAGGGGATCAGTGCAGTGGGCTCTGGCTCTGGCGAGGTCGGCTGAGACGCGGAGGCGACGGGGTCGGAGCTCAGGTGAGGTGCAGGGACGAGGGAGTTGGGTTCGTCGGCGAGATGCAGGGCTCGGTGTTGATGTTGGTGGGTGCTCGGTTTGGTGGTGATGAAGATGAGGCGAGGGTGTTGGCGGTTGAGGTGTTGGGAAAGAGAAGAGGGAATGTTGGGGTGCTCGGCGGGCAGTGGGGCGGTCGACAGTGAGGTTGGCGGTGAACAAGAGAGGTCTCCGGCAGTGGGCAGCAGTGGCTTATGAGATAGATTTTTAGTGGGTAGAGGGAGAGTGTTGGGTTCGGGTGAGAACGAGAGAGAAAGAGTGAAAAGGGAGAGGCAAAGGAGGGTGAGATTGGTGGGTTTTGGGAAGAGGAGGAGTTGTGGCTGTTGGAGATGGCCGGTTCTTACGCGAGCGTGAGGAGCGGGGAGTCGTGGGGGAGAGCCGTTGGGGCCTTGTAGCTGTTAGGGGTGAGCGGGTCGAGTGGAGGCTGGCGTGAGGAACGCGGAGGCAAGCGAGCGTGGGTGCGGTCGTCGCGGGCACGTGAGACGCGGGGGCGTTGGAGGTGACGCGAGGGGGAATGGCGGGAGAAGGAAACGAGGGTGGAAGATGAAGGGAAGCGGGTCTGGTCGGGCTGGCATGAGTCGGGTCGGGTAGAAATAGGATTGGGTTTTAGTTTTAGGATTAATAAAATATGTATAAAAATGTAATAAATTCAAAATAAAATCTGAAAAAATACGGATAATTATATTCGGAACTGGGGATTTACATCATACCCCCTTACAAAAATTTCGTCCTCGAAATTAAAACAAAAACAACGGGACAACACACTATACAAATAAATGTAGAAAACGTGCATGGATGTCCTCCTCGAGTTCCCAGGTAGACTCCCCCGGAGAACGACCACCCCAAGAAACTCGAACCAGTGGAATGATCCTGTTCTTCAGCATTTTATCCTAACGATCGAGAATGGTGGTAGGCTGCTCCTCGTAGGACAGATCAGCGCCCAAAGTTAACTCCGAATGATCCAGAATATGGCTATCGTCCCGAACATAGCATCTCAACAGAGAAACATGAAAAGTGTTGTGCACACCAGCTAACGATGGAGGTAAGACAAGTCGATAGGCCACCTCTCCTACTCGCTCTAGCACCTCAAAAGGTCTGATGAATCGGGAACTGAGTTTCCTGCAACCTCCAAACCTGATAACACCGCGGGTAGGAGAAATCTTTAGGAACACGTGATCTCCGACCTCGAATTCTAGCGCTCTCCTGCTGGCATCCACCCAGCTCTTCTGTTAGTCCTGAGCCGTCTTAATGCGCTGTCTGATCATCTGGACTTTGTCCACCGTCTGAACAATAAGTTTAGGTCCCAATAATCTCCGCTCTCCCACGTCATCCCAACAAACAGGGGATCGACATTTCCGACCGTAGAGTGCTTCGAATGGAGCCATCTGGATGCTAACTTGGAAACTGTTGTTATAAGAAAACTCCACCGGATGAAGGTGATCCTCCCAAGAACCCTGGAAGTCTAGCATGCAAGCCCTCAACATGTTCTCGAGCGTCTGAATAGTACGCTTGGACTGTCCGTCCGTCTGGGGATGATAAGCCGTGCTGAACTTGAGATGTGTACCTAGACTCTCTTGTAAGCTCTTCCAAAAGTGTGAAACAAATCTGATATCTCGATTCGACACGATACTGAATGGAACCCGTGAAGTCGCACTACTTCTTGCATGTATTTCTCCACAAGCGACTCTATCGACTGGCCCACACGAAAGGGTATAAAATGCACAGCTTTCGTAAAACGGTCGAAGATAACCCAAACCGCGTTGTTTCCCCTTGGGCTCCGTGGTAAGGCAGTCACGAAATCCATAGTGATGTGCTCCCACTTCCACTCGGGTATCGGAAGCGGTTGCAACAGTCCAGCCATTCTCTGGTGCTCTTCTTTTACCTGCTGGCATACCAAACACCTGGATACGAACTGTGCAATATCTCGCTGCATCCCGTTCCACCAAAAATGTCGCCTTAGATCCCGATACATTTTCTTGCTTACCGGATGCACAGAATAAGCCGAACTATGAGCCTCAGCTAATACCTCTTCTCAAACTTCTCCCATGGGGACGCAGAGCCTGCTACCGAATCTTAGAGAACCATCCCAACGTATGAGTAAGTCCGTCCTCAGCCCGGCTTCCACCTGCTCTCTGAGATTTTGTAATCGAGGATCATCAGCCTGCACAGCCTTAATATGATTTACAAGAAAAGACTGCACCTGTAACTGCCAGAACTGCCTGATTGCACTCGGTGTAACAACCTCTAGTTCGAGCTTCTGGAAATCCTCAATGATGCTCTTCTGATTGGTCAACATCATGACCGCTGGCTTGCGACTGAGAGCATCTGGTATGACATTTACCTTCCCCGGATGATACTGTAAGTCCAAGTCGTAGTCTGCCATTAATTCTAGCCATCGGCGTTGCCTCATATTCATTTCTCTCTGAGTGAATACGTACTCCAGACTCTTGTGATCCGTGTACACTTCCACCTTTCCGCCCAACAAGTAATGTCTCTAGATCTTCAGTGCGAAAACTACTGCGGCTAACTCCAAGTCGTGCGTTGGGTAGTTCCTCTCGTGATTCCTCAGCTGTAGTGAGGCATAAGCAACTACCCAACCGTGCTGCATCAGGACGCGGCCTAAGCCTTTCCCCGAAGCATCGCTACGTATCACCAACCCACCCGAATTATCTGGCACTGTAAGGATATGTGCTGTGGTCAATTTCTGCTTCAGTACCTCAAGGGCCCGAGTACACTCCTCCGTTCATACGTACGGTACTTCCTTCCACGTCAGCTTCATCAAGGGTTTAGCGACTTATGCAAAGTCCAGAACGAACCGCCGATAATATCCTGCCAATCCCAGGAAGCTTCTGATCTCGGCCACTGACTTCAAAGTCCGCCAATCTCTAACAGATTCTATCTTCGCTGAGTCCACTGAGATGCCTTCGCCCGAAACAACGTGTCCCAAGAACTGCACTTTGTCGAGCCAGAACTCACACTTGCTCAATTTTGCATATAGCTTATCTTCCCGAAGAAGTTGTAATACTGTCCGCAGGTGTTCGACATGCTCCTCCTGGGTCTTCGAATAGACTAGTATGTCGTCGATGAATACAACGACAAACGTGTTTAAGTACTTCGCAAATACTCTATTCATCAGGTCCATAAATATAGCTGAAGCATTGGTAACAACGAACGGCATCACAAGAAACTCATAATGCCCGTATCGTGTCCTGAAAGCCGTCTTGCATATATCTTCAGCCGTTACTCTGATCTGGTGATAGCCCGAACGAAGATCCAGCTTCGAAAATACCTTGGCCCCACCCAACTGATCAAATAAATCGTCGATACTTGGAATGGGGTATTTGTTCTTTATCATAACCCTGTTCAACTCCCGGTAATCTATGCACATCCGTAGCGATTAGTCCTTTTTCTTCACCAACAAGACTGTTGCACCCCACGGTGAAGCGCTTGGGCAAATAAATCTCTTCTCCAGGAGTTCTCCAATTTGTTTCTTCAACTCTGCCAACTCAACTAGCGTCATCCTGTAAGGATCCTTGGAAACTGGCGCCGTCCTGGAATCAAGTCGATAGAGAATCACAAGACGTGGGGAGGTGGTAGACCCGGTAAATCTTCAGGGAGCACATCAAGAAAATCCCGAACGATCTCTGGGGCTGGACTCTCATCAATCTCCATAGCTGTCAACGCTTTTGGCTTGGCTCTAAACTTGGCTGGCTCCAAAGACTCGCTCCCGCCTTCGAAAACAAACTCAGGGTGATTGGGAATGTGGAAAGTCACCTTCCTTGCCCGGCAATCAATAATTGCATGGAATGTACCCATCCAATCCATCCCGAGAAACGCATCATAACTGCCCGTCCCGATTGAAAGGAAATTCGCATAGAATTCCCTTCCGTATACTACCACCGGACATAAGCTATACTCTTGATCGGACACAATAATACCGTTACCCGTATGTATCTCCCAACCCTTGGTCAACGGCTCGTGAGGTATAGAGTGTGTGTCGACAAACCGCGTGGAAATAAAACTATGCGAAGCACCCAAATCGAAAAGAACTCTAGCTGGTACAGAATAAACAAGGATGGTACCTGTAACTACATTTCTAGAAGCCTCTACCTGCACGGCGGATAAGGTGAAGGACTGTCCCTGATTCCGATCTGTACCAGTATTCCTCTGATCGAAGGACCGCTGCTGGGGCACCCGAGGTGGACTCCTCTGAGCTGATGTGCCGTACGATGGTTGCTGCTGCCCGAACCCTCCCTGTAGCTCGGACCTCTGGGGACACCCGTCGACCCTATGCTCGCTGGATCTGCAAATCAGACATTGCCCCTTAGCTCTGCGGCAATCTCTCTGTATGTGTCCTGGCCTATGACAATAATCGCAAAACAGGGCTCTCTGCTGCGGCTGCTGAGGTGAGAAGGTGCGCTTCATCTGTGTGACCCCCGGCCTGTGAACTGGGATGGCTCCACGGGGCGGAATGGTAGGCCGTGCCGGAATTACGTGGGGTCTCCTGTACACTGATCGTTGGCCCTTGGCCTTCTCTGCCAGTCTTTCCTGTACTCGGGCAGCGTTCAAAACTTGGGCGAAGGTTGGTAGGTCGAGAGACGTGATGAGTTGTTGCAGTTCAATATCGAGCACTTGCTGGAAACGTCTTGCCCTGGCGGATTCGGTGGCTACCATGTACGGTGCGAAGCGACTCAGCCGATTGAACTCTGCGGCATAGGCATCCACTGAGCGTCCATTTTGCTTCAACATAATAAACTTTTCCTCCATCTCAGCCTTGGCAGTAGCCGGAAAGTAATAATCCAGGAAGTACGTGGAGAACGTGTCCCATCCAATAGGCTTCTCTAGCCAGTTCTCCTCTACGGACCACCACGTACGGGCCTCGTCCTCTAGTTGAATCTTCACTACGTTCACTCTGTCGTCGTCGGGAATTCGAGCGGCAGTCAGGAGGTTCTTTATGTTGATGAGCCATTGCTCGGCCTCGAGTGGACTTGCTGATCCCGTGAACACTGCTGGATGAAGCCTCCTGAAATCTTAAACGGTACCAAGCCTACCATGTGTGGTCGGTACGAGCGCGCCCTCGGAGGCGGCGGGAACAACCGTAGATCTCTCTAGGGCGGTAATTTCGGTCTCCTGTACCGCCTTCAATCCCTCAGCCAGAAGATCGGTCTTCCTCTCTTGAGCTTGGGCCAAAGTCGTGAGTGTACTAAGGATTTTCTCGGTACGATCGTGGTGACCGGCACCTGAGGAGTTGCCTGAGGAGTCCATTTTCCTGAAAAGATTAAAAGAAATCAGATTCAAGTAAGGCTACACAATGATTCAACGATGATTAGAAAGTGAGGAAGAATGTAATAAGGCATTCGCTAAGGGTGTAACTCAATCTAAAGGTCCCTCGAAGGAACTGTAATTTTATCCAATACCTGGCTCTGATACCAACAAAACCATGGCACGCCCAGCTTCCCAAAATACGGGATACGAGGGGTGACTAGGCCAGCCATGCTCCTACGGTCAGGGAATAATCCCGCCGTAGTCACACTTCGGCTTCTAGCATTACATGGTAGTCAGTAAACAGTACTTGAGTAAAGGAAAATCACAGTTCACAACTTTATTAAATTGCAATTGAAAAGAGTTCGAGGTACATTTATTTCACAGAATAAACAACTAACCAATAAAACAAATGTTGAAATCAAAGAAAGTAGCGCTGGTGATGCAGTCTAGATCTCCGCAATCTCGAAGGATAAGTCCCGCTCCTGGTCTGGATCCACTTCGTCCTCTGAGCATGCACACTCAGGTCGTCAGGGAGACACATATAGCAATAAATATATATAATGGGCGTGCGGTATTATTAAACATGAGGAGTACAATGAATTGCAGAACATGCGTATAATAACATCAACTGAATACAAATAGTGTAACATGAGCATTATGTCAGTGAACTAGGAAATGCAAATGTCGCTACTTAACGGTCACTAAGTCAATGAAATCAAATGGCGGAGATGATGCTCGTGTTTAACAAGGGTCTCGTGCATGCCCGAGACTACGGTCCACTGTGCCCGGAACATAACCCTGTCAGCCGTGCCGCTAGGCCCACGACCTAAAGTATGTATGTATGTGTGTGTGTGTGTGTGTGTGTGTGTGTGTGTGTCACTGATAACGAATGATCATCCTCCAAATCACTGTACCTCGCTAAATACAAGTTCAATTCCATCTTGATTTCCCTATTCCCCAGGTTATGGTATGCATTCATGTATTAGATAGGTTGTGGACAAATACGTAACACTGTCGCTTTCAATCACTTTTTCACTTATCAATATCACTGTCGTATTTGCCACAACTCAATCACTAATATTAATATATATCGAAAATGCAGGTGATCACTATGCAGCAGGTATAACTCAAGCATGAAAATATGTAGAAATGCACTGAACAGGTATTCATTATTCTATAACGACCAATGCCGTATAACTTGCAAAATTTTCAGTAAATCATACGCCTAGAATCGACCAAAATAATATAAAGGGCATATAAATCACACTTGATTATCTAAACTGTAAAATTTATTTCAGGTCAGTCAGGGTTCATATTAGGGAGTTATCATCATTTGAAGGCAGCAATCGATTTCTGGGAATCCAGTTTCAGAACTGGAAGCCCAACTTCGCACGCATTTAACCCATGATTATGTTCAGATTCAGGTATTACTCTAGTTGAATAAAATCTAGTTTTTTCAGTTAAATTTCCAAGGCACCAAACGTATTATCAATCGCATCTCTACGTCATAAATTATGTTCAGATTAATATGACAATATAATGAACATTTCTGCAGAAACTGCAGAACACAATGACATTCCAAAATACAATTTAAATATCAAACGACCATAAAAATGTACGGGACCAATTTCAGAGGTTGGCTAATTAAGTTGTCTGTTGGGGTAAAAATTTACACCCCGGTTGACCAAGTCAAAATCAAAGTCAACCCCAAGCCAAGTGGGCCCAAGCCCAGATCCAGTAGGCCCATGCCCGGGTCGAGCCCGAACATGAAGCGGCCGGCCTCCCCCCATGCCAAGATAAAAATTTTGTAATAAATAATTTTGTTGTATTTCTTTTGTTTTGTTTTATGGATAAATGTAAGAAAAATAGGCATAAAGCCAAATTTTTGTAAAGCCCATGGCTTATGTGCAAAAAGAAATGGCACATGAGCCATGGGATAGGCAAAATGCCATTTTGTGAAGCCCAAGGGGCTATGTGCAAAGTGTATAGCCTATAAAGGCAAAAGATAATGAAAATATCTCAATAACTTTTTCTCTCTCCAGAAATTTCTAGATCTGAGATCTCTTTCTCCTTCTTCAAGGTTCCAAAACCTTCTTCTTTCTCTTGAATTAAATCAAGAGTTCTCCTTTTTATAAAACAAATTAGTTTTTCACCATAAAACCCATCAAGGGGAACTCAGATCTTCCATTAGATCTCAAAAGGAAGAGATTTTTAAAAATCCCACATCTCTTGATCTTCAAGATCCAGCTAACAGAGGAGGAAGAAGGAGAACCCCTTTCATTAAACCCAACAAAAAAACACTCAGGAGTCTAACTCCTCTTTGATTTCTCTTCAGAAAAATCTTTTTAGGCTAAAAGCCTCTTGTCCTCTCCAGCGCGCAGCGCAAGTGCGCAAAGCGCACGCGTGCCGACACGTGGCGCGCGCGCTTGCGCACCTGCGCAAGTGCGCAAAGCGCCCGCGTGCCGACACGTGGCGCGCGCGCTTGCGCACCTGCGCAAGTGCGCAAAGCGCCCGCGTGCCGACACGTGGCGCGCGCGCTTGCGCACCTGCGCGCTTGCGCAAGTGCGCAAAGCGCCCGCATGCCGACACGTGGCGCGCGCGCGCTTGCGCACCTGCGCGCAGCGCTCTTGCGCAAAGCGTCCGCGTGCCGACACGTGGCGCCCTTGCGCACCTGCGCGCAGCGCTCATGCGCAAAGCGCCCGCGTGCCGACACGTGGCGCGCTTGCGCCTGAGCGTACAGCACCTAAGCGCACAGCGCCCAAGGTGCTGCCCCACGCATCCTTTGGATGCCTTTTTCCCTTTATTTATACATATATGTATATATATACATTTGTATACAAATGTACACATACACATACTCCGCATCATTCTCCCCCTCAAAAAAAATTTCGGGCCGGGGCGCTGCCCCGAACCCCGCAAGGGGGCTGCTAGCCCCCTTGACCCCCAGCCCGCTATCCGGGTAGCGGGACCCCCGTAAAAACTCTGCGTGGCTCCCGATATATCCAAAACCCCCCTTTCAGAACAGAACACACGTACACTGCACATTGAGTTCGCACGACCGGTTTAACCCGTTAATCGGAGGTTCCCTCGCCCCAAAGGCGAGGGGTAATTAACGACAGCTTAGTCCGCGACTGCCGGAGATTCGGATCCCCACAATCATTAAACCCCGGCCTACCCTAGGCAGGGGGAATCTGTAGTACGCCTGACAAGCGTGCGCGTATTCCCATCTCAATGGGGTGACGAAAAAACACCCTACAGATTCTGGCACGCCCGGTGGGACCAATCTCTCCTCCCATATCTCGGGTTAAGCGTTCATGCGAACTCATTTAACATATACGCCGATGTTTGTACTGAAATAATTTCTTTCTTTCGTGCAGCAATCAACTTTCAATGACGATGTCTCCCAAGACGAACTCAGCTTCCAACGTGACCCCGATTCCGTACATGGTCAAGATCAATGCTCGTGTGGTTCTCCCCGCAACCCTCAGTCGACAATGGGAGGAACCGCCCCGCCAGTTTGGCTCTGTCATCATCTACCCTGCCGGAAGTGCTCATCTGGAAGAGATCCCAGCGGAACAGGTGGCCAAGCCGGTCTCAAGGGGTAAGAGGCCGAATGTCGTGATCGCCAAGGCCCCACAACCGAAACTTAAGATGGTGTCTGAACGAGTCCCTGGCGCTCTAGCTGGGGGCAAGACTTCCGATGTGAAGGGCAACATTAAAAGTTGCGGACGAGCTCAGGCGATGACTCCAACAAATGCACAATCGGGCGTATCTCCAAGGCCCTCCATCAACCGGTATGCGGCGTCTTCCCAAAAAGCCGAAGTCTGCAAGGTGCTTAGAACAGAAAAGTTAAGGAAGAAGCGGCTCAGGTATCGAGCCAACAAGAGGGCCAAGGCTTCGGCCAAATGGAACCATGTGAAGTTCCAAGTGCAGGGTTTCCCCGCGACGACGGCTGAGTCGGACGTAAGAATAAGCAATTCCTTCGAGCCTCTGAAGTGGGTTCAGAAAAACGCCATGACCGCCAGAATCAAGAAGACAGCGGTCCGAACAGTGCCACAAAGAGACGTGTCCCCGCCCCAACAGAAAAAGTACGACACTATCTCTTCAAGAGTCTATCAAGCGCTCTGTGCCGCACGAAAGCAGCGGGGCAAACCCAGAAAAGATGCGCCAGCACCATTTAAGAACCTGGTTAGGCCAGCCGCCTTCAATCGACTACCAGCTACCGAAACAAGGGGGTCAAGACAGCGATCCACGAAATCAACTGCCAATGATAGAAAGACGGCCGGATATATCATCCATACGGTCTATATGGCGGGCGGGCGCCCCAGCGACAACCTTCGCAGCAAAAGCAAGGACGGAGCCACCACATCCCAAGCCCAATCTAGCCTGAATGTGGTTGCCACCGCCCAAGAACAGCCGCCCCTGCTGGATGAAGAAAACCCTCTCGATGAGGATGATAGGCAGAAAGACCCCTCGGTCCATGCAGAGTCAAGCTCGGACAGCGAGGAAGAGCCGACTTTCCGCCCCAGGACTGCGGAGCAAGAGCTGCTTCAAGAGCTTCGAAAACAGCTCAGGAGCAAAGATAAAGAGATGGCCAAGCTCTATTCGAAGATTGACGACTTAACGAATGTGGTGATGCAGCTTACGGCTCAAATTGCTCGAGCGCCTCCTAATCAAGCGCAAGCCGCTACTAATCAGCCGGGTGAGGACAATCCGAGGCAGCCAATGCCTGTTCCTTTGGGACCAAGACTGGTCGAGCCAAATGAAAGCCGGCTACATTCCGCTTCTGGGGACGCCTTGGCCCCAGATAGCACCATCCCGCTAACACAGGATCGGATAATGGATTTGGTCACCAGCAAGGTTAAAACATTGGTGGCCGAAGCTGAAGCTCAGAAAGAAATCGGCAGTAGTGGGCGGCCATATCCCGCGCAGTACGATCTGATTGAGTTCCCAAGCGGCTACGTCATTCCTAAGTTCGGAAGATTTGATGGAACGGGGAATGCAAACCAGCACGTCGCCCACTTCAAAGCATCGTGCGGAAATACAGGGGGCAATGACGCGCTCCTTCTTCGTCAGTTTGTCAACAGCCTGACCGGCGTCGCCTTCGACTGGTACGCGAGCATACCAGATGGGTCCGTCATTACCTTTGCCCAAATGGAGTCTCTGTTCCGGCAAAGGTTCATGAGCGTCAGTGATAAAATCTCCATTGCCGACCTTGTGAGGACCAAGCCGGGGAAGAATGAAAGTAACACCGACTTTATCGCCCGATGGCGTAATCTCACAGTCAAATGCGAACCGCCGCTGGAGCAGGACCAGTCCGTCAGCCTTCTCATTGGGAACCTCAGCAATTGGATGGTCCCATTCTTGTGTACAGCGGGCCTCAAGACATTTCAGGAGCTAACCAAGAAAGTTCAAATGCTAGAACGCTCGAAGCAAGAGTCCCCGCCAGACTCTCAGAGAGACAAAACCTGGAAAAGCAAGCGGGACGACAACCGTAGAAGCGGGAGTTCCAGCAGTACCAATGTCTTCAATGCCTCCGACAATGAAGAAAAGCGAAGGGCGGGCGAATCCAAAACCAACCGGTCTCGAAAGCCATTGCTGGGAGGAGATGGGCCTTCCCTAGAGGAGAAAAAGAACAAGGTTTACTCTTTCAGAAGGGACAAGGTCCGCAAGATATTTAAAGATGCCTTGAACAATGGCCTACAACTGCCGGAGTCGAAAAGACCCCAAGAAGCAAAAATGACCGACAATCCCCTGTATTGCCCGTACCACCGAGTAGTGAGCCATGCGATCGAGGATTGCTATATCTTCAAGGATTGGGTCGAGAAGCAGTACAAGGCTGGAGAGATCGAGCTGTCCAAAAGCGTGTTGGTGAACAATCAAGTTGCGACCGCCAACTTTATACAGACAGAAGTTGAAGCCTTCTGGGAGCAGACAGCTGAACCCGCTGCCCCGACAAACAAAACCGACTCATCGCAGCCTCCGTGGAGTACGCACATATCTAATAAGACGAAGAAGCTGCTAAAGCTACTTCAGAAAGAACCCAGGACGGAATGGGAAGGGCAAAAGAAGCCTACCAGTCCAGCTGCCAATGCAGCTCCATCAAGCTCAAAATCCAAGAAGCTCAAGAAGAAGAAAAGTGTAGCTCGGCGCGAAAAGGAGCCTGCAGGGAGATCGACCATTCAAAAATATATCGATTCCCTCGAAGAATATGAACAAAGGGAAAGAACATTGATTCAATTGAAGGAGTTCTTCCCTGTACAAGCGGCTGAAATTCTGGAGGAATTAGAAGAAGACTCCAATGAAGAGATCCCAGTAGTGACCTGCTACGCCATCCATCTTGGCAGCGACTCGGAAGAGGAGCTTTGTTTTCCCGAAGAGGACGAGGAGCTCGCCACAACGACCAATCAAATCCAGCTCAGAAGCGGCAGGGCTCTACCGCCAAACCAGGGCAACGCCCCAAAAGGGAAGGAAAAACAAGTCACTAATGAAGAAGATGGCAGAGAACCGGCTGATGAAAACATAAGTCCTTCCTCGGTGGACTATAATGTCTTGGCACATCTCCGGAAGCTTCCATCTCTCCTGAGCATCTACGACGCCTTGGTCCTATCTAAGGAGCTTAGAGACGTTCTCATCCATGCTCTACAAAACCCCGAGCGGTATCAGGCTCACTTTGCGGAAATTAATATGAAAGAAGCCCAGCACGCTTTGCATGCCGCCGCAGTCACATTTAAGGATGAAGACTTGCTACTGGGAACGGCTGAGCATAATCGGCCGCTTTACGTGACCGGGTACAGCGACGGAGATCGAATTAATCGTATATTGATTGATCCGGGGTCCTCAGTGAACATCATGAACTTGCGAACTCTGAAGAGTTTGTCAATGGACGTCCGACACCTGTCGAGGGAAAGGATTGTCATTCAAGGGTTCAACCAAAATTGCCAGCAAGTTCTAGGGTCTATAGCTTTGCCAATCAAATTTGGGGATCTGCAAACTGAAGCTAAGATATACGTGATCGACGCCGACACATCTTATAAGATTCTCTTGGGGCGGCCGTGGATCCATGATTACGGCATCATTCCGTCGACTCTCCATCAATGCATGAAGTATACTAAAAATGGCGAAGAAAGACGTATTGACGGAGACATCCAGCCGTTCGGTGTGCATGAAGTCCGCTACGAAGATTCTCGGTACTTTATGAACCACCAAAATGCTAAGCTACAACTGACCGAGGATAGACCGGCCCCAAAACTCAAAAGCAAATCTGCGCCGGCTGTCACTTTCAAAAGCAAAAATACCCAAGTGCGCCCGCATTTCGGCAGCGACACTGATGAGTCCGATGCTGGAAGCCCGTCCTCCCGTAAAACTCGCCCTCGTTTCGGCAGCGATACGGACGAATCTGTTACCGAAGGCCCGTCTAGCAGCAAAGTCCGCCCTCATCTTGGCAGAGACACTGAAGAGTCAGAGGAGGAGGACCTGTCGTGCAACAGCGGTGCAGATTGGACCCCCACGCAACAAGCGAAACTACGAGAGACCTTTGAAGTTGCAGAAGGGTCCCTAGCCGTTACAAAGGTACCAGAGCAAATGTGTAAAGAGCTCGATGCATTATCAATCTCCACCGTGGACCAGCTGAAAACTTTCTACGTTCCCGGGAGGAAAAGTGGACAGAAGGGCATCCTGTTTTATGGGTCAAACCCCGTTGTGCACCCGGGCGATCTGTCTGTCGCGTGCCTTCCATATGAGAGAGGCATAAGAGCCGTTCTCAATCCCAGATACTATGCGCCCGAGATGCGGGAATACTTTAAAAAGTGCGGATGCCGGTTATATCAAACGGAGTCCGAAGCAAAGTTTTACGAAGGGCTATGGCATCCGCCCCAGGTCCGAGCACTCATCGATGGACGAATTCCAGATAGACGGGGCATAGGCTACATTCAACCTGATTCCAAAGCGTGCTACATGATCCATGTTGGTGAGGCCAGCGAAAGATCAAAAGATGACGACGAGATAGCCGAGCCAGAAGAAGCTCCTCAAGAGCTCGAAGATGGCGGACAAGCAACCTTTGACGAGCTAACCGAGATTGACTTAGGAACGCCCGATAATCCAAGGCCGACCTACATCAGCTCACTTTTGTCAGAGGAAATGAAAGAGCAGATAATTGCCCTGTTGCGTGAGTTCGTTGACTGCTTCGCGTGGACATACAAAGAAATGCCTGACCTTTCCCCTGAAGTGGCCGTACATAAGTTGGCTATATCTCCTGATGCTAAGCCAGTCAAACAAGCTCCTCGAAGAATGAGAAGGGAACTAGAAGAAAAGGTCATCGAGGAAACTAAGAAGCTCATCGATGCCGGCTTCATCAGGGAAGAGAAATACGCGGACTGGATCGCATGCATAGTCCCAGTGAAGAAGAAAAATGGGCAGATCCGAGTTTGTGTCGATTTCAGGGATCTCAACAAGGCATGTCCTAAAGACGACTTTCCGCTGCCGGTCATGGAAATGATGGTCGATGACACCTCAAATTACGAACTGTTCACCTTTATGGACGGCTCGTCTGGATATAATTAGATCAAGATGTCACCTGAGGATGAGAAGCACACAGCATTTCGAACCCCGATCGGAATATATTGCTACAAGGTAATGCCATTCGGACTGAAGAACGCAGGTGCTACATATCAAAGGGCGATGACTAATATCTTCGATGACCTAATTCATAAAGTCGTCGAATGTTATGTTGATGATCTGGTCGTTAAGACTGAAACCAAGGCCGATCATATCCAGGATCTTAGGACCGTTCTCACCAGACTGAGGGAATTTGATCTGAAGATGAATCCTCTGAAATGCGCTTTTGGCGTGTCATCGGGAAAATTCCTGGGCTTCATAGTTCGACATCGAGGGATCGAAGTTGACCCATCAAAGATAAAGGCCATCATGGAGATGCCTCCTCCGAAGAGTCTGACGCAGCTAAGATCTTTTCAAGGCAAGCTTGCTTATATACAGAGGTTTATCTCAAATTTATCGGGGAGATGTAGGCCCTTCTCAAAGCTCATGAAGAAAGGAGCTCCTTTTATCTGGGATGCCGAATGTCAAGCAGCGTTCGAAAGCATCAAACAATACTTGTTGCACCCTCCAGTGCTGGCTGCTCCCATTCCAAATAAACCGTTGATTCTCTACACTGCCGCGCTAGATGAGTCACTCGGTGCGCTCCTCGCCCAGAATAACGAGGAGGGAAAGGAAAATGCCCTCTACTACCTCAGTCGAACTCTAGTCGGGGCGGAACACAACTATTCCCCAATCGAAAAGCAATGCCTGGCTCTGATATTTGCTGTGAAGAAGCTGAGGCACTATCTGCTGGCTCATCGGGTTATGCTGATCTCCAAGGTCGACCCGCTCAAACACTTGATGACCAAAGCAAGCCTAGCCGGCAGGATGGCAAGATGGGCTGTCATGCTACTTGAGTTTGACATAGTTTATACCCCTCAGAAAGCAGTAAAAGGGCAAGCTATTGCAGACTTTCTCGCCGCTCATCCCATACCAGAAGGGTCGCCGCTAAATTGTGAGTTACCCGATGAACAAGTGCTGCACCTCGAGGACGATGAGCCATGTTGGGAGCTCTACTTCGATGGAGCCTCGTCAATAAGGACCTCCAGTAAATCAAGCGTCCCGGAGATAAAAGCAGGGATAGGATTGGTGTTCATCACACCATCAATGGGAACCCTACGACGTTCTTTTGCTCTCACCGAGCCTCGAACGAACAATGAAGCTGAGTATGAAGCTCTGATAGCTGGTTTGGAACTCGCCATAGAAATGGAAATCCTTCGGCTACGAGTTTACGGTGACTCCCAGCTTGTCGTCAACCAAGTAAGCGGCGACTATAAGATATATAAACCCGAGTTAGCTCGGTACAGAGGTAGGGTGGTGGAACTCATGAAACGGTTTACTCATATTGAACTAACGAGAGTCCCTAGAGCGTTGAACGGAAAGGCTGATGTACTCGCTCGCTTGGCCAAAGAGCTGGCTGATCCTGACATGGACGAAATTCTGATCACAGTCAGGAGCCGGCAAATTCTACCTCCAGTCTCTCTACGAGAAGAAGAAAGCGCGGAACAGAAGAGCAGTCCTGCGGAAGAAGCTTCGATCATCCAAGACGAGCCCGATTGGAGAGAACCCTTTATAGAGTACCTCCGATACGACAAGCTGCCCGAAGAAAAATCTGCGCGGATTCAGCTGAAGAAAAGAGCTCTCCGATACGTGTTTGTAAATGACACGTTGTACCGCAGGTCATATGACCAACTCTGGCTCAGGTGCCTGTCATCGGCCGAAGCCCAAAAAGTCATGAAAGAAGTTCACTCGGGCGTTTGCGGTGCTCACCAATCTGGCCCCAAGATGCGACTTCAAATCAAACGGCTTGGGTATTACTGGCCCACCATGATACGGGATTGCGGAGAGCATGCAAAGAAATGTTATATCTGCCAAATTCACGGTGATTTTATTCACAAGCATCCCAACCCATTGCATCCTACAGTGGCGTCGTGGCCCTTCGAAGTTTGGGGCACCGACATTGTTGGCCCAATTGATCCTCCGTCATCTAAAGGCCACCGGTTCATACTGGCCGCGACAGACTACTTCTCCAGATGGGCTGAAGCTGTCCCGCTAAAAGAAGTCAAGACAAAAGATATTCTGACATTCTTCCAGCATAATATTCTATACCGCTTTGGTACACCAAGAAGAATCATTTCTGACAACGGGCCTTCTTTCAAGAGCTTCAATGTCTCAAGGTTCGCTACTCAGCACAAGATAGACTGGAGATATTCCTCCATCTATAATCCAAGAGCCAACGGGCTAGCCGAAGCCTTCAATAAGACTCTATGCAAGCTCCTGAGGAAAAATGCTTCAGCCAAAAAGAGAGACTGGAATCTCAAACTTCACGAGGTGTTGTGGGCATATCGTACCACGCACCGTACTCCAACACAGTCCACTCCATACTCATTGCTCTTCGGAGTGGAGGCGGTCCTCCCCCTCGAAGTCGAAGTCCCAAGCTTAAGAATGGCCGTCCAACATGAGTTGACGGAGGAAGAAAACGTGCTCCTTCGACTTGAAGAACTCGATGCCCTCGAAGAAAAGAGGCTCGCGGTGCAGCAAAATCTGGAGCTATACCGAGCCCAAATGTCACGGGCCCATGACAAGATAACTCGTCTCCGCGCTTTCAAGAAAGGTGAATTGGTGTTGGTCCTCAAAAGACCGATCATCCCCAATCGACATGCCAAGGGAAAATTCGAGCCGAACTGGGAGGGACCATACGTCATCGAGAAAGTGTTCGACGGAGGATCCTACCAACTAATAAGTGCCGAGGGAGAAAGGCCCATGCCGCCCATCAATGGCCGATATCTCAAGAAATACTACACATGAATGCTCCAAGTCGCAGGCGAATTGAGCACATCGGCCCTACGGTCTGGATCAGACATCCTGCAAAACCGTATACAATCCACGGGCGTAAATGACCCCTATTTCTCCCAAATCCTGCCGGTGAGACTACTTTTAAAGTCCCACCAGCGGCAAGAAAAAAAAAAAACGGTATGTCCACAAGCAAAACGGGCACGGATGAAAACCCGAAAGGGCTCCGTGAGTAAAAACAGCAGGACAACCGGCGAGTCTGTGAAAACCCGAAAGGGCGCAAACTCGTGAAAAGAGATGAAATACACTCGCAAAGCCCTCTCGACCTTGCGAGGAGAAAACCCCTGCGGGAGATCCTTACGACTCACAAAGGAGCAACACACTTAGGAATCCTCACGATTCCTAAGGAGAAAATACACCTGCGGGATCCTTACGACTCGTAGGGAGAAAATGCTTTTATGGGACCCTCACGGCCCATAAAATTGAAAAGCCTTGGATGGTAGGGACCCAAACCTATCTCCTAAGCCATCGTTCCCCAACGGGCAACGGCAAATGATGAGTCGCTCCTGGCATTTCGCTTCAGTGTTAGCGGTGCTGATGCCGACCAAAAACCCAAATCCCGAGTCCTCCCAAGGCAAATGATGAGTTGCTCCTGGCATTATTCCAGTGCAGCAATGCTGATGCCAAACAAGATCCAAATTCCAAGTCCCCAAATGGCGAATGATGAGTCGCTCCTGGTACCAAATTCCAGTGCAGCGATGCAGACGCCAACCAAATTCCAAATCCCATACCCCAACGGCGAATGATGAGTCGTTCCTGGTACCATATTCCAGTGAAGCGATGCAGACGCCGACAAAGTCCCGAAATTTTTCCGGCCCTACGGTCTGGATCATACATCCTGCAAAACCGTATACAATCCACGGGCGTAAAACAATCCCAATCTCTCCTAAGTCTTACTGGTGAGACCACATTCAAAGTCCCACTAAAAAAAAAAAGAAAGAAAAAGAAAGAAAAAAAAGGGTATGTCCACAAGCAAAATGGGCACGGAGGAAAACCCGAAAGGGCTCCGTGAGTAAAAACAGCAGGACTGCCGACGAGTTTGTGAAAACCTGAAAGGGCGCAAACTCGTGAAAAGAAGATGAAATGCACTCTCAAAGTCCTCTCGACTTTGAGAGGAGAAAATTCCCGCGTGAGAGCCTTGCGACTCACAAAGGAGCAACACACTTAAGAGTCCCCACGACTCCTATGGAGAAAATACGCCTACGAGATCCTTTCGACTCGTAGGGAGAAAATGCTTTTATGGGACCCTCACGGCCCATAAAATTGAAAAGTCTTAGGTGATAGGGATCTAAACCTGCCTCCTAAGCCATCAATTCTCAAATTCTCTCGGGGCAAATGATGAGTTGCTCCTGGCATTATTCCAGTGCAGCAATGCAGATGCCAAACAAAAACCAAAATTCCAAAGTCCACTCCATGATAGATGATGGTTCGCTCCTGGTACCATATTCCAGTATAGCGATGCTGATGTCAACCCAAATCAAAATCAACAAGTCAACTTCCACTCGACGCCGTAAGAAGCGGAGCAAGTCAAGTCTACCCCTGACACTGCAAGAAGCAGAGCAAGTCAAATCAAGCATCGACCGTCCACGTCGCTAAAATGGCAGCACCGACCGTCCACGTCGCTAAAAGGGCAGTATCGACCGTCCACGTCGCTAAAATGGCAGCACCGACCGTCCACGTCGCTAAAAGGGCAGCACCGACCGTCCATGTCGCAAAAAGGGCAGAATCGACCGTCCACGTCGCTAAAATGGCAGCACCGACCGTCCACGTCGCTAAAAGGGCAACACCGACCGTCCATGTCGCAAAAAGGGCAGAATCGACCGTCCATGTCGCAAAAAGGGCAGAACCGACCGTCCACGTCGCTAAAAGGGCAGCACCGACCGTCCATGTCGCAAAAAGGGCAGAACCGACCGTCCACGTCGCTAAAAGGGCAGAACCGACCGTCCATGTCGCAAAAAAGGAAGAACCGACCGTCCACGTCGCTAAAAGGGCAGCATCGACCGTCCACATCGCTAAAATGGCAGCACCGACCGTCCACGTCGCTAAAAGGGCAGCACCGACCGTCCATGTCGCAAAAAGGGCAGAACCGACCGTCCACGTCGCTAAAAGGGCAGCACCGACCGTCCATGTCGCAAAAAGGGCAGAACCGACCGTCCACGTCGCTAAAAGGGCAGCACCGACCGTCCATGTCGCAAAAAGGGCAGAACCGACCGTCCACGTCGCTAAAAGGGTAGCACCGACCGTCCAAGACGCAAAAAGGGCAGAACCGACCGTCCATGTCGTAAAAAGGGCAGTGCCAGCTTCCCAAAAGGTGGGAACCAAATCAAGCCGCCTCCACGTGAAAGAAGATCCATCAATTTCATGCACACGACCTACATATGTGGTGTGCATTTATTGATGGGGGGCAATTTGTTGGGGTAAAAATTTACACCCCGGTTGACCAAGTCAAAATCAAAGTCAACCCCAAGCCAAGTGGGCCCAAGCCCAGATCCAGTAGGCCCATGCCCGGGTCGAGCCCGAACATGAAGCGGCCGGCCTCCCCCCATGCCAAGATAAAAATTTTGTAATAAATAATTTTGTTGTATTTCTTTTGTTTTGTTTTATGGATAAATGTAAGAAAAATAGGCATAAAGCCAAATTTTTGTAAAGCCCATGGCTTATGTGCAAAAAGAAATGGCACATGAACCATGGGATAGGCAAAATGCCATTTTGTGAAGCCCAAGGGGCTATGTGCAAAGTGTATAGCCTATAAAGGCAAAAGATAATGAAAATATCTCAATAACTTTTTCTCTCTCCAGAAATTTCTAGATCTGAGATCTCTTTCTCCTTCTTCAAGGTTCCAAAACCTTCTTCTTTCTCTTGAATTAAATCAAGAGTTCTCCTTTTTATAAAACAAATTAGTTTTTCACCATAAAACCCATCAAGGGGAACTCAGATCTTCCATTAGATCTCAAAAGGAAGAGATTTTTAAAAATCCCACATCTCTTGATCTTCAAGATCCAGCTAACAGAGGAGGAAGAAGGAGAACCCCTTTCATTAAACCCAACAAAAAAACACTCAGGAGTCTAACTCCTCTTTGATTTCTCTTCAGAAAAATCTTTTTAGGCTAAAAGCCTCTTGTCCTCTCCAGCGCGCAGCGCAAGTGCGCAAAGCGCACGCGTGCCGACACGTGGCGCGCGCGCTTGCGCACCTGCGCAAGTGCGCAAAGCGCCCGCGTGCCGACACGTGGCGCGCGCGCTTGCGCACCTGCGCAAGTGCGCAAAGCGCCCGCGTGCCGACACGTGGCGCGCGCGCTTGCGCACCTGCGCGCTTGCGCAAGTGCGCAAAGCGCCCGCATGCCGACACGTGGCGCGCGCGCGCTTGCGCACCTGCGCGCAGCGCTCTTGCGCAAAGCGTCCGCGTGCCGACACGTGGCGCCCTTGCGCACCTGCGCGCAGCGCTCATGCGCAAAGCGCCCGCGTGCCGACACGTGGCGCGCTTGCGCCTGAGCGTACAGCACCTAAGCGCACAGCGCCCAAGGTGCTGCCCCACGCATCCTTTGGATGCCTTTTTCCCTTTATTTATACATATATGTATATATATACATTTGTATACAAATGTACACATACACATACTCCGCATCATTCTCCCCCTCAAAAAAAATTTCGGGCCGGGGCGCTGCCCCGAACCCCGCAAGGGGGCTGCTAGCCCCCTTGACCCCCAGCCCGCTATCCGGGTAGCGGGACCCCCGTAAAAACTCTGCGTGGCTCCCGATATATCCAAAACCCCCCTTTCAGAACAGAACACACGTACACTGCACATTGAGTTCGCACGACCGGTTTAACCCGTTAATCGGAGGTTCCCTCGCCCCAAAGGCGAGGGGTAATTAACGACAGCTTAGTCCGCGACTGCCGGAGATTCGGATCCCCACAATCATTAAACCCCGGCCTACCCTAGGCAGGGGGAATCTGTAGTACGCCTGACAAGCGTGCGCGTATTCCCATCTCAATGGGGTGACGAAAAAACACCCTACATTGTCTACTCGACCATGTTGGGCTCCGCGCATTTTCAGTTTTAATCAGGTAGGTACATGTGCTTAAAACTCAGGTTCCCCCGTAGAATGCTACCCCGGACTGCAGTCCAGAATTTCGTCCCTCCTCACTTTTCAGGGTCATGAAATTGCATTATTCCAAAACTAATTATATGGGGTTATAGGTTATCTAGTTAGGTTCGATACGAGTCCTGGAACACCATGATTTAGTTTATATTTAATTAACCACTAATTTTACAACGCGATGGGTACGGTGGTTTTCAGATTTGACGTAACCAATAGGGAGGTCATTTTACATTCGATGTTTTAACGATTTAATGCCAATTTCTTATACGTCACTCATTAACATCAACCGAAACTTCTAATAATAAAACTTGGGGATTTTAATAGGGTAAACGCATCGAGCAATCGGTACGTGTACGGGGATGCTATCTATTTTTACATGCACACATCATACATTAAACCCATTTAAACCGTTAAACTACATTTACTAACTACATAAGTACGTAGCATGAATTGAACAAGTGAAGGAGGTTCACTTACCTGATATGACGGCGGACGACGGCGGACGGCGCGACACGGGCACAATCACTGCACGATGCACGCTTGACTTGGCTAAATCGGAGTACTCGGGCTCAGCACTGGCGTGGAGGCGACCACGGTAGGGGGTTTCCAGCGACTCCGTTGAAGTGCTCGGATGCAGAGGGGCTGCCGGCGGTGAGCTCAGGCAGCTTTGGGGATTAAAGCTGGTGAATCGGGGAGCTCGGGGGCTGCAGAGGATCAGTTCAGTGGGCTCTGGCTATGGTGAGGTCGGCTGAGGCGCGGAGGCGACGGGGTCGGAGCTTAGGTGAGGTGCAGGGACGAGGGAGTTGGATTCGTCGGTGAGATGCAGGGGGTCGGTGTTGATGGTGGTGGGTGCTCGGTTTGGTGGTGATGAAGATGAGGCGAGGGTGTTGGGGGTTGAGGTGTTGGGAAAGAGGAGTAGGAATGTTGGGGTGCTCGGTGGGCAGTGGGGTGTTCGACGGTGAGGTTGGCGGTGAACAAGGGAGGTCTCCAGCGGTGGGCAGCAGTGGCTTGTGGGATAGATTTTTAGAGGGTAGAGGGAGAGTGTTGGGTTCGGGTGAGAACGAGAGAGAAAGAGTGAAAAGGGAGAGGCGAAGGAGGGTGAGATCGGTGGGTTTTGCGAAGAGGAGGAGTTGTGGCTGTTGGAGATGGTCGGTTCTTACGTGAGTGCGAGGAGCGATGAGTCGTGGGGGAGAGCCATTGGGGCCTTGGAGCTGTTAGGGGTGAGCGGGTCGAGTGGAGGCTGGCGCGAGGAACGCAGAGGCGAGCGGGCGTGGGTGCGGTCATCGTGGGAGCGTGAGACGCGGGGGCGTTGGAGGTGACGTGAGGGAGAATGGCGGGAAAAGGAAACGAGGGAGGAAGATGAGGGGAACCGGGTCGGGTTGGCATGGGTCGGGTCGGGTAGAAATAGGATTGGGTTTTAGTTTCAGGATTAATAAAATAATAAAATATGTATAAAAATGTAATAAATTCAAAATAAAATCTGAAAAAATATGGATAATTATATTCGAAATTGGGGATTTACATCATACGCCACTTACAAAAATTTCGACCTCGAAATTAAAACAAAAACAATGGGACAACACACTATACCAATAAATGCGGAAAACGTGCACGGATGTCCTTCTCGCGTTCCCAGGTAGACTCCCCCGGAGAACGACCACCCTAAGAAACTCGAACCGGTGGAATGACCCTGCTCTTCAGCACTTTATCCTGACGATCAAGAATGGTGGTAGGCTGCTCCTCGTAGGACAGATCATCACCCAAAGTTAACTCCGAATGATCCAGAATATGGTTGTCGTCCCGAACATAGCGCCTCAACTGAGAAACATAAAATGTGTTGTGCACACCAGCTAACGATGGAGGTAAGGCAAGTCGATAGGCTACCTCTCCCACTCGTTCTAGCACCTCAAAAGGTCCGATGAATCGGGGACTGAGTTTCCCACGACCTCCAAACCTGATAACACCGCGGGTAGGGGAAATCTTCAGGAACACGTGATCTCCGACCTCGAATTCTAGCGCTCTCCTGCTGGCATCCGCCCAGCTCTTCTGTCGGTCCTGAGCCGTCTTAATGCGCTGTCTGATCATCTGGACATTGTCCACCGTCTGAACAATAAGTTCGGGCTCCAATAATCTTCGCTCTCCCACGTCATCCCAACAAACAGGGGACCGATATTTCCGACCGTAGAGTGCTTCGAATGGAGCCATCTGGATGCTAGCTTGGAAACTGTTGCTATAAGAAAACTCCACCAGATGAAGGTGATCCTCCCAAGAACCCTGGAAGTCTAGCATGCAAGCCCTCAACATGTCCTCGAGCATCTGAATAGTACGCTCGGACTGTCCGTCCGTCTGGGGATGATAAGCCGTGCTGAACTTGAGACGTGTACCCAGACTCTCCTGTAAGCTCTTCCAAAAGTGTGAAATAAATCTAGTGTCTCGATCCGACACGATACTGACTGGAACCCCGTGAAGTCGCACTATTTCTTACTTGTATTTCTCCGCAAGCGACTCTATTGACTGGCCCACACGAAAGGGTATAAAATGCGCAGCTTTTGTAAGACGGTCGACGATAACCTAAACCGCGTTGTTCCCCTTGTACTCTGTGGTAAGGCAGTCACGAAATCCATAGTGATGTGCTCCCACTTCCACTCGAGTATCGGAAGCGGTTGCAACAGTCCAGCCATTCTCTGGTGCTCTGCTTTTACCTGCGGGCATACCAAACACCTGGATACGAACCGTGCAATCTCTCGTTTCATCCCGTTTCACTAAAAATGATGCCTTAGATCCCGATACATTTTCGTGCCTCCCGGATGCACAGAATAAGCCGAACTATGAGCCTCAGCTAATAGCTCTTCTCGAACATCTCCCTTGGGGACGCAGAGCCTGCTACCAAATCTTAGAGAACCATCCCGATGTATGCGTAATTCCTTCCTCAGCCCGGCTTCCACCTGCTCTCTGAACTTTTGTAATCGAGGATCATCAGCCTGTGCAGCCTTAATGCGATCTACAAGAGAAGACGGCACCTGTAACTGCCAGAATTGCCTAATTGCACTCGGTGTAACAACCTCTAGTTCGAGCTTCTGGAAATCCTCAATGATGCTCTTCTGACTGGTCAACATCATGACCGCTGGCTTGCGACCGAGGGCATCTGGTACGACATTTACCTTCCCCAGATGATACTGTAAGTCCAAGTCATAGTCTGCCATTAATTCTAGCCATCGGCGTTGCCTCATATTCAGTTCTTTCTGAGTGAACACGTACTTCAGACTCTTATGATCCGTGTACACTTCCACCTTTTCGCCCAACAAGTAATGTCTCCGGATCTTCAGTGCGAAAACTACTGCGGCTAACTCCAAGTCGTGCGTTGGGTAGTTCCTCTCAAGATTCTTCAGCTGTCGTGAGGCATAAGCAACTATTTGACTGTGCTGTATCAGGACGCAGCCTAACCTTTTCCCTAAAGCATCGCTATGTATCACCAACCCACCCGAATTATCTGGCACTGTAAGGATACGTGCTGTGGTCAATTTCTGCTTCAGAACCTTAAGGGTCCAAGTACACTCCTCCGTCCATACGTACGGTACTTCCTTCCGTGTTAGCTTCGTCAAGGGTTCAGCGACTCATGCAAAGTCCTGAACTAACCGCCGATGATATCCTGCCAATCCCAGGAAGCTTCTAATCTCGGCCATTGACTTCGAAGTCTGCCAATCTCTAACAGATTCTATCTTTGCCGGGTCCACTGAGATGCCTTCGCCCGAAACAACGTGTCCCAAGAACTGCACTTTGTCGAGCCAGAACTCACACCTGCTCAATTTTGCATATAGCTTCTCTTCCCGAAGAGGTTGTAATACTGTCCGCTGGTGTCCGACATGCTCCTGGGTCTTCGAGTAGACTAGTATGTCGTCGATGAATACAACGGCAAACGTGTTCAAGTACTTCGCAAATACTCTATTCATCAGGTCCATAAATATAGCTGGAGCATTGGTAACACCGAACGACATCAGAAGAAACTCATAATGCCCATATCGTGTCCTGAAAGCCGTCTTGCATATATCTTCAGGCGTTACTCTGATCTGGTGATAGCCCGAACGAAGATCCAGCTTCGAAAATACCTTGGCCCCACCCAACTGATCAAATAAATCGTCGATACGTGGAATGGGGTATTTGTTCTTTATCGTAACCCTGTTCAGCTCCCGGTAATCTATGCACATCCGTAGCGATCCATCCTTTTTCTTCACCAACAAGACTGGTGCACCCCACGACGAAGCGCTTGGTCGAATAAATCCCTTCTCTAGGAGTTCTCTAATTTGTTTCTTCAACTCTGCCAACTCAACTGGCGCCATCCTGTAAGGAGCCTTGGAAACTGGCGCCGTCCCTGGAATCAAGTAGATAGAGAATCACAAGACGCGGGGAGGTGGTAGACCTGGTAAATCTTCAGGGAACACATCAAGAAAATCCTGAACGATCTCTGGGGCTGGACTCTCATCAATCTCCATAACTGTCAACGCTTATGGCTTGGCTCTAAACTTGGCTGGCTCCAAAGACTCGCTCCCGCCTTCGAAAACAAACTCAGGGTGATTGGGAATGCGAAAAGTCACCTTC
The DNA here is from genome assembly GCA_030015575.1 of Agapanthus africanus. Lineage (NCBI taxonomy): Eukaryota > Viridiplantae > Streptophyta > Magnoliopsida > Asparagales > Amaryllidaceae > Agapanthus > Agapanthus africanus. The sequence goes on from JASDDO010000001.1 coordinate 81,128,822, forward strand.
CTTGCTCGGCAATCAATAATTGCATGGAATGTACTCATCTAATCCATCCCGAGAATCGCATCATAACTGCCCGTCCCGATTGAAAGGAAATTCGCATAGAATTCCCTTCCGTATACTACCACCGGACATAAGCTACACTCTTGATCGGACACAATAATACCGTTACCCGTATGTATCTCCCAACCCTTGGTCAATGGCTCGTGAGGTATAGAGTGTGTGTTGACAAACCGCGTGGAAATAAAACAATGCTAAGCACCCGAATCGAAAAGAACTCTAGCCGGTACAGAATAAACAAGGATGGTACCTGTAACTACATCTCTAGAAGCCTCTGCCTGCTCGGCGGATAAGGTGAAGGCCCATCCCTGATTCCGACCTATACCAGTCTGCCTCTGATCGAAGGACCGCTGCTGGGGCACCCGAGGTGGACTCCTCTGAGTTGATGTGCCGTATGATGGTTGTTGCTGCCCGAACCCTCCCTGTAGCTCGGACCTTTGGGGACACCTATCGACCCTATGCTCGCTGGATCCGCAAATCAGACACTTCACCTTAGCTCTGCGGCAATCTCTCTGCATGTGTCCTGGCCTCTGGAAATAATCGCAAAACAGGGCTCTCCGCTGCAGCTGCTGAGGTGAGAAGGTGCGCTTTATCTGTGTGACCCCCGGCCTGTGAACTGGGATGGCTCCACGGGGCGGAATGGTAGGCCGTGCCGGAATTACGTGGGGTCTTCTGTCCACTGATCGTTGGCCCTTGGCCTTCTCTGCCAGTCTTTCCTGTACTCGGTCAGCGTTCAAAACTTGGGCGAAGGTTGGTAGGTCGAGAGACGCGATGAGTTGATGCAGTTCAATATCGAGCCCTTGCTGGAAACGTCTTGCCCTGGCGGATTCGGTGGCTACCATGTATGGTGCGAAGCGACTCAGCCGATTGAACTCTGCGGCGTAGGCATCCACTGAGTGTCCATTTTGCTTCAACATAATAAACTTTTCCTCCATCTCGGCCTTGGCAGTAGCCGGAAAGTAATGATCCAGGAAGCACGTGGAGAACGTGTCCCATCCAATAGGGTTCTCTAGCCAGCTCTCCTCTACGGACCACCACGTGCGGGCCTCGTCCTCTATTTGAATCTTCACTACGTTCACTCTGTCGTCGTCGGGAATTCGAGCGGCAGTCAGGAGGTTCTCTATGTTGATGAGCTATTGCTCGGTCTTGAGTAAACTTGCTGATCCATGAACATTGCTGGATGAAGCCTCCTGAAATCTTAAACGGTACCAAGCCTATCATGTGTGGTCAGTACGAGGGCGCCCTTGGAGGCGGCGGGAACAACCGTAGATTCTCCAGGGCGGTAATTGCGGTCTTCTATACCGCCTTCAATCCCTCGGCCACAAGATCGGTCTTCCTCTCTTGAGCTTGGGCCAGAGTCGTCAGTGTGCTAAGTATTTTCTTGGTACGATCGTGGTGACCGGCACCTGAGGAGTTGCCTGAGGAGTCCATTTTCCTGAAAAGATTAAAAGAAATCAGATTCAAGTAAGCCTACACAATGATTCAACGATGATTAGAAAGCGAGGAAGAATGTAATAAGGCATACGCTAAGAGTGTAACTCAATCTAAAGGTCCCTCGACGGAACTGTAATTTCATCCAAAACCTGGCTCTGATACCAACAAAACCATGGCACGCCCCGCTTCCCAAAATAAGAGATACGAGGGGTGACTAGGCCAGCCATGCTCTTACGGTCAGGGAATAATCCCGCCGTAGTCACACTTCGGCTTCTAGCATTACATGGTAGTCAGTAAACAGTACTTGAGTAAAGGAAAATCATAGTTCACAACTTTATTATATTGCAATTGAAAAGAGTTTGAGGTACATTTATTTCACAGAATAAACAACTAACCAATAAAACAAATGTTGAAATCAAAGAAAGTAGCGCTGGTGATGCAGTCTAGATCTCCGCAATCTCGAAGGATAAGTCCTGCTCCTGGGCTGGATCCACTTCGTCCTCTGAGCATGCACACTCAGGTTGTCAGGGCGACACATATAGCAATAAATATATATAATGGGCGTGCAGTATTATTAAACATGAGGAGTATAATGAATTGCAGAACATGTGTATAATAACATCAACTGAATACAAATAGTGCAACATGAGTATTATGTCAGCGAACTAGGCAATGCAAATGTCACTACTTAACGGTCATTAATTCAATGAAATCAAATGGTGGAGAGGATGCTCGTGTTTAACAAGGGTCTCGTGCATGCCCGAGACTATGGTCCACTGTGCTCGGGACATAACCCTGTCAGCCGTGCCGCTAGGCCCATGACCTAAAGTGTGTGTGTGTGTGTGTGTGTGTGTGTGTGTGTGTGTGTGTCTCACTGATAGCGAATGATCTAAATCACTGTACCTCGCTAAATAGGAGTTCAATTCCACCTTGATTAACCTATTCCCCAGGTTATGGTATGCATTCATGTATTAGATAGCTTGTGGACAAATACGTATCACTGTCGCTTTCAATCATTTTTCCACTTATCAATATCACTGTCGTATTTTCCACAACCCAATCACTAACATTAATATATATCGACAATGCAGGTGATCACTATGTAGCAGGTATAACTCAAGCATGAAAATATGCAGAAATGCACTGAACATGTATTCATTATTATATAACGACCAATGCCGTATAACTTGCAAAATTTACCGTAAATCATACGCCTAGAATCGACCAAAATAATATAAAGGGCGTATGAAGCACACTTGATTATCTAAATTGTAAAATTTATTTCAGGTCAATCGGGGTTCAGGTTAGGGAGTTATCATCATTTGAAGGCAGCGATTGATTTCTGGGAATCCAGTTTCAGAACTGGAAGCCCAACTTCGCGCGCATTTTACGCATGATTATGTTCAGATTCAGGTATTACTCTAGTTGAATAAAATCTAGTTCTGTCATTTAAGTCTCCAACGCACAAAACGGATTATCAATCGCATCTCTACATCAGAAGTTATGTTCAGATTAATGTGACAATGTAATGAACATTTCTGCAGAAATTGCAGAACACAATAACATTCCAAAACGGATTTATCAATGGTGATTGTCTTGGAAAAAGACATAAATCCTGCCGTTCATGTGTAGCAGTTACCGATAACATCAGAATCTAATTCGGGATCCAAATCTGTTTAAGTGTCTGACTCATTCTGAGTCTTAGTCTAATCTGAATACAATCCAAACATGAATCCAATCATAACTTCAATCCAAACATGAATCCAATCATAACTCCAATCCAACATGAATCCAATATATACTTGAACCTGAACTTGAATACCGAACAATATGAACATGCAACGTGACTGACTTGACCGAACCATGGCTATATTTTGAATTTGACTACATGACTATCCGTTTATATCCTGAACTGTTTACATGAACAATTTATACCATGGTTTCGGTAAGTTTTATACTAAAAAACAATACAATATACATTACGGGGTTTTAACGGGGTAGATTGGTACAGAATGTGTTGGAAGTGGAACGAGATGGTCACTAAAAGACGTAGATAAACATCCATTGCTGTTGTCCCGTGGGTATTGATGGGGCCTTATACTATCGGGTTACCATAGTCCACGGGAAAAGTTGGACTTCTCTCGTATACACTGATACATTTTGTACCAAGCTACAAACAACTACGTTAGCTTAACTGTAACAAGCCTAAATTTCCTATACAATTTTTTTCAAAATATTTTTTCAAAATCCATAAAAAGGTATTTATTGCCTGAGCACAAGATAAGTAATTAATTAGCAATTTAATTACAAAAAAGAGCTTGTAGCTCATTGGTAATACCTTGCACTGCTGAACCAAGCCACCAGAGTTCAAATCCCATATCCCATATTATTTTTAATATTATTTTGTTTTGAAATCTTTAGAACACCAAGGGTTTACACGTGCATATCTTACAAAAACCCCACTACACCCAAAAAATGTAACATTGCCAGAAGTTAGATGAACCGTCGGGGGGGATTCCGGCCGCCTGACTCGGCCGGGAATCGGCCAAATTGGCCTCGACTCGGCCGACTCAGTCCTTCGACCGAGGCACGGCCGAGTTGACCGATTCCGGCGACGACCTCAACATGAAAAATGTGTCTTTTGGTCTCCCCTATACACCTGCAAAATTTTATCCTCAGACCATTTCCAGAGCTCTTTTAAAATCCCAATTACTCCACTTTTATTACATTTTAATACAATTTATCACATTTTTTCATTTTAACCTTTCACCTACCCTAAAGCTTAGTCTAACTCTATAAATACCAACCCTACACACTATCCCCTCACTCCAAACTCTGAGCCAACTCTCAAGAATTTTCAAGAAAATTTGTGTACTTTGAAAACGAGAAAGAAGCGAAGCTACGGCGAATTTTCCGGCGAACTTACCGAGCGACCTATTCGCTGACGACATTCTCTTTCTTTCTTCTTTGAATGTCATCAGGTGATCTGGACACTTCAGAGATCGAGCCTACTGCCGAAGACTTGGACCAGTTCAGTGAAGACCCCGAGCTCTAGTCATTGTACACTTTCCATTCAGTACTTTTCATTTCTGTTATGTCATTGTTTAGGTATTGCTTTATTTCAGTTATATTTACTTTCCATGCATTGTACAGAAAGAACGTGAATAAATAAAGCTGCTATTTTTATTATATCTTGTCTCTTGTGCTTTATTTTTATATTGCTTAGATACGCTTAGCGTATTTACTTCACAGTAAATACGTAGCGGACCAGTCGCGTCCCCTTCGCCGTATACCGGGAAGCGGGGCGTGACAGGTTTTGTTGGTGGCCCATGCAGGTCAGAGTTGTATTGAACACTGCCATGCAGCTCTGTTCTGCGTGAACAATCTAAGCAATATAACATAAGAACCAGCAACTAAAACATTCTTTACAATCATGCTCCTTGAATCTTATCTTTCATATTCCTTGAATCATATATTTTGATTCTGTCCTAACCCAAAATTCCCTCACCTCTTTTACAATCTTACCAAAACCTTCGCATTCTTTCATTCCTTCACACATTTATCACATTTTTTAAACCCTTGCACCACCTTGATATTTTTTTCACACACTGCCAGTACTTTAGTCACTAAACTTTCTTGAATTTGTTATACTTTTCTTTTACAAATTTCGAGAACGAAATTTTTATAAGGAGGGTAGAATGTAACAACCCTAAGTTTCCTATACAAATTTTTTAAAAATATTTTTTCAAAATCCATAAAGGGGTATTTATTGTCTGAGCACAAGATAAGTAATTAATTAGCAATTTAATTACAAGAAAGAGCTTGTGGCTCATTGGTAATACCTTGCATTGCTGTACCAAGCCAATAGAGTTCAAATCCCATACCCCACATTATTTTTAATATTATTTTGTTTTGAAACCTTTAGAATACCAAGGGTTTACACGTGCACATCTCACAAAAACCCCACTACACCCAAAAAATATAACATTGCCAGAGATTAGATGAACCGTCGGGGGGGATTTCAGCCGCCTGACTCGGCCGGGAATCGGCCAAATCGGCCTCGACTCGGCCGACTTAGTCCTCCGACCGAGTCACGGCCAAGTCGGCCGATTCCGGCGACGACCCCAACATGAAAAATGTCTCTTTTGGTCTCCCCTATACACCTGCAAAATTTTATCCTCAGACCATTTCCAGAGCTCTTTTAAAACCCCAATTACTCCACTTTTATTACATTTTAATACAATTTATCATATTTTTTCATTTTAACCTTTCACCTACCCTAAACCCTAGCGTAACCCTATAAATACCAACCCTACACACTACCCCCTCACCCCAAACTTTGAGTCAACTCTCAAGAATTTTCAAGAAAACTTGTGTACTTTGAAAACGAGCAAGAAGCGAAGCTACGACGAATTTTCCGGCGAACTTACCGAGCGACCTGTTCGCTGACGACATTCTCTTTTTTTCTTCTTTGAATGTCGTCAGGTGATCTGGACACTTCAGAGATCGAGCCCACTGCTGAAGACTTGGATCAGTTCAGTGAAGACTCCGAGCTCTAGTCATTGTACACTTTCCATTCAATACTTTTCATTTCTGTTATGCCATTGTTTAGGCATTGCTTTATTTCAGTTGAATTTACTTTCCATGCATTGTACAGAAAGAATGTGAATAAATAAAATTGTTGTTTTTATTATATCTTGTCTCTTGTGCTTTATTTTTATATTGCTTAGATACGCTTAGCGTATTTACTTCACAGTAAATACGTAGCAGACCAGTCGCGTCCCCTTCGCCGTATACCGGGAAGCGGGGCGTGACATTAACAAATAGATAATTTACCAGTTCTATTCTCTTTACTTGTCTATTCCATTCTATCTTTTGGGATTTACCGAGCGCTAGTTCGCTGACGACATTCATGTCTCTTCTTTCTTTAAAATGTTCGTCAGAAGGACCCGACCCTCAGGAGATCGAGCCCAGCTAGGACGATTTGGAGCAGTTTACAGAGGAGCCAGAGTTCTAGTTCCCACTTGTACTTACTTTTCTTTCAGTTCATATGCCATTGTTTAGGCATCACTTACTTACATTGTACTTTACTTTTCAGTTGTATGTAAAGAATGGTTATCAATAAAAAGTTGTTGTTTATTTATATCTATTGTCTTTTCTTGTGCTTTTACTTATATTTCTTATTTATGCTTAACGTGTTTATTTCTGAGTAAATACGTCGCGGCCCACCACGTCTCCTTCCCCGTATACTGGGAAGCGGGGTGTGACAAACCCATTATATGAGCACGGTTTATTAACTCCCATCATTTTACTTTTCCCACCAATGTAGTTCGGCCTTCCACTTGCTTCAATATTTAAGGTGCCGTTATAATGACAAATCAACACAGTATCATCATTTTCCATCACACCTAATATTACTAATAATTGTGAAATTATCGAAAACTCAAGAAACAAATTTATACACTCTACAACATTCACAACAACAACAATCAATTCCATAACACTAACATCCTAACCCCAAAAATACCATGACTATAATCCCCAAAATATCGTAACACTAGAATACACTAACACTCTAACCCTAAAATTTACTAAACCCAACCCCCTAAATACACTAACACTAACCTCCCAAATTATCCTAAATTACCCTAACCCTAGCACCAAAATACCTTTCACATAACACTAAAATACCCTATCCCTAACCCCAAAATACCCTAAACCTTAAAATATCCTAACCCTAACCCCAAAATGCCATAACCCTAACCCCACAAAATACCCTAAAGCTAACACTAAATTATCCTAAATTACTAAAACCCTAACCCACAAATTATCCTAACCCTAACAATAAAATTCCATAATCCAAAACAAACCATTTTATAAATAAAAATAACAATAATTTCAAAAATAATATTTAAATTGAAAACTCACTGTTCTCAGATGGGGGCTCGGCCTCGACGAGGGGATCGGCAACGCTAAGAGGTCGAAGAAGGAAGATAAGGAGGGGCGGGAGATTGACCCTGAAAGGGGGTTTCGAAACATCAGGAGGGGAAGGGGGGCTGGAGATCGAGGGGGCTTCGATGAAGGAGGCAGAGCGAGCGAGAGAGAGATGCGAGAAGAGAGAGAGAGAGAGACTGATATAATATAAGGGGAAAAGGGATGGGCCCGACCAGTTTAAGGATGGGCAAGTTTATTCTGCACTTTGTAAGTGCAGAATAGACTTGGGTACACCCAAGTCCAATTCCGCACTTGCAAAGTGCGGATTAAACTTCACTCAAGTGTGCCAACTTGGCTCCTTGTTAAGACTAATTCCGCACCTGCAAAGTGTGGAATAGGATTTGCCCCGGTTTCAAACCGTTATCCTACGTGACGCCTACGTGTCATTGATTTGACCCAAATGTGCTAAATCCCTAAATACTTTTAAAACTAGCATAAATCCCTAATTAATTTATAATTAACGCTAAATCCCAAATTTTGTCCGATGGTGTGGTTGCTAAGCTGACGTGGCAACGATCTAGAGGGTTAATACTAACAAGATGCTGTTAAATAGGGTATTTTTCTGTCAAAAACACTATAGGGTAATTTGTTTCCACAATACGAAACTACAGGAGAGTTTAGTGGATATAAGCCTTATTAAAATTTTCTTAGAAAATATCAGCCTTACCCGTTTATTAGTTTATTCGTTCGTAGGTCATGCACACCCATAATGATGGATTATCATCACACCCGCATATCGTATACGCTTTCAAGCGATTAGATGCCTATTTTCAACACATAGTTAAACGTTTTGATTTGTATTTATCTAAATCGCAGGAAACGACACCTCATCCATGAGTCAACTTATCGTCCGGCCTACATCTCTATATTGATTACCGCCTACTGTTTAACATTCAATTAGACGTGTCAATTCTCAATCTGAAGAAGTCGGAATCAAGCCTTACGGTATAAAAATTCATTCTCCTAAAAACTTAATCATAATTTCAGAGTTTTTTATACAAATCTTGTTCCCTAACCAAATACATTAACTGCTTTATTAAATGTTGAAGTGTTGATTTGCTTCCAGAGCCTCCTGCCACCTATGTGCAGGGAACAGTAGAAGAGGATATGATCTCCATTAAATCCCATATTAATGTATCAACCAACAAATACAATCATGCAGCATAAATGATTATAATATATATTTGATATATGTTAATTTAACGATATTCCCATAGAAATAAAATATACATGTATTGGTTGTCATGGAAAGGATCACAGGTTCAAAAAATGCATGGTTGCTAATTATTTTGGTTTTTTTTATATCCATATTTTCACTTTTTAAAATTTTATATCCAAGATTTACTCGAAATTATGTTCGCTGAGGTTATCTTTCCATCATGCTACTATCATCAATCCATAAAACGTTATAAAGAGATGCTAATTCTAGTTAGATACCAACATCGGTTAGTGTAATGGAAAGTTAACTTTTAAATGAAAAATGTTAAAAGGAGAAGTATAAAATAACATAAAAATTTAGGGAGAAGTTTAAAAATATTACAATTAAAGGTTTTTTTTATAAAAAAAATAAGAGAGAATTTAGGGACGGATAGAGAAATGACCCTTTCTTCTTGAATTTATTAATTGTTCGAAATTGAATGCAAATTATCTGATCAAATTAAATCGTCTCTGTTGAATAAGGCAAGGGTACATGGGATATCTTGACGTCTCTGAATATATAATGCTGTTATGAAATTTAAAGAAATTTTCAACGAACTTTCTATACAAGTAATATTTAATAGAATAGGTTTTGGGTTTGAGAAAAATGAAATATTCCCAACACATCTCTGAGAATAAAGGCAGGTTTCTATTTCAGACCTATTAGAACAATTTACCTATAAAAATTTGGCTTATTTCACGGAAATCCCCTCAAAATTTAGGGTAATATCCAGAAATCCCCTATGGTTCTGCCATTAGTCGAAAACCCCTGAGGTTTACAACCGTTACCCAGCAGCTCCCTGCCGTTAAATTTTACGTGAAATGGCAGAAATACCCTTCTTATTTTTCTTAAATTACAATAAATATTTCTTATAACTATTTCATTCTCCTCTTTCCGCGTCCAATTCCTCAACCTGACCATGTGTTGCTCCTCAGCGCCGTCACCGCCGTCGATCATGTGCTCCTCCTCCACTCCAGCCCCATCCGCTCCTTGTCCATCTCCTTCGACCTCCCCTATCTCAACGTCAGCCGTCCCTCTCACCACATGGCTCGCTAGCTCGCAGTCCTCGATTCCGATCCCGATCCCCTCCGAACCCTCGCCCTTCAATTCCACGGCTCTACCCCACGTCTCTACACCCCAGCTCTTTTCTTAGTTTTGTCCAAAACCCTAAGTGATAATCCATTTAGGGTAAAGATCCATCCTTGACTCACATTTAGTTTTCTAAGATTCAGCCTCTTTTCTTAGTTTTGCTCATGGATTTTACATTTGGATTGCTCATTTGTGGCGAAATGCTGAGATATCAGTGTTTAGCTGCTGGATCTCGTAAATTCTTGGGTTTTTCATGAATACTGGTTCAAAGCATTCAAGTTAGGCCTTCTCAACTTCTTGTATGCATATGTTAATGCCTGGAGTTCTGTGGAATTCTTCAATATAGATTAAAAAAAAACCAACTTTTCATGTTTTCTTAAGAGTTATGTATCAAAGAGCGTTTATGATATCTGAATTTTTGTTTAGTTTAGAGTTTTAGCCTCAAATTGAATCTGCTATAATTTTATTACTCACAAAATAAATCTAACAATACAGTAGGATGGTGTTAGAACTTAGAATGCACCCTTAAAATCCGGACCCAGTTCTCCATAGTTCGATCGCCGGAATATTGTATTTTCCCGCCACCGCGGTTTTAGTAAGGAGTTAGGTGTTGGGTTTTTTCTGGGGTTCTCTGTGCGTTATCTAAGCTCTCTGGTATACTTAGATTATTTCTAGATTGTCTATATAAAAATTTGGAAACTTTTTACTATACTTTTTGTGATATTTTAGCGTATGATACGGATAATGCGTATCACGTTTTGGTGATAGCTTTATGTCTGTATAGCACACGATAAACACACGTTTTACGTTAAATAAGTTAGTTTGCTTTGTATTTGTGTATTCATTGTATAGGAAAATTTTCCACTTATATACGAAAGTTGTATTTCGATATTAGGATTGACCACGGGGACTTCAGAAGCGGCGAGAAAGGAAAAGGAAATGATTGGATCCGAGTAGATCGCGACTTTTTCCGGTGAGTAGACTAAATATCAACCAGAGACATTGTATGGATGGCGTATAGCGCCCGAAACCTAAAAAAATTGCGATATTATCTTTCTATTCATTTTGTTTGCATAACTAAACCCAGATTGGCATCGCATGCATTCATACATTTTAAACACTATTGCTTGACACTTATTAGGGCACTTGCACTATTACCAATGAGTTTATGTTGCACTTGCATATGCCTACATGCTACACAACACCCTGTTCATCGCCGAAAGACCGGACCGAGACGTTGGGACGTCTAGCATGAATTTGGGGGCGGATACTATTTGGACTTCTCCATCCACCTCTCCGAAAATACCAAGTTGATTTATGACACCGTATATCGGAGTTTTGGATAGATGCGACCATTATAGCAGACTTTGTAACGACTCTGTTTTAATGTACAGAAAATTTATTTAAAAGTTAATGTACAAATGGAGTATTTGCAATCTTCTGTATGCTATAAGTATTTAATTTTCTTTTGAACAGCAAGAAAACACTTGTGGCTCATTGGTAAAGTTTTGCACTGCTGTGACGTAACCCCTGTATTCAAATCTTATCAGCCATATATTTTTTTAAATGATTTTTTTAAAAACTTTTAGACGCTCAAAAGTTTACACGTGCAAAACACGTAAAGGTGAAAAGTTTCATAAAACAAACATGTGCACTAAGCTATATGAAACGGATAGGACACATGGCCAAAATTCAAGCACCCCACCCTCAGATTGGACCGGTGAGATTCTTCATGGGTCCGGCGCCGTCGGACCCCCCCGTAGATACTGCCGCTAATTTTTGTGCCCTAGTTTCTTGACCTCCCCCTTAACTCCCATTATGTTTGATTACTCTGCAATTATCCAGAGAGTGTAATTTCACTCTTTAATTCTAATTTTAATGCATTTTTAATTCTCTCTTCACTCACAAAACACTAATTCTATCCTATAAATACCCTCTACACTTTGGCCTCCTCATTCTGAAATTCATTGCCAAAACTCTCTAAAATTCCTAAGTCCAAAAGTTGTACAAGTGGAGTTAGACAAGGTCAAAGTTCCGGCGACGATTCGGGACAAATCCGGCCACGACACGACTCCACGACGCCTTCAAAAGTTTCCTCTACCTCCCCTCTCTTTTCTAAATCAGTAAGTCCCCTCTTCTCTCCTACATTTCTAATCTAAAACACTCTATTTTCAAAACTTGTCGGAAGCGGAGTTATTCCGACTTTCGATTCTAATTTCTTTAAAAACTCAATTTTTCTTAACCACAAATTAACCATCTATTAATATATTGTTTAGCAACCATAAAACAACAATTTGACCAAGTTTCAATTCAAAATTTAATGTTAAACAAATTCTATTTCACTTTTTCGGTAAAATACCATCAAGTTTACATAAGACATTACTTTATCGTTTTGCTCATATTACTTTTAGAAAACTCACGAGATAATGACCAATCTCATCACAACACTCATCTTGACATAGCACGATGTATTTTGTAACAATTTTTGTGGGACAGAATACAATTTACATTAAAATACCTTAAACTATCAAAACCCGTATTCTTTAAATTGTTTTAATTAATTTCTTGCAAATAAGGCTCTACAACCCATTTTGAGGAACCCGATCGGGATGGTGCGGGTTATCGCACATCTTCGGGACTAGTAGAGCGAGATGCAGACCTCCTCACGGAGCATACGATCTCGATGGAATTTTTATTACAATTTCTAAGAAAACGTGATTTGTAATAATAAATAAATTCTATTTTTTAATAATTATATATATAAATATTATCAAAATATCTATTTTAAATATATAATATATTCCATGTTTTCTAATCAAAAGAAAAGAATCACAGAAGTTCATGAAAATACCATCAAGAATCAATACAAGTCAAATTACATGAAAATACCATATACTATTCAAAGTTAGGTTTATATCCACCAGAATATTTCATTTTATAAAAATTACAACTATGAAAACCCTAAAGACGATAAATAAATATTTGAGGTTTATTTTGAAAATATATCAAAACTATTTTTCATAAACCCCCTCAAGTTATATTAATTTATAATAAGGACCCTAGTTAATATAAGTTTAAGCGGGGCCAGTTCTCTTGAGCCTTAAGGAGCCGAAGAATATAGGTGCTTGCCTATCTAAGATAGAAAACCTAAAAACGGTGTTATCAATACGGTAATTGTCTTGGAAAAAGATACAAATCCTGCCGTCCATGTGCAGCAGTTACCGATAACTCCAAAACTAATTCAGGACTTCAATTCTGTTTAAGTGTCTGACTCAGGCAGAGTCTCAGTTTAATCTAAAATCAATCAATCTATCCTTGAATATGATTCAAGTATAACTTCAATTCAACTTGAATCCATTTATACCAAAATTCAATCTATATCAACATGAACATGATTTGACCGAATCATGGATATACATTTGACTGGTCTATATGACTATCCGTCTATATCCTTTCCATTTATATGAACTACCGATATCATGATTTCGGAAAGTCATACATTTATTAAACAAAACAATATACATCAATACATAATACATTACGAGGTTTTAAAGGGGTAGACTGGTACGGAATGTGTTAGAAGTGGTACGAGACGTTCACTTTAATACACCTAACGTGAATATCCATTGCTGTTGTTTCGTGGCTTAACGGTTCCTTGTGCTCCGATACCTTAGTCTACAACAGTTGGACTCCTCTCGTATACACTGGCATATTCTGTACTAAGCTATAAACGACTGCGTTAACATAACAAACTCACAATACACCAGTTATATTCTCATATTTGTCCATTCATCTGTCTATTCTATTTCTACTTTTCTTTGGGACTTACCGAGCGATTGTTCGCTGACGACATTCCTTCTCTCTTCTTTCTTTGGAATGTTATCAGGTGGATCCGACTCATTGGAGATAGAGCCCAGTTCAGAGGACTTGGATCAGTTCAGCGAGGACCCCGAACTCTAGACTCTTATATATACTTTACTTTTAAGTTCATGCCATTGTTTAGGTATTGCTTTCATCATTGTATTTACTTTTCAGTTGTATCGTAAAGAAATGTTCAATAAATATAAGTTGCTGTTCATTTACATTTCATGTTTTCTTGTGTATATTTACATTATATTGCTTAGTTACGCTTAGCGTGTTTACTGCTGAGTAAATACGTAGCGGGCCAGTCACGTCTCATTACACGTACACGGTACACTGGGAAGCGGGGCATAACATGTTTTGTTGGTGGCCCATGCAGGTCGGTGCTGCATGGAGCCCTACCATGCAGGTCAGTTCTGCATGGACATGCAGGTCAATTCTGCATGAAGTCCTAAGCAATATAACACAAGAATCATCAACTAAAAACATTCTTTATATTTCATATTTCTTGAATCTTACAATTTCATATTCTTTAAATCTATCTTAACCCTATTTTTTTTCTTTCAAGGTTATGGATTCACCAAACAATACTAGCACAAAACTTCAACAACACACCACCACCTCTTCCACTTACGCCTACCGTTGCAGCTCCGACCAACGAGCAAACGGTATTGCTTGAGGCAATCTGAAGCCTCCTGGAAGGACAGCAGCAGCAGACTGCTATCTTATTGAACCGCTCAGAAGCGGAAGTAACCGGAGTGAAGCAATTCCGGGTATTGCACCCGAAGCAATTTTCTGGGAAAGAGACCCCTTTGGAAGCTGAAGAATGGGCTCAGAGCATTGAGGACGATCTGGCAGCTGCACAAGTGCCAAAGATCACTTGGGTACGGGTTGCAAAACTGCAACTCACCGACAACGTTCGAGTATGGTGGAAAGCGGAAGAAAGCCGTCTTGCCCAGCCTACCAAATGGAAAACTTTTCGCGACATGTTCGACGCGAAGTATTTTACCTAGACTGCCCGATTCAACATGGAGCAGCAATTCATCCACTTACAGCAAGGCTCTATGTGGTGCAAATCGGTGGATGAGTATGATGTTGAGTTCACTATGTTGAGTAGGTAAAGATATATCTCAAATATTTGATTTTCTAATATCACATACTACATAGCTAACACAAGACCGTAACAAGTTCACGGCACATCTCATTCCGACTGCTGAGATCAGGTCCAGACGATTTCAGTAAGGGTTAGATCTGGAGATCCAAGCTGCCTTAGTTACAGGGGATTTCCCAACCCACGAACTGACTCTGAAAGCTGCCCGTCGATATGAGATAGTAGTAAAGATGAAGGGTAGACCCCAATCTGCCGGAGTGAAGCGCCCTACCACTCAGATGGCAAGAGGAGCCTTTTCAAGGCCACCTTTTGTACCCAGGAGACCGGGAGTACCATTCAACAGGCCTAGTCCAGCCTTTTGCACTACTGCAAGAGCGATGGACACCTGGCGAAAGATTGTAGGTGTGCTAATCTCCTTTGCTTAGTCTGTGGCTCATCCACACATGATATTGGGTCTTGTCCTTGTAGAATCCATCCAAATGCTGCACCCAGACCAGCAATTACCTATCCGCAGTGGCCAGCTATCCAGGCACCAGCTCCACGTCTTGCTCTCCCAGCTCCACTTCCTTGTGAACCAACTGCACCTCCTCCTCGTCAGTTCCATCAAGCACAAAGGAACTTACCTCAAGTACAGAGGAACGGACAAAGGAATGCTCCTCCAGCAAGGAGGAATGTACCGAGGCGACGGGCTTTCACAATGACTGTGGAAGAAGCTGAAGCCACCGGCCAAGTCATCACTTGTAACTCTTTTCTTTCAAGCTTTCTTTCAATTTTTATACATACCCATATATAATTTTATTATACCTAAAACCTATCCCATATAACTTAGGTACAATTTTAGTAGCCTCACTTCCTGCACTAGCACTCTTCGATACTGGAGCATCTCATTGTTTTATGTCGCAACGGTTCGTCCAAACTCATGCGATTCCAGTCAAACCACTAGTATGGAATGTCAGTTCAGGGAATGGCGTTCTAAAGGCGACAACGGGATACGACCTGTGTCCAGGGTTTTTCTGCAGCAGAGAATTCTATGCTGACTTCAAGGTACTGGACATACCGAATTTCGATGTCGTTTTGGGTATGGATTGGCTAGGAACATTCTATGATACTATTTACTATCGTCAAAGGAGGGTAGTGTTCGAGATTCCAGAACATCCGGTCTTTTATTTCAAAAGTGGAGACTGTACTCTGGAGCCAAGCATATACAAAGCAAAATCGAAGAAGGCAGTGATTGCAACTCTACAGGTGGGAGAAGACAAACCAGTGGTAGTTCGAGAGTTCGACGATGTATAACCTGAAGACATATCAGGTTTGCCTCCCGATCGAGCTCTTGAATTCAGCATTGATTTAGTACCTGGAGCACAACCGGTGATCAAAACTCCGTATCGCTTGAGTCCCGAAGGTTTGAAAAAGATCCAAACTCAGTTGGATGAATTATTGAAGAAATGATGGATTCGTCCCAGCACTTCAAGCTAGGGATCGCCAGTTCTGCTTGTGAAGAAGAAGGAAGGTTCATATCGAATGTGCATTGATTATAGAGCTCTGAACGAAGTAACTATAAAGAACAAGTATCCATTTCTGCGCATCGACGATCTGTTCGATCAGCTAAGTGGGTCTTTTGTTTTCTCCAAGTTAGATCTTCGTTCGGTATATCATCAGGTGAATGTCAAAGAGTCTGATATTCCGAAGATGGCATTTAGGACTCGCTATGGTCATTATGAGTTTCTTGTGATGCCATTTGGAGTGACCAATGCACCAGTTATATTCATGAACCTAATGAATCAAGTTTTTCGAGAGTACTTAGACAGGTTTGTGGTCATTTTCATCAACGACATCCTGGTGTGTTCAAAGAGTCAGAAAGAACATGTCGAGCACCTACGAATTGTCCTGGAGACTTTACGACAACATCAACTCTATGCCAAGTACAGCAAGTGCGAGTTTTGGCTAGATCAAGTCGTTTTTCTTGGACATATTCTATCAGGCGATGGAATCTCTGTAGATCTAGCTAAGGTATCAGCAGCAAGCGAATGTCCGACACCGAAGTCAGTGAAGGAAATTCGAAGTTTCTTGGGTTTAGCAGGATATTACAGAAGATTCATTGAAGGATATTCAAAGATTACAACACTCCTGACCAAGCTCATGCGTAAAGATGAATAATTCGTATGGTCAGAAGTATGCGAATAAGCTTTCGTAGAACTCAAGTCAAGAATGACATCAGCGCCTATTCTCGTAATACCAGACCAATATAGAGGTTTCATAGTGTATTGCGATGCATCCGGTAAGGATTAGGATGTGTTCTACATCAGCACGATAAAGTTGTAGCTTATGTATCAAGGCAGCTGAAAGTTCATGAGCGCAACTATCCGACGCATGATTTGGAGTTGGAAGCCGTTATCTTTGCTCTCAAGATTTTACGCCATTATCTTCTTGGTGAACGAGTGGACATATACACAGACTACAAGAGTCTGAAATATGTGTTTACTCAGAAAGAGTTGAATATGCGACAGAGAAGATAGTTAGAACTCATGGCGGATTTCAACATCAACCTATAATATCATCCAGAGAAGGTGAATGTAGTACCTTATGCACTTATTTGACAACCACTATCAATGAATCTCACCGCACAGTGGAAGCTTCAACAAGATTTGCATCAGATGGAGATAGAAGTGGTCATGCCAGGTAATGCTTCAAGTTTGATGAACTTACAAGTTCAATCTACCATTGTCAATCAGATCAAAGCAGCTCAAACAAGTGATGCCAAGTTGCAAAAGATCATAGAACAAGTAGTAAGCGGAGTTAGAACAGACTTCATCATCCATGAAGACGGATCTTTGAGATATGGCAGTAGATTGTGTGTACTACAAGGTCCTGTTCGGGAAGAATTGATGAAAGAAGCTCATAACTCTCCCTATTCAGTACACCCTGGTGGTACAAAGATATACAAAGATCCGCGGCAACATTACTGGTGGTATGGAATGAAGCGTGAAGTAGCTATAAGCTTCACTAAATGTTTGGTGTGTCAGCAAGTGAAAGCTGAACATAACAGGACTGCTGGTTTACTTCAACCGTTACCTATTCCAGAATGGAAGTAGCAACACATCACCATGGACTTTATGACTGCTCTTCCTCGCAGCCCAAAAGGTAACAATGCGGTATGGGTTATTATGGATCGACTCACAAAGTTGGCTCACTTTATTCCCTTTCGACTTGGCCAATCTACCGAGACATTAGCAAAGAAGTATATGGAGGTATGTTTGAATCTATGTAAGATTTAACTTTTCAATATGTACTATCTCTGATACTCATGAACTTATACAGGAGATCGTGAGATTACATGGAATACCGGTTTGCATTGTCTCTGATCGTGACACCAGATTCCGATCGCAATTTTGGCAGAGTCTGTAAACTAGCTTGGGAACAAGTCTGAACTTTAGCATAGCTTACCATCCACAAACAGATGGATAGTCTGAGCGAACGATTCAGATACTTGAAGATATGCTAAGAGCTTGTATGTTAGACTTCGGAGGATCATGGGAAGATCACCTTCATCTTGTGGTGTTTTCATACAACAACAGCTATCAAGCAAGTATTCGAATGGCACCCTTTGCAGCTCTATATGAAAGGAAGTGTCATTCACCATTAAGTTGGGTCGACATCGGAGATAGAGAACTCCTTGGACCTAAGATAATAGCAGCAACAGTGGATGTGATTCGCACCATCAGGGAAAGAATGCGCATAGCCCAAGACCGACAGAAGCACTGGGCTGATGCAAAACACCGTCACTTGGAGTTCAAACTGGGAGATCATGTCTTTTTAAAGATCTCACCA
Source organism: Agapanthus africanus (assembly GCA_030015575.1). Taxonomy (NCBI): domain Eukaryota; kingdom Viridiplantae; phylum Streptophyta; class Magnoliopsida; order Asparagales; family Amaryllidaceae; genus Agapanthus; species Agapanthus africanus. The sequence continues at coordinate 81,147,391 of JASDDO010000001.1, forward strand.
AACCGTGGAGTGATTCGCTTTGGAAGGCGGGGTAAGCTAAGTCCGATGTACATTGGACCGTTCGACATACTCGAATGAGTCAGAGAAGTGGCTTATCGCTTGGCACTTCCACCCTCATTGGAAAGTGTGCACAATATGTTCCATATATCCCAACTCAGAATGTATGTAAGTGATCTCAGTCACATTCTTGATCACTCCGAGTTCACTGTATAGATGGATCTATCTTGTGAGCAACAACCCGTTGAAATCTGGGACAGAAAGGTGAAGTCACTTCGGAACAAGGAAGTAAATTTGGTTCGAGTGATGTGGAGAAAAGACACACCAGGATAATCAACGCGGGAAAGAGAAGACGACATGCGTGCAACATACCCTCACTTGTTTGTAAATTAGTCCTTAAAATAATTGTAAATTTTGAGGACGGATTTTTTGTAAGGAGGGTAGATGTAACGACTCTGTTTTAATGTACAGAAAATTTGTTTAAAAGTTAATGTACAAATAGAGTTTTTGCAATCCTGTGTATGCTATAAGTATTTAATTTTCTTTTGAACGGCAAGAAAACACTTGTAGCTCATTGGTAAAGCCTTGCACTGCTGTGACGTAGCCCCTGTGTTCAAATCCCCTCAGCCACATATTTTTTTAAATGATTTTTCTTTAAAACTTTTAGAAGCTCAAAAGTTTACACGAACAAAACACGTAAAAGTAAAAATTCTTATAAAACAAACATGTGCACTAAGCTATATGAAGCGACTAGGACACATGGCCAAAATCCAAGCACCCCACCCTCGGATTGGACCGACGAGATTCTTCATAGGGCCGGCGCTGCTGGGCCCCCCATAGGTACCGCCCCCAATTTTTGTGCCCTAGTCTCTTGGCCTCCCTCCTTAACTCGCATTATGTTTGATTACTCTGCAATTAACCAGAGAGTGTAATTTCACTCTTTAATTTTAATATTAATGCATTTTTAATTCTCTCTTCACTCACAAAGCTCTAATTTTATCCTATAAATACCCTCCTATACTTTGGCCCTCCTCATTCTGAAATCCGTTGCCAAAACTCTCTAAAATTCCTTAGTCCAAAAGTTGTACAAGTGGAGTTAGCCAAGGTCAAAGTTTCGGCGACGATTCGGGACAAATCTGGCGACGACGCGACTCCACGACGCCTTCAAAAGTTCCCTCTACCTCCCCTCTCTTCTCCAAATCAGTAAGTCCCCTCTCCCCTCCTACATTTCTAATCTAAAACACTCTCTTTTCAAAACTCGTCGGAAGCGGAGTTATCCTGACTTCCGATTCTAATTTCTTTAAAAATTCAATTTTTCTTAACCACAAATTAACCATCTATTCATATATTGTTTAGCAACCATAAAACAATAATTTGACCAAGTTTCAATTCAAAATTTAATGTTAAACAAATTCTATTTCACTTTTTCGGTAAAATACCATCAAGTTTACATACGACATTACTTTATCGTTTTGCTTATATTACCTTTAGAAAACTCATGAGATAATGACCTATTTCATCACAACACTCATCTTGATATAGCACAATGACTTTTGTTACAATTTTTGTGGGACAAAATACAATTTACATTAAAATGCCTTAAACTATCAAAACCCGTATTTTAAAAATTGTTTTAATTAATTCCTTACAAATAAGCCTCTACAACCCATTTTGTGGAACCCGATCGGGATGGTGCGGGTTATCGCTTGTCCTCGGGACTGGTAGAGCGAGATGCAGACCTACTCACGGAGCATACGATCTCGATGGAATTTTTATTACAATTTCTAAGAAAACGTGATTTCTATTAATAAATAAATTCTATTTTTTAATAATTATATATATAAATATTATCAAAATATCTATTTTAAATATATATTATATTCCATGTTTTCGAATCAAAAGAAAAGAATCACAGAAGTTCATGAAAATATCATAAAAAATCAATACAAGTCAAATTACATAAAAATACTATATATTATTCAAAGTTAGGTTATATCCACTAGAATATTTCATTTTATAAAAATTACAACTATAAAAACCCTAAAAACGATAAATACATACTTGAGGTTTATTTTGAAAATATATCAAAACTATTTTTCATAAACCCCCTCAAGTTATATTAATTTACAATAAGGACCCTAGTAAATATAGGTTTAAGCGGGACCAGTTCTCTTGAGCCTCAGGGAGCCGGAGAATATGGGTGCTTGCCTATCTAAGGTAGAAAACCTAAAAACGGTGTTATCAATACGGTAATTGTCTTGGAAAAAGACACAAATCCTGCCGTCCATGTGCAGCAGTTACCGATAACTCCAAAACTAATTCAGGACTTCAATTCTGTTTAAGTTTCTGATTTAGGCAGAGTCTCAGTTTAATCTGAAATCAATCAATCAATCCTTAAATATGATTCAAGTATAATTTCAATTCAACATGAATCCATTTATACCAAAATTCAATCTATATAAACATGAACATGATTTGACCGAACTATGGATATACATTTGACTGGTCTACATGACTATCCGTCTATATCCTTTCCATTTATATGAACTACTGATATCATGGTTTCGGCAAGTCGTACATCTATTAAGCAAAATAATATACATCAATACATAATACATTACGGGGTTTTAAAGGGGTAGGCCGGTATAGAATGTGTTAGAAGTAGCACGAGATGGTCACTTTAATACACTTAACCTGAATATCTATTGCCGTTGTTCCGTAATTTAACGGTTCCTTATGCTCCGTATACCTTAGTCCATGGAATAATTGGACTCCTCTCGTATACATTGGCATATTCTGTACCAAGCTACAAACAACTGCGTTAACATAACAAACTCACAATACACCAGTTATATTCTCATATCTTTCTATTCATCTGTCTATTCTATTCCTACTTTTCTTTGGGACTTACCGAGCGATTGTTCGCTGACGACATTCCTTCTCTCTTCTTTCTTTGGAATGTTGTCAGGTGGATCCGACTCACTGGAGATAGAGCCCAGTTCAAAGGACTTGGATCAGTTCAGCGAGGACCCCGAGCTCTAAACTCTTGTATATACTTTACTTTCATGTTCATGCTATTATTTAGGCATTGCTTTCATCATTGTATTTACTTTTCAGTTGTATCATAAAGAAATGTTCAATAAATAAAAGTTGCTGTTCATTTACATTTCATGTCTTCTTGTATATATTTACATTATATTGCTTAGTTACACTTAGCGTGTTTACTTCTGAGTAAATACGTATCGGGCCAGTCACGTCTTATTACCCATACACTGGGAAGCGGGGCGTGGCAGACTTCATCAGATTCCACCTCATTTGTGAGGGGTTTTTGATTGCGGGGACGCTCGCGTTGCGATAACCACTTTCTCCTTCTCCAGTAGTTCATTTCGCGTCGTGTGTTATTTTGTTTATTTTGGTTGTCCGTAGATTGTATATGGAGACTAGTTTATGTCGTCGCCCGTAGGGCGCGGATCAGTCCAAATCCGTATATTTTAGATTTGGGTTTGGGTTTTGAACCTAGGTTATATATTCCTCGAGTTCAAAAAGGTTTGGTTTTATTTAAGGACTGTTAATCTAGTTTGAGATTAAGATCAACTTAAACATATGAGCATTTGGGCTCAATTTATTTTTAACTAAAAATACATTAGCCATATTTGAGACTAAGATCAACTTAGCAATATTTTAAGGATCATTAAATTTTAGATGAGATCCAAATAACAGAGCATTTGGGCTCAGCTGCAAGAAAACATTTCAGAGAGATTTAGCCAATTTAGGTTTAGTCTACTCAGTCTCTCTTCTTTCTTTTTCTTTTATTCAAAAGTGCTAAGCACTTATTTTGGCTCTGTTACTCACATGGGTTTCATGTGAAGCCTCCAGTTATGGGCGCTGCCCAATTAGTGTTAAGCTCTCAACCATTTTGGCTGCGTATGAAGTGCTAAGCACTTTTTATGGCATCCACGTGAGGATCATGTGCGACGCTATATCATTTATTTTGTCGAGCGCCCACATGTGTTTCCCGTGAGGTACCGGACGCTGCCCAATCAGTGTTAAACACTTAGCCGTTTTGGCTGCGTTTGAAGTATTAAGAACTTTTTATATGGCGTCCACATGAGAAGCACGTGCGGCGTTATATCATTTATTTTGTCGAGCACCCACGTGTGTTTCACGTGAGGTGCCAGGCACTATTGGGGGCGCCAACGTGGGAAGCACGTGAGGCGCTAATTCTTTTTCTTTTTCATAGATTGAATCTCTGTTAATGGCATTTTGATGATCACCAAGATCTTTGTTTTGAAGATCTGGGATCAAGTTTTATTTATTTATTTATTTATAAGAACTAAGTTTCTTTTCAGGGTTAAACCCTACTTTTAGAGGAATTGAATTCCTATAGGATAGGTTCTTTTTTTACTTTTTCCTAGTTCTTTTCTAAATCTTTGATTCTCAAGAACAAGATTTTCCCGAAAAGAATTAAATTCTCAATTTGTGAGAGACTTGTCTCGTGGATCTCAGATCTAGAGAAAGAACCAAGTTCTTGAGAAGTGTTAAATCCTTAGATATACTATGATAGGTAAAGGAGATGTTTTGATCTCTGTGGTTTCTTTATCTAGGGTTTGAAAGGAAGAAGATCTTCTTCTCTATTGAGAATTAAATTCTCTGTTGTTTTTGAGGCTTCTGTATTTTTGCAGAAGCCTATGGGGGGTTCTCTCTATATCTCTGTGTGTGTGTGAGACTTGAAGTCTCGGATCCTTTATATAAGAAAGGCAAATTGTTAATTAGTTTTGAGAAAATCTCTCATTGAGAGATACCAATTGAATTCAGGGAATTTTATCCACCGTTAGATCTTTGATCCAGTGATTTCTGTTTTACAGAATATATTTTCTTTTTTTCTAACAAAATTGGGGAATTATATTCCCATATACAGAATTTATTCTGTCAAACAGTGATTTTTAATCACCATTGGATTTTTAATCCAAGAGTACTCTGTTTTACAGAAAGCAATCTTTCTTTATTTAGAAAGATTGGGGAAATATATTTCCAAAATAGAATTTAATTCTATCATTAGATCTTTGATCCAACCGATAGTATTAGAAAGATTTGGGAGATATTTTCTCCTAATAGAATTTAATTTTATATTTTGATGATTTATCATCACCATTGGATCTTTGACCCAATGGCTCTGTGTAGAATTTAATTCTACCTGCTTTTAATTTAGGCGCTGGCGCTCACATGTTATGCACGTGGGCGCCATTTAAGAATTAAATTCTTATATAACAGGCGCTTCTGTGCTTTGCACATTGGCGCTCACGTGAATGTCACGTGCGGCGTCACCATAGGATTTAATCCTAAGGGGTTGGTGTTGGCGCTGGCGCCCTCGTGGGGAGCACATGAGGCGCTCTCTCATCAAAATTTAACAGAGCTTAGCTGTTTTTATTATGTTTAAATATTAGGGAAAAAATGCCCCCACCGTTGTTCTATGTGGCTCACACGTAAGTGCAACGGTGTCAATTTTACCACCGTTTGATCTTCTAGGGAGTTGAACCGCCCCCCACGTCTTATAAATAGGTTCTTTGGCCCTTGAGATGACTGTCGTCTCATCATCTTCCTTAAGTTTCTTTCTTCCTTGAGAATTTAATTCTTATTTCAGAGCATAGATCTCTGCCCACAGAACTCTTTCTGATCAGAGTTAAACTCTGCCAAAAAATTTTGGTAAGGATTATGAACAGAGCTTAGCTCTTAAAAGACCACCCCTTTTTTGTTTTGGATTTTTAACCCATTAACAGATCTTGGCTCTTTTCTTGAAATGATCACTTAGAGATCTTAAAAAAGAACTTTTTCCCTTTTTTTAGTAGATCGTGGGTCTTAAATCAATGGGCATTCTTGAGAATCGTTGGTTCTCTTCTTAGGGTTTTACCTTATCATTGATCCTGATCTTTGAGAGTCTCTGGAATTCAATTCCATTATATTTCCCATCTGTCTCCCAACATAAGGATTTCTGGGATTTAATCCCATTATTGGAGGAATTTAATTCCATCTTGTCTTACAGAGCTTAGCTCTGAGAAATTTTGGAACTTTTGGGAATTTTATTCCTTTCCTATTCCTTTTAGGGTTTTATTAACCTTTTTACAGATTTGAATTTGCTGTTATTTTTAACAGAACTCGCTTTCCGAGGACCTTGGGAGTTTTTAACTCCACTACTTAATGGGACTATTCATTTAATGAGAATCTTTTTGGATTCTCACAATGGGCGCATGTCTCATCATTGATGAGACATCACCTTGATTTTGTGGGGCCCACTGATTTTCTTTTAGACTGTAGTGATTTTAGTATTTTAATCGCTAACCCTCCACTAGTTTTTCTTTTCAGGTACCATGGCTGATCGTCTGTATGATCTTGAAGAGATTAACTCTTATGAGGAGATTCGCATCCAAGGCCGCTGTCAAGGCCAGGAGTTTACTAACACCTAATGCGATGCGGTGATGTGTCACTTCGATGATTACAACGGTCGATTGCTTCCCCGCCGTTCTGCCCTTTTGAAGATCGCCGTCAGGTCGATCTGGGAAGCTATATCCGGACGCCTTGAGGTTATGCCGCTTCAATCGCTCGATGATGCTGAGGATAAGGTACATTCAGTGTACTTGATGAGATTGATCTCAAAGAAACGGAGAGATAATCTCGTCGCCATCTTGCACTGCGTCTTTCAGCAGAAAACAATAGTATCGGCATATCAGAGGGTGGAGGACATCAGTGGTGACCCTGACGCTTGCATCCGAAAGAAGATGCACAAAAAGATGGTCAATGAGGCTGAACGTGCATTGCTCAAACTTGCTTTTGAGTTTGAGAATCCATGTCTAGAGTTCAGTGTCTTGCCATTGTAGACATTTTGATAATTTTTTTTGCATCATCATCCTCATTGCTGATGTATAAATTTCTTTTGAAGTATGAATGACAAAGTCTCCCTCCCTCTTTTTTTACGCCAACGCTCACATATGCTTCACGTGAGGTGTTTTTATATAAAAGAACTAGGGCCGGCACTCACATGTCATACATGTGAGGCGCTGTTATAGGACTTAACCTTAAAAAAATAGCACTGGTGCTCACGTGTCATGCACGTGAGGCTCTGCTATAGGACTTAACCCTAAAAGAAAACTAGCGCCGGTGCTCACGTATCATGCACGTGAGGCGCTGCTAGAAAACTAGCGCCGGCGCTCACATGTCATGTGCGTGAGGCGCTGCTACGGGGTAAGAAGGAATCGTTTCGCCTTCTTGCTCTGCTTTTCATGAGTCAACTCTTTCTTTTCCCATGTCCTTTTTGTCAGGATTTGGAAATAGTTCCACCATGCACAACATTTTCTGTGTCTAGACTTAAATGCTTCTCTTTATAATCTGAAGCAATGTTTTCCTTCTTCTTCACAAGGAGAGAACCATTTTTAACAGACCAAGAGTCATGGCTTGCAATCGTCCACATGCTCGTCGGCAACCATGGGAGGTGCCTATCGAGGGAATTGTTCCTCATTTTGCTGCGCCCTTGGTGAATCCCATTCTTACAGATGACCAATGCGACACGGTGATGTAAGAGCTCCTGACTCGTAGAGGGTCTTCTTTTCCAATCGGCTCTATTTGACTCCGGATGATCTTCCTATCCGTGCTTGCTGACATTCCCCCTCATCCAATGGAGATGACTTCGGCGATGCTCGATGCAGCAGAGGACAAGATTGGGTGCTTTCATGAGGCAGATTTGATTGCCCAGCCTCTAAGGGATCACTCTATTCAGTTGCTAAGCCAGATACGGGCTCAGTGGACCATCATGTCTGCCTTCACTGATTGGCACGACGCTGACCGATGGGGAGTGACTCCTCATGAAGATCGCCGCTTCGACATGGTGGAGAAGGCCGAGAGGGCTTTGTTCTCCGCCGAAAGACCGGACCGAGACGTTGGAACGTCTGGCCTGAATTTGGGGGCAGATGCTATTTAGATTTATCCATCCACCTCTCTGAAGATACCAAGTTGATTTATGGCACCATATATCAGAGGTTTGGATAGATGCGTCCGTTGTAACAGACTTCTTCAGATTCCCTCTCATTTTATGAGGTTTTTTTTATTGTGGGGACGCTCTTCTCTCCAGGCGCAAGCCCCTGTAGTTAATTATGTTACCGCATTGCGATAACCACTTTCTCCTGCTCCAGCAGTTCACTTCGTGCCGTGTGTATGTTTTGTTTGTTTTGGTTGCCCGTGGATTGTATACGGAGACTAGTTTATGTTGTCGCCCGTAGAGCGCGGATCAGTCCAAATCCATATATTTTAGATTTGGATTTGGGTCAAGGATTTTCTTGATGGGGTTTTGAACTTAGGTTGTATATTCCTACAGCTCAGAAATATTTTTGTTTTATTTAAGGACCGTTAATCTAGTTTGAGATTTAGATCAACTTAAATATTTAAGTGAGCATTTGGGCTCAATTTTTTTTTGCTAAGGATACGTTAGTCTTATTTGAGACTAAGATCAATTTAACAATATTTTAGGATCATTTTTACTTAAGATCCAACAAAAGAGCATTTGGACTCAGCTGCAAGAAAACTTCAGAGACTAAACCGATTTGGGCTCAGTCTACTTAGCCTTTTTTTATTCAAAAGTGCTAAGCACTTATTTGGGCTCTGTTTGTTCAGCCCTTTCTTTTTATGTAAAAGTGCTAAGCATTTATTTGAGCTTTGATGCTCACATATATGTCATGTGAAGCATTCAATCATGGGCGCTTCCCAATAAATGTTGAAAACTTTAGTCATTTTGACTAAATGTGAAGTGCTAAGCACTTCTTATGGCGTCCACGTGAGGTGCACGTGTGGCGTTAGGCGCTGCCCAATTAGTGCTAAGCACTCAGCCGTTTTGGCTACATATGAAGTGCTAAGCACTTTTCATATGGTGCCCACGTAAGGAGCGTGTGCGGCGCTGGACGCTGCCCAATCAGTGCTAAACACTTAACTGTCTTCGGCTGTATATGGAGTGCTGAGCACTTTATTCAGTGCCCACATGTGTTTCACGTGAGGCGCTGGCCTTCTGTTTTGGGCACCCGCGTGTTTTTCACGTGAGGCGCTGGGCGCTGTTAAAAAGGGGTGCCCACGTGGGAAGCACGTAAGGCGCTAGTTTTTTTATGGAGATTTAATCTCTGTTGATATTTTCAGAGAGGTTAAACCTTTGTCAATGGTATTTTGATCATTAATGCTCACCAAAATCACTATTTTTTAGGATTTCGGGTTGAGTTTTTAGAGAAATAAGTTCTTGATTTGAAGGAACTGGGTTCTTGGAGTATTATGAACTCCATTTTCTTCCTTTTTAAATTTGTTCTTTCCTGAATGTTTGATTCTCAAGAACAAGATCTTCCCGATGAGAATTAAATTCCCAACTTATGGGAGACTTGTCTTGTGAATCTTAGATCCAGAGAAATAACTAAGTTCTTTTAAAATGGTTAAACCCTTAGATGTGATGGAGATATTTTGGTCTCTTTTCTTTACCTAGGGTTTTGAAAAAGGTCTTCTTCTTTGTTCTTTTTTTGAGAGCTCACTGTATTTTTGCAGAGGCTTATAGGAGGTTCCTTCTATCTCCCTGTGTGTGAGAGACTTGAAGTCTCGTGTCCTTTATATAGTGAAGGAAGATTGTTAATTGGTTTTGAGAAAATCTCTCATTGAGAGAATCCAATTGATTTAATTAGTCTCAAAATTGATTTAGGGAATTTTACCCACCGTTGGATTTTTGATCCAAGGACTTTGGTTTTTACAGAATACATTGTTTTTGTTTTTAATAAGATTGGAGAAATATTTTTTCCCATATACAGAAGTTATTCTGTCAAGTGGTGATTTTTAATCACCATTGGATTTTTAATCCAAGGGTTCTCTGTTTTACAGAGAGCAATCTTTTTGTTTGGAAAGATTGAGGGAATATATTCCCAAAATAGAATTTTATTCTATTATTGGATTATTGATCTAACCGAGAATATCTTTCTTATTTAGAAAGATTTGGGAGATATTTTCTCCTAATAGAATTTAATTCTATATTTTGATGATTTATCATCTCCATTGGATCTTTGATCCAACGGCTTTGTTTAATAGAGAGTGTCGTTGAATTTAATTCTATTTGGGCGCCGGCGCTCATGTGTTGTGCACGTGGGCGCCACTTAAGAATTTAATTCTTAAGATGGGTATTCCTATGCATTGCACATTGGCGCCCGCGTGATGAGCACGTGCGGCGCCATATAAGAGTCTAACTCTTATGTAATAAATTCTCTTATGCTTTGCACACTGGTACCCGCGTGAGGAGCACGTGCGGCGCCATATAAGAGTATAACTCTTATGTAATAAATTCTCTTGTTCTTTGTACACTGGCGCTCGCGTGAGGAACGCGTGAGGCACCACCATAAGATTTAATCCTATAAGATTGGCTCTGGCACTGGTGCCCTCGTGGAGAGCACGTGAGGCGCTGCCTCATTAAATTCCAACAGAGCTTTGCTCTTTTACTATGTTTAAATATTAGGGGAACAAATGCCCCTCATCGTTGTTCTCACGTGGCTCACAAGTAAGTGCAATGGTGTCACCTTTTCCACAGTTTGATCTCCTGGGGAGTTGAGTCGTCCCTTCACATCTTATAAATAGGGCCTTTGGCATTTGAGATGACTGCCATTTTGTCATCTCCCTTCTTCCTCCTCAAGAATTTAATTCTCTTCTCAGAGCTTAGATCTCTGCCCAAATAAACTCTTACAGTTTGAACTATGTTTAAGAAAATTGGTAAGGATTATGACCAACTTTTTAACTCTTAAAAGAAACTCTTTTTTATTTTGGGTTTTTAACCCATCAACAGAGTTTGGCTCCTTTTTTTAAATGATCTCTTAGAGATCTTAAAAAAAACTTTATTTAGGGAGACCATGGGGTCTTAGAGATCTTGGGGTTTTACCCTATTAATCTGATCTTTAAGGGTTCTCTGGAATTTAATTTCAGTGTATTTCCCATGGGGACTTCTGGGATTTAATCCCATCATCAGAGGAATTTAATTCCGGTTTGTTCTACAGAGCTTAGATCTGAGAAAATTTCTTTTGAATTTTTTTTAAATTTTATTCCCTTTTCTTATTTTCTTTTCAGGGCTTTGTTGTAGATTCTTCTCATAGATTCAGATCTGTTGTAGAACACGTTCTTCGAGGACATTGGAAGTCTTGAACTCCACTATTCAATGAGATTTTTCATTAAATGAGAATCCTTTTGGATTCTTACAATGAGTGCCTGCCTCATCATTGATGGGGCATTACCTTGATTTTGTGAGGCCCATTGTCCCTTTTTCTTTGGACTGTGGTGACTTTAATATGCCAGAATGTAGTACAAATTTGGATGTATTGAAAATTCTAAGGCCTTTAATTGTAGTTGATTTCATTGTGTCGATGACTAACCCTCTATTTTTTTAGGTACTATGGCTTCCGATTCCTCCTTCCCCTACGTTCGCTCGGATAGCGCTTTCGCCGATGCTCCTACAGATCGGGAAGTCTTTGCGCTAATTCGGGACTATGACTTAGAGCAGAAGTCTTTTCATTTGTGGGGGTCATGGTATAGCTACATTATCCCGGGTCGGCGCAGTTTTACCTGTGCGGTGCCGTCAGAACTGACCCCGTCGATTTTTTACGCGAACCTTCTACAGGTCGCTTATGCAGTGGAAGAGGTCAACTGGACTTCGGAAGGTCGTCTCCAACCTTCCATGGCGTCGATACCAGTGCAGTCGCCGATGGCCCTAGAAATTCTGGGGCGTCGCATATGCCAAGGAGAAGCGCGTCCTTAGGGCCAGGTCTATATGATAGGTGTAATACCCAGCCCCCTTTTTATACCAATATCCGTATTTCTCTTTCACTTATAAAATTTATTTATTTTATTTATAATTATTTATTTATTTTAAACCCCATTAAACACCAAACCCCAATCTTCCGTTTTCTTTTCCCCTTATTCCCAAGCCCGGCCCAGACATTCTATTTCCTTTTAATTATTTTTCTTAACTCCCCAGCCCAACTCCTTTCTCAGCCCAAACCAAAAAAAATTTATAGGATTAATTTAAACCTTCTCCCTTTCGGCCCATCTCCCAAGCCCACTCCAACTCGACCCGACCCGCTCCAACTCGACCCGATCCGCTCCTTACTTCTTCTTCCCCAACGTTAGGATCTTTTCCCGCTCGTTTTTTTTGTTGTCCCCCACGTCGCCGCCTGTCTCGCCAACGCCCTGCTCTTCGCGCTCACGACGCGCGCACATCCCCGAAGACCCGCTCCCCTCAACGGCTCCTCCTCCTCACTCTCTCTCGCCCTCCAACCTCTCGATCTCACAAACCACCTCCTCCCGGCACTCCACTTCCCTCGACGACGACGACGACTATACCCCACCGAGCTCAATCCCCTCCTCGCCATCATCATCACCTTCACCACCTCCTCTCTTCTCCATCCCCGACATCCCTACAGTAACCCCGAGGACCCACGACAAACCCCGACCCAAGAACCTCTACCTTCATCACCGTTAAGCCTCGCCTGAGGACTCATCACTTCGCCGTCGACATCACCATCACCCCGCCTCACCATCCTCACCACTCTCCAACTCCCGACACCACCCACGACAACCCCTAGAACCCCAACGACCAACTCAAGAAACCTCACCGTTCCCTCGACGGAGACCTCGCCGTCGTCACCTCTTAATCTGTCTCTCTCCTTTTTTGCCCTCGATCTCTCTCTCTCTCTGCCTTTCTCTCTCCCTCTCTATCTCTCTGTTTCCCTCTCTCTATCTCTCTAATTCTCTCTCTCTCTCTCTCAATCTCTCTGTCTCTCTCTCAGTCTCTCATTCCATCTCTCTAATTCTCTCTCTTTCTCTCAATCTCTCAGTCTCTCTCTCAGTCTCTCACTCTATCTCTCTCTAATTCCCTCTGTATCTCTAAATCTCCCTCTCCCTCTCAGCGCCTCTCCTCCCTGCTGGAGCCACAGTGCCCGTCGCCACTACCTCCAGCCGAGACCGAGCCTCGAGGCTAGCCCAAGACTCAAACCCAGCATTAACCATTTCAACGAGCACTTGCCCCTATCGTCGATCTCCGCTATTCCAGCCGTCATCGTCGCAAAAAAAAAAAGGCCGTGGCTTCAGTCTCTGCGTCCGTCATCATCAGCAAGATTGTAACCGTCACAATGCCAGCGCACGTCCGTCGCACCCACCGAGACATCGAGTCTAAGAGCCTAAGCTCGAGCCGAGACCGCGAACCCTAGCCGCGCCGTTCGTCGTGCGACCGTGCCGTTGCCACTGCCGTGTATCGCCAGAACGTCTCCAGGCAAGTTCCCTACTTGCTACATGCTAATTTATGTTTGTTACAAACTATAACCGTATAAATTCCGTGTTTTACAAGTCACGCTAAATCATATGATATAACTGTTCGATGCATGATCCCAATGGAAATCTTCATTTAATTTGACGGAACTCATTTGCATAGTCTGGCCCATAAGACAGTGAACCTTGTGTATGAATTTCACTGGAAAACATGACGGTTAATGACTAAAACGAACACCCCCAAATACACCCGTAAAAACTGGGAATTCCCCGTATCTGAAAATTGTAAAAATCACCATAAATTGTATACATATGGAAATGATGCGTTTGTGGGCTCAAATCGAAGCTGACTCGATGAAATGTAACCTTATGCAAGTTTCTAATGGTTTCTGTACTGAAATTGTGACGATAATATAGTCGGAGAGCGGCTCTGGACTGCAGTCCAGAGCGACTTTGGGTACTGTTTACCGTCCCGTAATGTGTACCACCTTGTTTTCTGAACTCGTATGTTGCGGAACTATGCAGTTTATTAAAGGCGAATCTGTTAGATAAATAACACAAGTGGTTTCATTCCGTTTCATCGTTGTTTGCTATTTAATTTGTAAATTAAAATATCGGGACGTATAGCAGTCCCAAACAGATCCAGAACTGATACCCCAATGTTGAATCGTGCATAACTCCTGACGTACAGATGCGATTGAGAATCCGTCTATTGCGTTGAAAACCTTACTAAAAATAATAGATTTCATTCAACTGTAGTGTCACTAATATTTGATCCCAACTGGGATTAAAATGCGTTGCGAAACGGACTTCCGATTCTGAAACCGGAATTCCAGCCGTGCATGCTTAAAATGAAGTGGCCATATCTAGTGATCCTGAAACCCGATTGACGTGAGATCAAATTTGCTGGATAGATAATCAAACATACTACTTATCCCCTGTTCATTGTTTCGCTAAATTGTGCACATATGATTTATGATAAATTATGCAAGTGGTAGGATACCGACATATGACATCTTAATCATGCCTTACATACTGTTTTCTCATCACATCATATATATATGTCATTGCATTGGTAACCTAGTGATCATGTGTATTACCCAGTGTTAGGTTTTAGTGGTGATTGTGGCAAGTACGTTAGTGTTCGTGCATGAGTGGATAAGTGAAAGTGGCACGTACTTGTACACAATCAGTTGACCCTATTGTTCTATTGCATTGTCGACGTCTGTGGAATGCGTATACGTGTGGCCATAAGTGGTATGGGACACTTATGGAAGCACTTTTATGGGTGTCACAGGTAAGACACCAGACACTGTACATTTATCTTGGGTATCAGTCGGGACGTGCTTGATGGAGATCGTGTCTCTAGTTCTCGTGCAGACTTGTCATGGACCGACCGGTATTTAAGGTTATGGTTGGCGTTTGATGTAGACCACGGGGTGTGGGGTAGTTTGAGTGTGAGTTCAACAGAATCTCGGGAGTCCCATGCCAGTATATATATATATATATATATATATATATATATGGAGATATATGGAGATTTACAGGGTACATGATTATTACCGTGAGTTATATTTTGGGCCCGTGGTCCCTTGCCCTTGGGTCCTACCCTTGGGTGGAGGACACTCGCGAGTGGTTGACTCTCACACTTGGACTGACGATAGGCTTAGTGACCTGTACAGTGAGACTTAGAGACTAATAGGGATAGTGACATTGGTATGCATTATTTACTGTATTGACACATCTGACATGCTATCTTACTGCTTTACTGTTCACCTGCTCTTTTAGACACCCGCATTGGCTACTCAATGTTCATATCTCTACTATTTTGATTTACTGTTATATATCCATTATTACTGTACGAGTTACCACTTGCATCTATGTTTATATTGCTATCGTGTCGTTCTGACGACCTGAGTATGCATGCTCATAGTGAGAAGTGGACTTAGCTTGGACCAGGACCAGACGTACCTTGAGGACATCACAGACATCTTGATTAGCTATCCAGAGTTATACCCTTTTGATTTCCATCAGGTTAGTTCCTTGTATCTGTTTTGTTTCAGTTACTGCATTTCTCATTACCTGTGCGTTGTTTACTGATTACCACGTAAAACTAGAAGCCGAAGTGTGACTACGGAGAGATATTACCTCAACCGTAGGAGCATGGCTGGCCTTGTCAATCCCTCGTATTCCGTATTTTGGGAAGCGGGGCGTGACAATAGGAGTGACCCCCCGTCATCCGGCTGGTTATCTGCAGTGGGCCCGTTACATTCTGTCGGCCAAGAAGTCGCTGCTGCTGAAGACTGGGCTATATCCAGCGATCTATGCGTTCCTCTTTTATTACCACACTCATCATGTGTGGTGGGTTAAATCCTTTCTGGAGCAATGGAATATCCCGACCCACACATTTCTCTTATCGGATCGGGAGGTGTCAATCTCGCTGGAGGAATTCGCGGAGATATCTGGGTTACCCGCCAGAGGAGATCATTATGAGGAGATACTTCCTCCTGATGAGTATGTCTTCGCTACTGAATCGGTGATTATGGGTCTTACCCCAGAGAATGCCGTTCGACACAAGTTTCCGAGTTTGATCAAAGTGTTGAACATATATGGGAGCTTATTCTTAGAGTCTGGGGGGCACGGAGTTAGCTTCACGGATTTCGTTGCCAGTTTCTTTTGTCCGGAGGCTCTATCGAAGAAAGTTGCGAAGTTTGCCAAGCTCGATGATCCGTTCGGATTTGGTTTGGACAAAATGCTGACTGCGGAGGCATATTTGAAGAAATTCTTTATTCCGGATACTCCAGTCATCCCTTTCGCAGAGATTGCCGCTCCGGACATTGATGAGGAGACGTTCTTTATGGGATTTATCGGCTTGTGGCTGAGTTGGTTTGCGCTTCCAATGTACCCTTGCTATATGAGACCATCTGTCTTTTATCTGGCTCATCGCATCGCTGCGGGGACACGCATGGCTATCGGGGTCGCATGACTGGCTCATATATATCATGGTCTGAGTATAGAGGCCGACACCACTCAGCCGGGTTTGAAGCCCGTAAATCTCCCATTGCACTACTTCACCTCGTGGATCGAGATGCACATGCTGGGTGATTTTGGCGTACATAATCGGCCCAGATTTTATGAAGGATATAATTTTCCTCGGGTCATGTAATTGGTCGATGCTTCTTCTCCAGACCCAACCCAGCGAGAGGCTCGGCGATTGCTTCTTCGTCCGCATATGGTCAGGGATAGCATGACCTTCGTCGACAGGGTCCTGACCATCGGCAAAGAATCTTCCAAAGTAATCCAGCTGCTCCACGATGTCTTCAAGGATGGAGCTTCTGCATTGAGGGCCCGGGAGATTGTTCATTTATATTCCATCAGGCCGGGTTTCCTTGTATTCAGACAAGACGCCTCAGTGTTATTTATGAGATACAATCCGCATCATTTCGCCCAGCAATCCGGTTACAACTAAGGAGTTCCCTTCTAAGCGTTCCTCGTCGACTCGGTTGCTACATAAGAGAGCGTTCGCAACGCGGCGCATCACTTCATGCGGCTAAATACGGGGTCTCATTCCTGATTAGTGAGCCGAGATACATCCCGAAGGCCTCGAATGCTTTTATCGCTTGGTATGCCACGGGTGCCATCATCAAAGAGGAAAGGCGGATGCTTCTTGACCAAAAGGATTCTGTCCCGGCCAGTAATCCCGCAGTCCTGCTGAAGCGACGAGCAATTGTCCGTCCTTCTTTAAGAGAGGGTGCTACGACCGTAATCCCGCAAGCCTTTCCCGATAAGCTACGATCGGATGTAAGTGCTCCCATGATTGTGGTGGCTGTGGCGTCCCCTGAGTCGAGTATCGACCCGGAGATCGGAACTCGCCGTCCGAAGAAGCCCGTTAAGCGCAAACTTTTGCTGTCGGGCGCGGGTTCGCAAAAGAAGAAGAAGTCATTATTCTCAGCTGACGTTGTATTCGGCCAGGTGCCGCATGCTCCTTATAGCGAAGGCTTGGCCGAATACGGCACCAACGTTGGTCTGTTCAAAGCCTCTGTCGACGAGAATGCCGCTACTAATCTTCAAGCCGCTATCGAGGCCTCTGAAAGATTAGCTTGCCCGCAGGCAGCGCTTGCTTCTCTTGCGGCGTCCGGTATATTCCGTTTACATTCTTCCATACATGCATTTTTTCTTTGAGTTTATTATGCTTTATTAATGCTCTTTTTCTTAACAGGAATCTCTACTGAAGAGGCTCTCTTGGCGTCCCTCAAGACATTTGAGAAAGAGGAGAGGCTTCGTGCTTCTATAGGTCTCGGTATGTTTTGCGACATATTTACATATCTAATTCATTTCGTTCGTACCCTGACTTCCTTCCTCTTTCTGTTACAGGAAGCACCGCCACTCATGATGTTCCGAGTACCATTCCGTCCTCAGGTGGTGGTGCTGAGGAGCCTTCAGAGCCACCGGCTACGGTTGAGGTCACCCCAGGGCCGCCACGGTAGGCGTCTCTAAAGCAGCCGATGATGGATGTTGCAGTAGATTCGGAGGCCGAGCCCAATTTGGGCAATGATGTCCCCCTGCCGGAGGTCCTGAGGAGATCTATTCGTACAGCCAAGGCTGATAGGAAGCGCAAAAAGCACACAGTAAGGGAGCGTCAGGCTAACTTGGCCACAGGCGCGGGTTCGAGTGATGCCCGACCCTCTGACGTTCCCATAGAGGACATTCCTCCTGCCTTGTACACCGCTCATAGGCAGGTTGTGCGTACGGCTCGCGAAAAGGCCGAGCGGTTACTTCAAGGTAAAACAGTGCACGATCCCTTATTGAAAACTAGTATGACTCGTTTACTTTTCCAGGTTTCTTCTTATAGTAAATTTTATTGAATTATAACATATTTGCCCCTAAATGATGTGACAGGGCCGAGTTTGGGTATCAATATGGCGGGTGAAGCGCCTACGATTGAAGAGTCTGGGGCATCAGGCCTTCCTGTCGAATCAGGGGCTGCTCCAACTGCCGTTTCCTCCCCCGTGGATCCCCAGCATCGGCCGGTGATGCGAGCATGACGATGACCCTTATTGATTCGGGGGACGAAGATGTCGACGTTGAATCCATCTCCCCGATGATGGTTGAAACTGAGGAAGCCGTCATGGTTAGTGGCGCTCCAGACACCTCTCGGTCTCTACCCCGCCAGGTATTCCTTGTGTTATTTTTTTGAGCTCTCAATCTCATCAAACATATCCGTTGATATTTCTTTTATTCCGAATACAGATGCGGTAGACCCCGGTGTTGCACAGATTGAAGAATCACTGTTAGCCGCCGCCACGACTGCCACTGTTCCACATCTTTCTTTTGTGCCCCCCCCGAGTTCTTTTGGGTTTGATGACGGAAGGTAAAGATTTTTCAATTCCTTGTTTCAGTATAGATATTATTTCTTAGATTAATTTCTTTACCATATATTGTTGCAATACTGTAGGAGTGTTTTTTGACCGCCTATGCCAAATGCTAAGCTCGCACTTCGCCTTCCAATCAGAATTCGTTCCTGCTTCGAGTGTCAGTTA
This sequence comes from Agapanthus africanus, assembly GCA_030015575.1. Taxonomy (NCBI): domain Eukaryota; kingdom Viridiplantae; phylum Streptophyta; class Magnoliopsida; order Asparagales; family Amaryllidaceae; genus Agapanthus; species Agapanthus africanus. The sequence continues at coordinate 81,166,239 of JASDDO010000001.1, forward strand.
GTATATTCTTCATCTCTCATTTCATCTTTTCATGAGTGATCTTCCTATCGCTAAGCTTTTCTCGTATTGGCCACAGTCTTACGGATCGAGAGAGAGAACGAAGGAATAGCAGAGCCTCCTAAGCTTCCTGATTTGCCACTTTCGACTACTGGTATGGTAGATCTCATTCATCATCGTCATTTTTAGTTCTTAGGTCAAAATCTAACCCTATTTTGTGCGCGATTTATTCTACAGCAGCTACACCGGCTTTGGCTCCTCTTAAGTCTTGCATATCTATGCCCGCGGGGCTGTTCGCTAAGCTTCGGTCCTCCAGGGGTGCGGAAAATAGCAGGCGGATGCTAAGCGAGTTCATCGAAGACCTCAACATTGATGCTCTCACTTCTGCTGCGGACTTTGCGGACGAGGTCAATCCTATGCTGGTGACGCTTGTAACTTTCCACAACGAAGACTTCGTCGGCGTTTGGGTTGACTATTGTAGGCGAATTGAGGCTTGTCTCCATAAGATCGAGCACAAGCATCTTAGACCTGAAGCATTAAACTCTAAGGCTCAACTAATTGCGTGGATCGAGCAAAGCACCGCTTCCCTTTAATACTTCGAGCAGAAGTTAGCCCTGAAGCAAAAGGAATATGAGACAGCTTCCGGCGAATCCAGCCAATTGCGCACCCAGGTCAAAGCGAACGCCGCGTAGTTGTAAATTATTTTTGGGAATCTCTAGCAATGTGTTTCTAAGGGAATGGTGCTGAGGCAGCACCTCGACTCCACTGAGCGGGGAATGCAAGATTGCGAAGTGGCTAAATAGGAAATTGCCAAGAAGCTTTCATCATGCTTGCAACAACGGGCCCGAGTTGAAGTGATACAGGCTGCAATAGTAGTGCGTGAGGAGGAGCTGAGGGAAGAGAGTGAGCGGGTTGCGAATTTGTTGAAAATTCCGCCTTCTTAATGGCTAAAATTGTATCCCCCCTTTTATTTAAATTATATTTTTCAAACACTTTGATTCATGAATAAAGGATATACATTTTTTTGCATGCGCCCCTCTATGTTTGATGCCTCAATTTAGCGCCAATTAGTTTATTCACTCGTCTCGGAGTCTCTAGTTTATTCACTCGTTTCGGAGTCTCTAGTTCATTCACTCATTTCGGAGTCTCTAGTTTATGTACTCGTCTCGGAATTTGTAGTTTATTCACTCATTTCGGAGTCTCTAGTTTATGTACTCATTTCGGAGTTTGTAGTTTATTCACTCGTTTCAGAGTATCTTTAGTTTACATCCCTTGGATTTATAGGCAAACTTGTCCTAACGTTGTATGTAGATAACCCTCATTCTTTACGACAGAGGTCCGTTAGGTTTGTGGTACTAGGGTTTTAGTCCGTGGTACCGTCGCGTTGGCTGATGTATTTCTCGATATGTAGTCTTTAAGCTGTTGTTCGAGTAACCACGTGACTGTCGTATCTCTGATCCTTTCGAGGGCTGGACAAGACGTCTTCAAGTAATCTCCTTAGGTTATATTACCGTCGGAAGAGAAAGCGTTAGGAATTTTCCATGACGCTTTTTATTTGAGGTTAGGCTCAATTTGGAGCCCCGATGAGTCATAACCGTACCCTTCTGGGGTGGGATGATCTCCAATGGTCTTTTAGGCTTTATATGAGTTACCGTTAAGACCCGAAGCTGGGAATATGCCATCATTTCGTTTTTTTCTTTGACGATGTCACGCCGATTCTTTGCTGAAGTAGGGTAGATATCCATATGACCTCTATACTGTATGTATCGCAGCTGAAGTCCGGAGCGAGAAATATGCCATTGCTCCATTTTTATTTGATCATTGCGTCCGCATCCTGCTAAAATGAGGGGGAATGCCGGGATAGTCTCTGGGCTGTATATGTACCGTCAAGACTTGGAGCAAGGATTTTACCATTACTCCCCCTTTTAAGCTTTGACCCTTGGGTCTTTATTGTTTGATGGTGACATTACATCCGCATCCTGCTGGAATGAGAGGAATGTCGGGATAGTCTCTAGGTTGTATATGTATTGTTAAGACTTGGAGCTAGGATTTTTCCATGGCTCTATTTTTGCTTTTGACCCTTGGGTCTTTTGTTGACGTTGTGTCTGCATCATGCTGGAATGAGAAGGAACGCCGGGTTAGAGCTAGGATTTTGCCATTACTCCGTTTTGATTTGGCTCCTTAGGGCTTTGTTGACATCACGTCTGCACCCTGTTGGAATGAGAAGAATGTCGAGCTGATCTCTAGGCTGTAGATATTGCCGTCAAGATCTGGCTCTCCCTTTGATGGAGCCTGGTGGGAAAATATGGTTCCCTTTTCATTTGTGCCCATGGATTGTATACAGGGGTCGGTGTGGACTCGTCTGCAGGGCAGAGGAAATTTCATTATATATATTTTTTATTTTTCCACGATGCTCTATCTTTTCAGCTCTTCATATCGCGAAAATCATGATTGCCCAATCATTTCAGCTATTTTTCGCGGTGCCCAATCATTTTGGCTATGTATTTTTTTTTTAATTTTTACTCGCTGTTTTTTATTGCGAGTTAGGAACCTAAGATCTGATACCAATCTTGACATCAGCATCGCTGCAACTGGAATATTGTTAGGAGCGAATAATCATTTGCCGTAAGAGGACTTGGAGTTTGACACCTGTTTAGGCATCAGCATCGCTACAACTGGAATGTTGCCAGGAGCGAATCATCATTTGCCGTAAGAGGACTTGGAGTTTGACACCTGTTTAGGCATCAGTATCGCTACAACTGGAATGTTTCTAGGAGCGAATCATCATTTGCCTTTGTCGATTTGAAAAAAGATGGCTTAGTAGACAGGATTAGGATCCTGTTGACTAAGGCTTTCTTTATGAGCCGTAAGGGTCTCACAAAAGTATTTCTCCCTATGAGTTGAGAGGATCTCGTAAGTGTATCTTCTCCTTAGGAATCGTGGGGATTCTTAAGTGATATTCTCTCTTGTAAGTCGTAGGGATCTTCCAAGAGTGTTTTCTCCTTATAAGTCGAGAGGACTTACAAGTGCCGTTCACCATGCGAGGACATTTCTCGCCATTGGTAGAACTTGGTAAGGGAATATTTATTCGTGCTCGTGGATTGTATACAAGGGTCAATATTGGACCACCTGTAGGGCAACTTGGGGGATATGACAGCTTAAGAACCGGTTCAGATCCCTATAGCTTAAGGCTTTTGAATCCTATGAGCCGTGTGGGTCTCATATGGGGGGATTCTTCTTACGAGTCGTGAGGATCTTGTAAGTGTATTATTTATTTTTTTAAATTTTTTTTACGAGATTGCACCTTTCCGGGTTTTCACAAGCTCGCCGGTAGTCCTACTGTTTTTACTCACAGCGTCCTTTCGGATTTTCATCCGTGCCCATTTCGCTTATGGACATACCTTTTTTTAACGAAATTGCGCCCTTTCGGGTTTTCACAAACTCGCCTGCAGTCCTGTTGTTTTTACTCACGGCGTCCTTTCAGGTTTTCATCCGTGCCCATTTCGTTTGTGGACATACCGTTTTTTTTACGTTGGATTACCCAAGAATAGTTTTGCCGCAAGTGCCCATTAATTTGTCGGTAGGACTTGGAGGTGGCTTCATCGCTGGAGTAGCTGTGTATCCAATGAGACTTGAGTTGCAACCTTTGCCGCTAGGACTTCGGTTGCAATATAGATCTCAAGAGAGCACATCGCCATATTTGGGGCGATACACTAGTTTAGGGACGTTCCGGACCATTATCGCCACGTTTGAGGCGAATTTCTAGTTTAAGGACTTTTCGGTCCGTTGTTAGTTTAGGGACATCTCGGTCCATTATTAGTTTAGGGACATCTCAGTCCGTTGTTAGTTTAGGGAAATCTCGGTCTGATGTCGCCATGTTTGAGGCGAGGTTCTTGTTTAGGGACATCTCGGTCCGATATCGCCATGTTTGAGGCGAGTAATTAGTTTAAGGACTTTTCGGTCTTTCATTGCCATGTTTGAGGCAACAGAGCTTTTTCGCATACTACTCTCAGAGTTCTGACTCAGGAAGATAGTGAGCGGACATGAGCGTCGTCATCTATCGTTGATCTAAGTCATGACTCATCAAGCCTAGTATTTTTTGAGGAATCGACCGTTTATTGGCCGGTAGGGTCTTTCGCCATGCATATCCATGAGCAGGTAGGCTCCACCTTGGTAGACTCTGTCTATGATGTACGGGCCTTCATAGTTCGGCTCGAATTTCCCAATTTGCACGATTGGGATCGTAGGTCTTTTGACGACTAGCACGAGTTCGCCTTGGCGGAATGTTCTCGGCCTAGTCAGTTTTTCGTATGGCCGCGTCATCCTTGCCTTATAAGCTTCCAGATTTTGTTGTGCTATAAGGCGAGTTTCGTCGGGGGCATCAAGCTCCTTAAGCCGAAGATGAGCATTTTCTTCATTTGTTAGCTTATGTTGGACCGCTTCTAGCAGAAAGGGGGTTCTATTTCCAAGGGAAGCACTGCTTCTGTGCCGAATACCAACGCATATGGTATTGTATTCATAGCCATTTTGAACGTTGTTCGGTACGCCTAGAGAGCTTCGTGCAACCTTTCATGCCAGTCTCTTTTGTTTCTAGACACTGTTTTCTTTATAATCTTTGTCAAGGTTTTGTTGAAGGCTTCAGCTAGACCGTTGGCACGAGGATTATAGACTGAAGAGTATCTCCAATATATTTTATGTTGTTGTGCGAAACGGCTAATTTTATGGGTTCTGTAAGCTGGCCTATTATCCGAGATAATTCGTCGCAGAGTGCCGAACCGATAGATGACATAGGTTCTGAAGAAATAGAGGATATTCTCCATCTTCACCTCCCTTATTGGTATTGCTTCTGCCCACTTAGAAAAGTATTCGGTCGTTTCCAGTATGAACCGATGTCCTTTAGACGATACCGGTTCAATGGGGCCAATTATATCGGCTCCCCACATTTCGAACGGCCAGCTAGCTACTGTTGGGTGTAGCGGATTTGGATGATGGTGGATGAAGTCCCCGTGAATTTGGAATGAGTGACACTGCTTCGCATATTCGAGGCAGTCCTGAATCATTGTAGGCTAATAGTAACCCATTCTTTTTATCTTCAACTTGATGAGAGCCGTAGAGTCCGTCGTGAGTTTCTTAGATGACTCTCTTCGCTTCTTCTGGTCCCAGGAATCTTAGCCACAGACAGTCTAACGATCTCTTATATAGAGTATCAATGACGAAGGGAAAGGACAGAGCTCGTTTCATGAGCTGATATCTAGACGACGCATTTTTGGGCGTTCGTTGGGATTTGAAGTAGTCTATGAAGACTTCCCTCCAATCCTTGAACTTTTATTCGTCCTCTATTTGAAGGGCTACTTGTCTAGTCGTTTCTTTTCTTTCGGATGGCTTTATCAAGTCTTCCGAAGATATATCTGTTGGCGTGAGAACCTGACGGCTTTGCACAATGATCTTTACGTCATCGACGTCTTCATCGGCCAGTTCCTTAGCCAATTTGGCTAATGCATCCGCCTTACTGTTTTCTGCACGCGGTATATTCTTCAGGATGTAGGAGGGAATTTGTGTTAGCAGTTGCTGCACTTTTTCGCCATACTTTATCAGCTCTGGCTTGCATGTCTTATAGTCACCATTTACTTGGCTAACGATCAGTTAGGAGTCTCCATATATGAGGAGGTCTTTGATTCCCATGTTGACAGCGATCTCGAGACTTGCTATCAAAGTTTTATATTCAGCTTCATTATTAGTTCTTGGCTCCGTTAAGGAGAGGGCGTAACGCAATATCCCTCATTGCGGAGTCACCAAGATAAGGCTCACCCTGGCTTTGATTATGGGGGGGTTTGCTTTCGCCTCTTCACGGAAGATGCTTCATCGAAATAGAGTTCCCATTGGGAATAATTTTCTTCCTTCTCTCCTTCGATTGTGTCGAACGCATATTCATCCGGCAACTCGCAATTTAAGGGGGAGTCGGCTGGTATCGGATGCTCCGCGAGAAATTCGGCAATGGCATGGCCTTTCACTGCTTTAAGGGTTCGATATGTTATCGAGAACTCCATCAGGAGAAGGGCCCATTTGGCAAGCCTTCCTGTTAGTATGACCCTTGACATCAGATATTTGAGAGGATCCACCTTTGATATGAGATGGACCTCGTGTGCCAAAGGCGTAATGTCTGAACTTCGTTATCACGAAGAGTAGTGCCAAAAAATGCTTTTCGATGGGGGAGTAGTTGTTTTCTGCCCCCAGGAGAACTCGACTCAAATAGTACAAACCTTTCTCCTTTCTCTGGTCGTTCTCTTATGCCTATAGCGCGTCTAGAGAACCCTCAAGGGCTGTTGTATATAGGATAAGGGGTTTTCCCTTAACCGGAGCGGTCAATACCGGTGGATTTTGCAGGTATTGCTTGATCTCGTCTAGTGCATTTTGGCACTTTTGATCCCAGACGAACGGGGTCCCATTCTTCATCAAATGACTGTAGGGATGGCATTTTCTGGAGAGGTTAGATATAAACCGCCGGATATATGCGAGCTTTCCTTGAAGAGATCACAATTGTTTGAGAGTTTTTAGCGTAGGCATTTCCATAATCGCCTTGATCTTTGAAGGGTCGATTTCGATACCCCGGTGCCGTATGATGAATCCTAGGAATTTGCCTGAGGAGACTCCAAACGCGCATTTTAGAGAATTCATCTTCAAATTATACTTCCGAAGACTTTGGAACACTATTTTTAGATGTTCCCAATGTTCCTCGTGAGATCTGCACTTTACCACAAGGTTGTCAATGTAACATTCAACAATCTCGTGGATGAGGTCATCGAAGATCTTTTTCATGGCCCTTTAGTAGGTAGCACCAGCGTTCTTCAGACCGAAGGGCATCACAATATAGCAGAATATGCCTACTAGGGTCCGGAAGGCGGTATGCTTTTGAACTTCAGGATGTATTTTTATTTGATTATATCCTGAAGATCCATCCATGAAGGAGAAGACTTCATGGGTAGACGTGTTATCGATCATCAGCTTGGTAACAGGTACTGGGAAATCATCCTTCGGGTAAGCATTGTTGAGATCCCGAAAGTCTATGCAGATGCGCACCGTCCTATTTTTCTTCATCACTGAAACGATATTAGCGATCCAATCGGGGTATTGAACTTCTTGGATGAAACCGGAGTTGATTAGTTTATTGACTTCAGCGTTGATACCCATCTCAAGTTTGAGCCGCATTCTTCTTGTCGCCTGTTTGACTGGCTTTATGTCGGCGATATGGCCAGTTTATGTACTGCCACCTTTGGATCTAGACCAGGCATCTCGGAATAGTTCCATACGATGCAGTCTTTATATTGCATTAGCACGTATTTTAACGTGGCTACCTGTTTTTCAGATAGTAGCTCACTGACGAACGTTGGCCTCGGATCATTTTTCGTCCCTAAGTCAATTTTTCTTAGCTTGTCCGCCGTGGTGTGTATCCCATCTTCCAGCTCCTTTGGTGCTGGTGGAAACTCGGAGATTACCTCGTCCTCATGTTCATTTGTGAAGCATATGCGGAGGTCATCCATAGTCTCGTGCCCTCACTCTTTTGAGAGTGTTATCATATGGCAGGTACGAGTTCACTTCCATTCTTGATATTGAGCTGGTCCTATCCTCATGGGATAGGTCCTCTTTGGCTCATGCTTTTGCGGCGGGATTACCTTCTAGCTTTCGGATAAAGCGAACCTGTTTCGTTGATACTGGTCTTCTACCCAATCTTTAAAGGTGAATCAATCTTTGAGGGGATGACCTATTTCTCGGTGGTAGGATCAATAATCTGGATGATGAATCTCGTTTATTTGTTCGGGGTGCTGAGACTCCGGAAGCGTCGTCATTTGGTGCTTCGTGACAAGGTTGAATATTTTCCTAGTCTTGTCTTGGGGGAAAGAGTATTCCCGACCCATCTTCTTTATAAAGGACGGGTTCCAATCGATCTTTTCTCGATTGCACGGCTTCTTGGATCCGCTTTATTGATTTCGAACGTTTTTTTTCATTCTTTGCCCTGTTTCTGCCTCTATTTCGGGGTTTTATCCTTTCGTGAGGACGTACCGCGGGCTGGGGATGAAGTGCATTACAGTCTTCCTTTTCCGCAGATTGCTAATTGAGGCGCAGCGTGTAAGACTACGGTAGCGCCCCGGCCGTCTATCCGAGGCCAAAATGCGGAAACGAAATTTTTTCTTAACTTGAAACCGGCGCTATCATATGCTTAAAACCTGGATCGAACCATTAACCTACAACTAGCTATCTAGAGAGAGGGTTGGAAAGCTATACCGATCGATCCATGTCCTTCGGTCTTTGGCCACCATCCCAAGCTCCTCGCGGCAACTCCGGTCTCGATCTCCTCGTCGGAAAGGGCACCACATCTACGAGTCTTTTTACGGGCTCCCGCTTCATCCGAAGCAACTCGGGCACGAAGTGTGCTAGCCGACGTGTCCAAGGTGTTGTAAAGAATGTTTGTGATCACTTTGCCTCTTGCATCCATGGCTTGGATGGAGGTTAGAGGTGTTGCCATTGATGGAGATAAAGAGCTAGAGGAAGAAGAAGAAGAAGGAGTCTTTTTCTTTCCTTTTCTTTTCTTGTGATGTTATGATAGAATGAGAGAGAGTAAGAACAATAATATGAGAGCTAGCTCATCATGGCAGCCCCTCTCTCCCCCCTCTTATCAAATCATCACAAAACCATCATATAATGTGACATTAGTGCTAAAAAAGAGACCATGAGTCACCTAATATGTCCATGTCACATTAAATGCATGTCATGATGAAATCTAGCTCATTATTTCTAAATGCAAACATTAATCCAAATGTTTGCCACAACAAAAAGATACGGCAACATCTAAAGTAAAGTCATGACGGATCACAAGGATACCCCTCACCTGTATATACATACCTGCATCCGCATTCCGACTGAACGCGAATGCGATGAGACTAAAGTAATCCAACAAATCTAATACTAGGATCCGGTTTAAACCAAAGCCCACTAGTATGATCCGTCCGATCATGGTCCGTGCAATACCGCACGTATAAGATCGAACCCTGCCATATATCATACGACCTCTACAACGTTTCCCCCGAAACTTGAGAAACTGTCTGTGGGGGACTCTGAAGACTCGTCAATACTTTGGCTGTGGATTTAACTACTAGCTCGTCAGAGGTACTAGCCGTACGTAACGGGCTACCAAGTATTGACCAAAAGGGAGGTCGATGAGCGAACTCATCCTGACACCCTACTGAGCCTGTCAGTGACAATATCCGTACAGTCCGGTCCGTTCGTCTATGAGCATCACATGTCGGGCTTAGGGGGTTGGTAAAAGACAGACCCCAAAAGCGGTACAAGTCGTGTCGGAGTGTAGCCCAGAACACCCTGAGATACTACTGGAATACTTACCAGTAAATCTCCTACCTCGGCCGATGGCTTTGTGTAATGGCTCTCCTAGACACAGCGCGACCTCACCCCCAATACCGGGAGAGATGAATCCCCTGCCGATCCGCTCACTTGCCTCCATGTGGCTCGGGACTGTACCCAACTAAGACCTGTTTCCACGAATCCTTTGAGCCGTGGTAGGGTAGTAATCAAAGTACAGTGGGAACTCATACGAGACAAATGACGATCTCAGGTCGATGAACTAACCTGTACACATGTCACCAGGGAACTGCTATCTGACGTCAAGTATAATACCAACTAGCATATTCCCGGCGAGTCCTGTCCGGTGTACTCATAACTCAATGAGCACCTGTATACATCTTTGGTGAACCAACTGACACCAGTGGCTTGTGAGACCAGCCACCGCCCCTCGTCGGGGTCTCGACTGTATACACTAGTCTACTAATGGAGTATCGATGCCCTGTCTCGAAACTCCCACGACCAGGGACCATTTAAGGATGTGCTTATAGACCCCAGCTCCCACGTATATGATCGCCATCATACTGCTGGTCATCAAGCAAGAATCCTATGGGCTCCACCAACGTGTAATAGTGACCTGTAATGTCACCTAAAGCAGTGCACGATGATAAAGATGAACCACGGTAGCATACTATTCTCTATCAACGTGTAATATTGAACTACAATGTTACCTAAAGCATGTATATGATGATAAAGACAAACCAGTTAGTATACAATCATCCTGAGTAAGACTGTCCTACCGGTATAGGTCCTCCCTCAATCATTGCAATCACGTGCCTGTGATCCAATAATTGACTCTGAGGGCACTATATCCAACAATCTCTCACTTGCACTCAAGGTTAATTATTGTGATGTCGCATACTCACAGCCCGTGTGATACCGAACACCCAACTCCTCTACTACCCAGTCTCACAAAGCCCGTTTGTGAAACTATTGCGTTCGAGGAATAGCCTCAGTTAGTGGATTCGCTCTGATGTTTCTTTCTATGTCTCTCTTAATCTTAAGTTCGCGGAGAAAGCCATCTCCCGAAATGAGCAATACCTGTCTTAGAATATGTCTGGATATCTGATGGGACCTAGCTCATAAATGATTTCCAAATCCAAACTTCTTAGACTGTATCGTCATCTGAACTTAATTAGTATCCTGCGCCATGCCTCCCTCAGTGTCCGGTTGGATCACCTGTCCAAAACACTGCCCCTCGTTAGAGGGAAAACTACAACTCTGACAGTCACTCTGTCATCCAGGTCACCTTGGAAGCCTGGAATGATAACCGTCTCCCGAAGAAGGCTGCTGTTATCATATCCTTAGAACATCCACTTATGTTCTAAAACTGCTTCCAAACGTTTCTCCAGGATAGGACTAATATCATAACTTATTGCATCTTGTGCAAAAACAACATCTGGTGTGGTACTTGACATCTCATGATTGACTCAATTACCTAAGCAAGTGATCTGCCAATCATGCACATCCCTCTCCCTTTTAGTCTGTAAGACACCTTTAAAGAGGGTGACTCCATCACCTGCAGGTACACTACCGTGCCAGGAGTCGTCCATTCTAAAACACCTTTAGAATGTTGTCTAAGTACCCAGATTGGGAAACTACCCAAATCTAGATCTAAAACCATAGATCTAGTTACCAGAATGTCTGATATAATATCCATCTCCTATGTGGAGAAACCACTGTGTGACAACCAAAGTATAACCGATCGTAGTATAGGAATTTCACTTCCTACTCTGTGTATGTCATCCAAATACCAAGACATCACACTCTACTACCTTTCTTAACAGATCCATCCCCTATTCTGATAAAGTCAAACCTATGACTGTCACGTAAGAAATAGATGATCTATCTCCGCTATATCTGCTTTAGTCCATAAATAGACATAAGCTAGTTGTCCACCAATGCTTCCGCTGCTCCTACTGACTACGACAACCCTCTGGCAGAATTGTACACACATGCCCTCTACAGCTAGTTTAGAACGACGCTATACTCATCCTCCTGCCGGGTCTCACAGTCTGGAACAACAGCAATGGCAAGTCTGGGTAAACAAGAACCTCCATGTCACCGTCTTTGAGCATACCGAAGTACCCCTTGAGTGCCTGAGGTTACCCACCATATCTGCGGAGTGGCCAATGGAATGTCAAACTAGATTGAATCTTTAAGTTCTTATCAAATTTTCAGTAATCGTTTGCGGTTCTGGAATCACTTCCAGTTCTACCATACTCCCACTACTGTTTTCTGAAAAAATCCATTTTTATCAAAACTGTGGCGAGTCAAGAACAATATCACTATTGATCTTCCAGATGGTAGAAAGTCAACCCTCGTCATAGCCCGGGTCAACCCACAAACAGCCATTACAGAAACGTGCCTTGAGTTATCCGGAGTCTGGTTTTAAGCATAAGCCGGACAACTCCCCGTACCTTAACATCGTTAAGATATGAACCGTTCTATATCCAATATAGAAACAGAGGCACTGATTTAATTGGAACCAGATTCAAATCATGCAGCTGTCTCCAGTGCATGTCAACTAAATGGAAGGAGGTCGATCATCGTTACTCAACTTAGGAATACATCCAGATATGAGTAACCTGAAAGAGAAGCAAGTTCTCATATTCATTACTATTAACTGAATACCACACACAAGTATCTACATCTTCGACCACCTTGAAGAATCCTGATACTTGCAACACCTGGTTCTCTACTTTATTCTTATACCTATAACTTCTCAAAACTTAGACCTTGCATTTCTACGAAACACATGTCTAAGAATTAGAGAAGTCACAAGTAAACAGAATATAGTACGAGTACCAACCCCTCTGTCCTCATGGACACTGGACAACATACAATACTCTGTATAAGTCCCCTGAGTCTAATAACTCATTCCCTGTGTGTCGTAGGTTGAAAACTGTATTTATGGTTAAGAAGAATTACACCGCTGTTTAATGCTCCTTACCTAACCATCCACTGATATAGGTAAATGTCATAGATATAATTTTAAAAAGTTATATCTCACTTTATAAAAATAAACGTACAGATATATCAATTTGAAATTGGTGAATAAGAACGGATATTCAAAACCAAATATTTGCCGTCCGACAAACAACCCAGGTGATTTCCTCAAATATCACCAATTCCAACGAATCCCGATATAATGAGGATGATCACCCAATTCCCAATAACTTACTCCCACTCATTATCTGTAAAACCATACAGATGTGAGAATCAAACCTGGTAAATACATACCTTGGAGCAAGGGTTAATTGGGAAATCAGTTTTCTTTTAACAATACATAGTGAAACTGAAACATATAAATATTTCGAAAGGGTATCCTGGTATTCCTAGTAATGCCTCTTCCATTATCCAGATTCATGACTATAACCGTATATTTCTTTGCCATCTTTCCAAATCCCTTTATATGTCTTTAGTCATCACCTTCTGTACACCCTCTTTGGCTAAATGGTTTTCTTCCTTCCCTACCGTTCAGCACCAGCCTATGGTTTGGAAGAAGAATATCCAATAAGCATAATGGGTGTACCGTCCTATTCCTAGGAGCACTCGCAACCCGAGAGAAGGTAAAGATAAAAGACAATTGAATAAAACCTTATTCCTATTGAACCAGAATCCATCCCCGAACTGGAACAAGTTCCTTCGAGTTTGTATATAACCATACGATGGAGTATCCAATAAACCGTGGATCTTCGTAGTGATACGGAGTGTTATGGAGAAATACAAAGGTGATGTAGGATTTGGCGAAGAAATAGTTGGTTTGATCGTGAATAGCAGTCGCAATTTACTTTGCCCTCTTTCTAATCCCTTTATTTGTCTTAACTTATTACCTTTTGTACACCATCGTTAGGCTAATTGGTTTTCTTCATTCCCTACCGTTCGGCACCTGCCTATGATTTGGAAGAAGACTATCCAATAAGCGTAATAGGTATACTGTCCTAATCCAAGGAACACTCGCAACCTGAGATAAGGTAAAAGGAAAAGACAACTGAATAGTCCTATTCGTTTTCTCCAGAACCGGAAACCATCCTCGAATCTGGAACAAGTTCCTTCGAGTTCGTATATAACCATACGATGGTTTTATCCAATGGAAGTGGATGTTCGTAGTAATACGGGGTGTTCTGGAGAAAAAGGTAAAAGGAGTGGCAATGAGGTATGCAACTCTGACAATCCAAAAGCCAGTGTTTTAAGAAAGTTCGGTTAACTTGGTCACTGAGTCATAGTCACGGGTCGGGTCATGGTCGCTGCCAAAGAGAGAGAGAGAGAAAAGAAACACTCAGCGTGCACTCTAACCTAGATCAGAATGGTTATCACTTTATCTAATCAGGAAACCTCCCACTGTATCCTCAAATTCTCCTCCAAACCTGAAAGAAGAATTAGTCGGGATCACCCGAGGAGTAAACCAACTCATCAGTGGGAATCGGGATCCAACCATCATCGCATGATAACGTGACGGAATCCACTCATGTTATCATACTCCAGAAGGTATGCGCATGCCTGGCAAGTTTCAGTTTCTTTAGAAACTCCCGATGTGTGTTTTTACCCCTAGGACCCAAGTGACCTTAACTGAGCCAACATATCAAAAGATCCTAGCCAAGTTCAACCTGTCATTATCTTGATTGCATTAGACCCACCCGCACGAGTCCTTGACTGAGCCAAAATGACCGTACGACTGTCCTAACCAATCACATATCCATAAGACAGAAAAGCATTACAGAGCTACCGCACACTACGCCTCGGCTGAGCACGACATATGTAGCACGAATACTAAGCAATACTAATCTGAAATGACGGAGGGCTACGAATGGTTTTTGGCGAAAAATCTTTTACCGTAATGAACTTGATATCGTTGAAGGAACTGGATAACCTTTTATAAAAATATAGTGGCGAAAACCTTTGCTAAAGAGGTCACTCCCGGTGAAGGGATCTCGGCTCTTTCCCCGTAGAATGAGGTGCAGGATATTCCAACTGAATACCATGATGCAAAGAAAAAAGTAATCGACTATAGTGAAGTTATTACCCTGACGAAAACTTCTGTCCGAGGGGTCACTCCCGGTGAAGGGATCTCGGCCCTTGCCTCGTCGACTGAGGTGCTGGATATTCATAACCGAATACCACTGTACAAAACAAAAGAGAACGTCCTTGCAATAACAGCTTTTTTTTGAAAAATGTTCCAAAAACATCAGAATATGTTTGTTTAGCTTGCATTGATCCGAATCAACGTAGTCCCATCAATTGATCACACTAATAAAGAACGAAAATACGATGTACGTATATGCCACCCGCATTCGCCACTAGGTCCCGTCATCACCCGTTAGGTTACTTAACTAACGACAGAGCGGGGACTGGACTAGCGCGGGTATAAAACATATACAATATCTACTAGTATATATATCAATATATAATATTCGCTCATGGCGTGATAAAATGCAACATCACAGAAATGTAATAAGCATCACAGAACAATACAGATAATCTGGGATCCCCGGGTTTCATAGAGCCGCTACTGAAACCCGACGTTCCCCTGGTCGTGTGGATAGCCTGTGCAATGAAATCCTAGACCCCTACGGGCGCGGCAAGTTACCCGCCAAAACCTGAAGTGAGGCAGCCCCCTTCAACAACGTGAATGGACCACCCAACACTTCATGGAATCCGGTAACTTGAGCACCCCTCCTTGGGTCAACCTGTACCCCCTACGAGTGCGGCGAATAGCCCGCCAATTCTAGAGTAAAGCCCCCTCCGTCTTAAAGCCATGAGATGCGGGCCCGTTGCCCTCTAAAACCTGGATATCCGTGCACCCCACCGCGGGGTAATCCTAGTACAGAAAGTAAAAATATATACAACGGGTACATCGACCTCAGCCCGGTCGTGCCCCAAAAGAATAATATACAAACAGGCAGTGACGATAGTCTACATGTCGGACGCTCGCCTTGCAACATCAAATGTACATATACAACCAAACTGTACTACCATTGCATCCAGGCTATCCACCACGACAAATCCGCAACATTACAGCACAACACAGAACATCAACGTGAATGTCACGTTCGCAAATCCGTCTAAAAGTGCTATAGCAATTAGGCAGGATTTACCGATCAAATGACATTCACGGTCGCAGATATAATGTAAATACTGTGAACTAACATGTTTAAAATTTTTGATCGACAAAGTTTCCCGAAGTGGGCCCCAAGCACAATACCCAGTACTTAAAATAATCTGGGCCCAAACAAAAATTACCAGAAACCCCATTTCCAAGTTATGAACCCCTGTAGAAAAAATGGCGCACTGTTGCTACAGTGCTGCCGCGGAACCGCGGCCAAAAGGAGGGTACGGCCGCGGTTCCGCCGCGCTACAGTGTCAACAGCTTACCAAATTTTGTCAGGTTTCATAAAAACGCCTGCACATATTTCTGCAATACACCAAATAATTTTTTGACGATAAAAAAAATTCGACAGAAACTGTTAAATTGGAAATGCAGTTTTAGGAAATTCCGTTCGATCGAAGTTCTAAACACATTAGAGCAAGCTAGTAAAGGTTAATGGCGTGCTCTGATTCCATGTAAGACTACGGTAGCGCCCCGGAAGTTTATCCGAGGCCAAAATGCGGAAACGAAATTTTTTCTTAACTTGAAACCGGCGCTATCGTATGCTTAAAACCTGGATCGAACCATTAACCTACAACTAGCTATCTAGAGAGAGGGTTGGAAAGCTATACCGATCGATCCGTGTCCTTCGGTCTTTGGCCACCATCCCAAGCTCCTCGCGGCAACTCCGGTCTCGATCTCCTCGTCGGAAAGGGCACCACATCTACGAGTCTTTTTACGGGCTCTCGCTTCATCCGAAGCAACTCGGGCATGAAGTGTGCTAGCCGACGTGTCCAAAGTGTTATAAAGAATGTTTTTGATCACTTTGTCTCTTGCATCCATGGCTTGGATGGAGGTTAGAGGTGCTGCCATTGATGGAGATAAAGAGCTAGAGGAAGAAGAAGAAGGAGTCTTTTTCTTTCCTTTTCTTTTCTTGTGATGTTATGATAGAATGAGAGAGAGTAAGAACAATAATATAAGAGCTAGCTCACCATGGCAGCCCCTCTCACTCTCCTCTTATCAAATCATCACAAAACCATCATATAATGTGACATTAGTGCTAAAAAAGAGACCATGAGTCACCTAATATGTCCATGTCACATTAAATGCATGTCATGATGAAATCTAGCTCATTATTTCCAAATGCAAACATTAATCCAAATGTTTGCCACAACAAAAAGATACGGCAACATCTAAAGTAAAGTCGTGACGGATCACAAGGATACCCCTCACCTGTATATACATACCTGCATCCGCATTCCGACTGAACGCGAATGCGATGAGACTAAAGTAATCCAACAAATCTAATACTAGGATCCGGTTTAAACCAAAGCCCACTAGTATGATCCGTCCGATCATGGTCCGTGCAATACCGCACGTATAAGATCGAACCCTGCCATATATCATACGACCTCTACAACGTTTCCCCCGAAACTTGAGAAACTGTCTGTGGGGGACTCTGAAGACTCGTCAATACTTTGGCTGTGGATTTAACTACTAGCTCGTCAGAGGTACTAGCCGTACGTAACGGGCTACCAAGTATTGACCAAAAGGGAGGTCGATGAGCGAACTCATCCTGACACCCTACTGAGCCTGTCAGTGACAATATCCGTACAGTCCGGTCCGTTCGTCTATGAGCATCGCATGTCGGGCCTAGGGGGTTGGTAAAAGTCAAACCCCCAAAAGCGGTACAAGTCGTGTCAGAGTGTAGCCCAGAACACCCTGAGATACTACTGGAATACCTACCAGTAAATCTCCTGCCTCGGCCGATGGCTTTGTGTAATGGCTCTCCTAGACCCAGCGCGACCTCACCCCCAATACCGGGAGAGACGAATCCCCTGCCGATCCGCTCACTTGCCTCCATGTGGCTCGGGACTGTACCCAACTAAGACCTGTTTGCATGACTCCTTTGAGTCGTGGTAGGGTAGTAATCAAAGTACAGTGGGAACTCACACGAGACAAATGACGATCTCAGGTCGATGAACTAACCTGTACACATGTCACCAGGGAACTGCTATCTGACGTCAGGTATAATACCAACTAACATATTCCCGGCGAGTCCTGTCCGGTGTACTCATAACCCAATGAGCACCTGTATACATGTTTGGTGAACCAACTGACACTAGTGGCTTATGAGACCAGCCACTGCCCCTCGTTGGGGTCTCGACTGTATACACTAGTCTACTAATGGAGTATCGATGCCCTGTCTCGAAACTCCCACGACCAGGGACCATTTAAGGATGTGCTTATAGACCCCAGCTCCCACGTATATGATCGCCATCATACTGCTGGTCGTCAAGCAAGAATCCTATGGGCTCTACCAACATGCAATAGTGACCTGTAATGTCACCTAAAGCAGTGCACGATGATAAAGATGAACCACGGTAGCATACTATTCTCTATCAACGTGTAATAGTGAACTACAATGTCTCCTAAAGCATGTACACGATGATAAAGACAAACCAGATAGTATACAATCATCCTGAGTAAGACTGTCCTACCGGTATAGGTCCTCCCTCAATCATTGCAATCACGTGCCTGTGATCCAATAATTGACTCTGAGGGCACTATATCCAACACTGCGTCCTGGCTTTTTCATAGATAGCCATTTCGCGGCTGTGGTTGTCTCGACTCTTTTGACAAGCCTATTTTATTAGCTTGTCTATTTTTTTTTCGAGTGATGGACTCAATGTTCTTAGAGCGGGATTTTGCTCTGTTTCAACGTCATGGACATTTGGAGAATCATCTTCCGCTTCACTTGAGATTTTTATGACGCGTCAACTATGGAATCGCTCCTTTTTCTTGGACCGAACGTATCCGAGCCCGGTTGTCTCTATCTTCCCGTTGGGCATCTTTCGTTGAGTCTCGAGAATATCCCAAATCTTTTTTGTAAAATTGGGCTTGCCGAACAATTTGTTCAAGGGGTACACCTTCGCATCTTAACTGCCTTTTCAATCCTTCCGTGTAGTACCTTGGCAGATGGATTGGTTGAAGCCTGTCGAGCGCAAAATCGGCACTATGCCAGACTTCTTTTTCTACTCTTGTTTCCGTAGATTGGTAGAAGAGGATCGCCTTTTCATCTCTTCGCCTGGGAGGGACGTAGAAAGTCTATAGTTCTTGTACGCTGTATGTATCGAGTGCATCAAGTTCTTTGTAATGCCGAGACGGAGCCATTGTGATTTGCAGACTCTGATTTGCTCCGGCTAGGGTTTGCACTGACGGGCGGATGGAGAACACTGCGTTGGTCTCATCCTCAGAGTTGCTGCCAAAGAACAGAATATGAGTAGATGGTCCATGCTTGTTGTTTTGGGTTGCCCCGAGTAGACTATTTCTTCATCTTCCTCGGACTCGCTCCCAAAGATCGGGATAGTGGAGATGGACTTCTGTTTATCCTCCGGCTTATGACACCTCTTCGTATCTTCGAAGTCTGGTAGGAAGTACTTCGCGTCTTCATATTTTCGGACCTCGATTACGGAGAACGGATTTAGCTCCCCTGTGACGGTGTACTCCGAGCCATCTTTGAAGTGCTTCATACACTGATGTTGTGCAGAAGGGATGACGTTGTACTCATGCAACCAAGGCTTGCCGAGCAAAGCGTTATAGCAAGTTTTGGCATCAATGGCATGAAATTTGATGTCAGTGATGAGTAGCCCGAAGCGTAACATCAGTATTACGGACCCGAGCATCTGTGACGACTGTGAGTCGAATCCGGGGATAGTAATTTTGTCTCGGGCCAGGTGCTGAACATTCATGCAAATTTCCTTCAGCACCCTCACATTAAGAAGGTTGACGGAGGATCCGTTGTCGACAAGGATTTTCCCTATCTTGATGTCGTGGCAGTACCTGGTGACGTATAACGGGCGATTATGTTCGCACGTACCAAAGATGAGATCTTCATCGCTGAATGTAATGTCAGCTGTGTGAACCTATACCAGCTCATCCTTCATCTTCTCTTCTGTGAGGAAAGCTTGGAACTGATCGGGCTCTTGTAATGCCTTGATCAAAGAATCTCGTGCCTCTTTGGACAGGAGGAGAGCATCCAATAAGCTCAGTTATGAGGGTATTTTACTCAAATGTGCTAGAACATTGTAATCCACCTTGTTTTTCCTAGGCGGGTCCCTCACCGCGAGTTCTTTGACAACTCCACCGTCAAGGGAAATTTCCTCACAGATTTTCTCTTTCCCTTTGTTCTTTTTTCTCGAACCTTTGTTTATAGGTCCGAGATTTTTTTCAGGCAGCGTGCGGTTACGAAGCTGAATATTCTCGCAGTTCTTCTCCTCCTCTTCTTTTTCGGAGGTGGAGTCTTTGAAGAGAGGGTTGAGAGGTATTTCGTCCTCAGAATCGCTCCCGAAAGTAAGAACGTGGGGTTTTTCCCTTTCCGAACCGGTATCAATCATATAACAGTTGCCAGTAGTTTTTTCATGCGTATCTGTCGCACTATTTTGTCATCGATGAGCTTCGCATTTCATCCTCTTGAAGTTTTTTTGATGGGCAACGTATCCTTGCCGCCACCTCTTGAAGGCACTGCATTCCTCGGTGGGGTGGGTAACCCTCCGATGATATAGGTAGTAGTTTGGATGTGAATCCTCTCCGTTGAAGCAGATTACCTCGGGAGTGCTTCCTACGAGAGATGGCAGCTTCATTCCCATTGACAGGGCTTTGGCGAACCGCTACTCTACCTTGATCCCGCTCTTATTTGTAGCAGGTGTGCTTTGGCTTGGTTGGAGTACTTTACGACTCATCCTTGACGCAGCTTCTTCATCCTGACGCTGACGCTTAGCCTTTTCGTATATGGCCGTTTCGCGTTCTCGGTCAGCTTTACTTTTTCAAAAAGATTCGTTAACAGCCTATCGATCGGGTCTTCTGGCAGTTACGGGGATTTCAGCGCCGATTCTGCCCCCAGTTCCTCTGTGTTTTTTTCTAACACTGAGAGAGTTTCTTCGTCATTTAAAAACGAATGGGAGACCATGTTGCAACTTGCTACATAGTCTTCAGTTTCTTCTGATGAGTTATTTTCCTCATCATTGTCACTATCTTCGTTCTCAAGAATATGCTTGAGGAACTCTTCGAGAGTGACCGGTGTCCGCGCCTTCTGGTTGTACTCCTCCAGTGCGTCGATGTAATTTTGTAGGTCTGTGCGCTTGTCGTCATGTTCGACAGGCTACATAGGCTTTTTGGTCTTCTTCTTTTTCTTCGAAGACTTTGAAGGCTTGACTTGGGGATTTTGCCCTTTTTTAACAACTTTCGGTGGGGGACATGGTTTCAGCATCCCTTCGATGATTTTAGGTTCAAGTAGGCTTTTCCACCTGACTGCTGGACATGCCTGTAGATCTTTCAGCATTCTTTTGGTTTTAGCTGAAAGAACGACTTCCCATAGAGTTTCTTCCACGAGTGAGCAGGATTCCCCCGGCGCATCCACCCTTTTAGGAGTGTGCCTTTGGGGTGGGTTTACCCTCCAGTTCTCAGACAGCACGAATTTCCCCTGTTGATACTAGTCCTCGACCCAGTTCTTGAAGACGTAGCAATCCTCAATTGGGTGGCTCACCATTCTGTGATAGGAGCAGTAATTAGGGTTGTTGACGTCGCCGGGTGATTGATGTGAAAAAGTGTGTTGTAAGTAACCGCAATCAATAACGGTGTCGCGTGTAGCTAGCCGAGATGAGTACGGGTCGTCCGCAGGGATGCGTGTAACTTTTAATCTTGCTTTAGACGAGTTGATTAGAAATAGGGGAGAGTGATTCTAGATGTATGTTGAACACAATGTAGAATATATAAGAAGAGGGCTTGTAGGGTTCATTAGAATTTAATAGTAATGGATGATTAAATAAAGATGTCTCATTTTATCTTTTAATAGATTTAAAACTAGATCGTTAGTGATTAATGAAAATTAGGGTTTTTAGAGGGAATAGGGTTCCCACTCTTAACCCTTATCTTTTCATTGACTTCTATTCATGTCTAGCCTCTACCAAAACAATTGTTAATCTGATCTCAAATCGCGGTCGAGACTATCAATAAATTGGTAGCGTGTCCGATAAGAATGTTAACATTTATTTAGTTAAAGTTTATAAATTTTATAAGATGTAAAAGAAGTTAATTTTATCATCCATTGATCTACCCTAATCCTACGAACCCTATCAAGCGGAGAATTACTCACGCATGTTTGGAGAAGAAGAAGAAGAGATAGAGAAAGAAATCATAATGCAGAAAGTAAATGCAAAATAATTAAACAAATGATCTACTTTTATTAATCAACGTTACAAGTACAAATTCTTCGAATTTAGATTATAAGAGGAAGAAGTTGCTCTCGATATCTGCCTCGTAGGAAGTAGATGTTCCGTCGATATTCATGTCGCTCTATCACGTTGAATCGCGGACCTGTCGTGGATTTCTTGTTCTTTGACGGTGATTTGCTTCGTGTTAAAGGTGATAGTTTCTAACTTTAGCCCTCGGTTCTTTATATAGCCCTCAAATCAGAAACCTTAGATCTCATAGGTTAAGATATGCAATCACGATCATCCACCAAAAATCTCAGATCCAACGGCCACAAAAGGGCCGCGGATCCACCGCATTTAGGGCACTTTGGCCGTGGAAGCGCCGCGATTTGGTGGAATTAGGGTTTGGGTTTTCTGCTGTGGCCTCATGTTGACACGTGGAGATCTTCTGGAAATCTGGATTTTTTGGAAATATTTCCTAAGTCTCCGCCAGTATTGATTCTACGATTTTATTGGCAGATTTTTGATTCTGACATCTTGAAAATCTCGATTTCCCGACCTGAGCTAAATCTGCACAATATCTCCATGAATAATGTTAGTAATATTTGTTATATTAGAGATATAATCTTAATCATTTTATATGGTAATAAATCTTTAAGAAATTTGATTAAGAATATTTGATATGACATACATATTTTAATTACCAAAATATTATATAAATATTATATGCATATATTTTCCTTCATAATGTTAATTATAATATATAAATATATGGTAAAGAGTAAATTTGCAGATAACCCACATATATTCTATATTTATAATAAACACCTCTAAATATTTAAGAAAAATAAGGAAAATGTTAAATCACATGTGCAATATTTTCGACTGAACAAATACCCCCAAACTTAACTTTGATCGTCCCGAGCAAACTAGTTATTCAAGAGAGGGAGAAAAAGAAAAAGATAAACCTAAGCAGCACACTTTCGTAGGCAACACGATTGCACTAAGCACGTGCAACAAGCCGTTAAACCTTTAGGTGTCCCTAGTAGGAGGAGTGTTGTTTTATGAGGGTTTTCAGCGGATTACACCCACAAAATCTCATAATAAAACAAAGAAAATGAAAGTTATGCACAAAGATAAGAATTATAAAAGAAAGAATTTGAAAATAAGTGTTTCCAACTACACTAGCTTTTCAGTTGCCATAAGCCATATCTTAATGGTTGTGAAAAGATGTTAGAAATCACATCATTCCTCAATAAAACATCACCTTTAGTCTTCCTCCTCATCTTTCTTCCAAACATCGATCATATACCCCTACGTGCGTGTAAAAAACATCCCTATACTTAGAGAATTCAATTCAAGCTATCATACTCTTGTCCATCTTCCTTAGTACTTTTTAGTCGGTGAATATTTTAGATGGAATTGCTCACACATCCTTCATGCGACCGTTAATACTTCTTAAGGTACTAACCGACCGATTACTAAATGTGCTCACTCATTTAGGCGTAATTAACAATTTCCTCGTCTTGCAAGACCTAAGGCTTAGCAGTGGCTCCCAAACCAGTTGGTCTAAGGCACTAGGTGATAAAGCACCCTCGCTATATTTTTTTATGATGTCTTGGTAATTACAATACCAGTGTTCATTTTTCTTCACCATTTCTTTCTTTATGTTTCTATTTTTCTTCATACCAAGGCTTTTAGACAAGAGCATTTCAAGGTATTCTCTACTATCCCAAGATTCAAGATGTGTGCAAGTGCGTATAGTAGGGTATCAACGTTCAAATGTTTGACCTTAAGAATAGGGACTATTTTTCAGACTTATTTTTATCCTCAGATTAGTAATTTCCTACATCTTACTGACCCTTGGGACAACGGTTCATGATTAATTACTAGTTTCGTTTAAGAAAATATCTATCTTTCTTACTTTTCTCAAACTATTCCTATCTTTCGTATGTAATTTTTCACTTTCAAACTTTCATTATCAATAATTTTTTTTGTGTCTATATTTATGGTAATGCAAAATAATGCATGGATAAGCACAAACCTCCCCCAAACCTGTTTGCAGCAGTGTCCTCACTGATATCATCTGTTAAGCTTAAAAAACTGTAGACTTGGGAGGAAAAGTTAGTAACGGGGACATGAATTAATGACAGTGAATTCCTTCCCGAAACTTATTTTTGGCTCATAATTTTGTAAAAATTTATTCCCTTTCAAGAGCCAAAATATTTTCTCCCCCTCAAACTTGTGTGAAACCGTATTATGCATTTAAAATTATAAAGAGGGGGAGGGGTAAAATTATTGGTCAATATATAGCTTTACAAAGACCAAAAGTCAACACCAACTATTCAAAGATTTTATCAATGTAACAATATAGTTGGTGGAAGATCATAGATTTGAAGAAGTGGGGAGATAGGAGGCGGAATCGATTGGGTTTACGTCTCGGTTTATAGAGACGAAACAGTGATGGTGGATTACTCGCATTCTCATTCTTGATAAGAAGAAGGGTTGGCGGCTCAACTTCTTTAGGTAGGGGTTGATTCATCACAACTCCCATGTCTTCTAAGAAAGCGAGTTCTTCAGCGTAGATTTCTTCAAAACTTTCATCGATATCCCGAATAATAATCTTATTAGAAAGAACGGGATGATACCCGGACTCAATAAAAAGTTCATATTTAGTGTTAGATATTGACCCGGACGGCTTGATAGAAGGGTCCGTATGTGTATAATAAATAGCAGGGTCAAACAACAATGTACTAGTGGAGTCAAGATCAGTATCGTGAAACTGTTCAAATTCGCTACTGTCGGAATCCATCCTTTCGACAGAACATACTTGAGCATAGGGTTCGGAGGGTTCACTTCCCAACTTGTAAATGTTATGCTCAATTGTCATCTTCCCGAAGGATAGGTTCATAGAGCCGTTACGACAATTGATTATTGCGTTGGAAGTCGCGAGAAAAGGCCGATCTAGAATCACCAAAATTTGGTTCCGTGGGCTTGCTACAGGCTGTGTATCAATAAATATGATGTTCACAGGGAATATAAATTCCCTGACTTTGATTAACATGTCCTTTAGCTCACCCTTAGATTTGGTGATAGATCGATCGGCAATCTGAAGAGTGCAGTGTGCCGGTTTTAACGCTCCGATGCCTAATTGCTCATAGACAGAATATGAAAGCAAGTTAACACCAGCACCTAAATCGAGTAGAGTACGATTGATATTTTTACCCCCAATGGAAATAGATATGGTAGGACTTCCGGGGTCCTTTCGTTTCTTGGGTATTTTTTGTGTAAAAACAGTGCTTACATTACTCGAAAACATTTTTAGGCACTTGAATTTTTCTATTCATAGTACACAAGTCCTTTAGGATTTTCGCATAAAACGGAACTTGTTGAATAACATCTAGGAGAGGAATATTTATGTTAACTTGCTTAAAAATTTCCACAATCTTCTCCATTTGTGGACTTGATCTGTTACCCCTTAACCTGTTTGGATAAGGAGCTTTATCAATAAGGGTTGCGTCCAACATTGGAGAAGATTGTGGGGATGGAATGGATCCCAGAATTGGAGTTGGGATCGTTTTAGGTTGACTCGAGGAAGTTGTTGGAGATAGTGCCCTCAGAGTCAATTATTGGATCACAGACACGTGATTGCAATGATTGAGGGAGGACCTGTCCCAGTAGGACAGTCTTACTCAAGATGATAGTATACTATCTGGTTTATCTTTATCATCGTGTACTGCTTTAGGTGACCTTACGAGTCGCTATTGCACGTTGATAGAGCCCCTAGGATTCCTGCTTGACTAGCAGCAGTATGTGGGTGATCATATACGTGGGAGCTGGGGTCTATAAGCACATCCTTAAAAGGTCCCTAGTCGTGGGAGTTTCGAGACAGGGCATCGATACTCCAGAGTAGACTAGTGTATACAGTCGAGACCCCGACGAGGGGCGGTGGCCGGTCTCACAAGCCACTGGTGTCAGTTGGTTCACCTAAGATGTATACAGGTGCTCATTGGGTTATGAGTACACCGGACAGGACTCGCCGGGAACCTGCTAGTTGGGATTATACCTGACGTCAGATAGTAGTTCCCTGGTGACATGTGTACAGGTTAGTTCATCGACCTGAGATCGTCATTTGTCTCGTGTGAGTTCCCACTGTGCTTTGATTACTACCCTACCACACTCAAAGGAGACGTACAAACAGGTTTTAGTTGGGTACAGTTCCAAGCTACATGGAGGCAGTGAGCGGATCTGCAGGGGTTCGTCTCTCCCGGTATTGGGGGTGAGGTCGCGCTGTTTCTAGGAGAGCCAGTACATGAAAAGTCCTTGGCCAAGGCAGGAGATTTAGTGGTAGGTATTCCAGTAGTATCTCAGGGTGTTCTGGGCTACACTCCGACACGACTTGTACCGCTTTTGGGGGTCTGACTTTTACCAACCCCCTAGGCCCGCCATGCGATGCTCATAGACGAACGGACCGGACTGTACGGATATTGTCACTGACAGGCTCAGTAGGGTGTCAGGATGAGTTTGCTCATCGACGTCCCTTTTGGTCAATACCTGGTAGCCCGTTACGTATAGGCTAATACCTCTGACGTGCTAGTGGTTAAATCCACAACCAAAGTATTTGACGAGTCTTTAGAGTCCCCCACAAACCGTTTTCTCAAGTTTCGGGCGAAACGCTGTAGAGGCCGTATGGAGATATGGCAGGGTTCGATCAGATACGTGCGGTATTGCACGGATCATGATCGGACGGAAAATACTAGCGGGCTTTGGTTTAAGCCGGATCCTAGTATTGTACAGTGTAGATTTTGTCTCTTTGCATTTGTATTCAGTGGGAATACAAATGCGGGCATGTATATGCAGTCACGGGGTTTTCCTGTAATTTATTACGGGATCAGTTTTCTGAAGTTGCCAGTTTGCATTCCGTTCCGGCCAGTTTTCCTTTGTTCCTTCCCGGCCGGACTTTTCCGATGGAGGGGGTTATTTGCAGTTGTGCAAACTATCTTAGTGGAGGGTGTTATTTGCATTTGTGGCTTCATGATGAGATTCTTTTTTCATCCACTCACTTGCATTAAATGTGATTAGAAAGGATTAGAAATTGATATGATATTGTTATCATCATATTTGGTTATGGTCACCCTTTGCTTTTACTACTCTCACCTCCCTTCATGTATTATTTTTTTTCTCTCCAGCATTTTTTTGATTGAGGGGCTGGCCACTTTGGGAGAGAGGGAGGGGTTCATTTTTGATGAGGGAAATTTGATCATCTCATTTTTGCATGCTACACAAATTCATCAACCTCATTCCAAAGTCCATTGCTCATTCCTCCATCACCAAGGCAACTTCACAACCCCAATTGAGACATACGATTCTACACTTCATTTACAGCATTCCTTGGGCACGTCGGCTCGCCAACTTCATGCCCGAGTTGCCTCGGTCCAGAGGTGGGAGCTCGTAAAAGAACCCGGCGATGTGGTGCCCGTTCCGACGAGGAGATGAAGACCGGAGGTTCCGCGAGGGGATCGGAGTGGAGGCGAAGACCGAAGGACACGGATCGCTTGGTATAGCTTCTCTACTCTTATTCTAGTTTGCTAGAGTTTGGTTAATGGCCCGATCCGGGATTTTTTTGTGCGCGGTAGTGCCGGTTTCTAAGTTTTAGAAAAGTTTCGTTTCCGCATTCCGGCGTCGGATTGACGGCCGGGGCGCCGCCGTGCACTTACAATGGTATCAGAGCCATGCCATTAACCTAGTTTAGCTTGCTCTAGTATGTTTAGAACTCGATCGAACAAAAATCCCCAAAACCGTATTTTCTAGTGCACAAGTTTCTGTCGAATTTTTTTTTGGCTCTAAAATTTTTTCAGTACATTGCAGAAATAAGTGCAGGGAATTCTAAGCATTCTGGGAAAATTCGATGCAATGATTCCTCAGTATGACCGCGAAAACGTGGCCAAACCCCTGGTTTGGCCGCGGTTCTGCGGTGGGAAAGTGTTATCTTTGCACCAAACTTTCACAGTAGGCTTCTGACTTGAGAATAGGGTTTTTGGAATGTTCTTTTTGGGCCCAGATATTTTTGAGTGCTGCAGTTGTACTTGGGGGCCCATTTCGGTAAATTTAGTCGATCGAAGATTTTAAACATGTTAGTTCACAGTATTTACATTATATCTACGACCGTGAATGTCATTTGATCGGTAAATCCTGTATAACTGCTATAGCCCTTTTAGACGGATTTGCGAATGTGACATTCACGTTGATGTTCTGTGTTGTGCTGTGATGTTGCGGATCGGTCGTGGGGGATAGCCTGGATGCAATAGTAGTACAGTTTCGTTTTATATGTACATTTGATATTTCGGGGCGAGCGTCCGACATGTGGACTGCCGTTACTGCCTGTTTGTATATTATTCTTTTGGGGCACGACCGGGATGAGGTCGATGTACCCGTTGTATGTATATTTTACTTTCTGTACTAGGATTGCCCTGCGGAGGGGTGCACGGATAGCCGGGTTCTAGAGGGCAACGGGCCCGCATCTCATGGCTTTGAGATGGAGGGGGCTTCACTCTAGAATTGGAGGGCTATTCGCCGCACTCGTAGGGGGTACAGGTTGACCCAAGGAGGGGTGCCCAAGTTACCGGATTCCGTGAAGTACTGGGTGGTCCATTCACGTTGCTGAAGGGGGCTGCCTCGCTTCAGGTTTTGGCGGGTGACTTGCCGCGCCCGTAGGGGTCTAGGATTTTCATTGCACAGGCTATCCACACGACCAGGGGAACGTCGGGTTTCAGTAGCGGCTCTGTGAAACCCGGGGATCCCAGATATCTGTATTGTTCTGTGATACTGATTACATTTCTGTGATGTTGCATTTTATCACGCCTTGAGCGAATATTATATATTGATATATATACTAGTAGATGTTGTATATGTTTTGCATCCGCGCTAGTCCAGTCCCCGCTCTGTCGTTAGTTAAGTAACCTAACGGGTGATGACGGGACCCAGTGACGAATGCAGATGGCATATACGTACATCATTATTTTCGTTCTTTTGTGGTATGATCAATTGATGGGACTGCGTTGATTCGGATCAATGCAAGCTAAACAAACCTATTCTGATGTTGTTGGAACACTTTTTCAAAAAGCTGTTATTGCAAGGGCGTTCTCTTTTGTTTTGCATCGTGGTATTCAGTTGGAATATCCTGCTCCTCAGTCGACGAGGCAAGGGCCGAGATCTCTACACCGGGAGTGACCCCTTGGACAAAAGTTTGCGTCAGGGCAATAACTAACTATAGTCGATTACTTTTGCTTTGCATCGTGGTATTTAGTTGGAATATCCCGCACCTTATTCCACGGGGAAAGAGCCGAGATCCCTTCACCGGGAGTGACCTCTTTAGCAAAGGTTTTCGTCACTATATTTTTACAAAGCCATCCAGTTCCTTCAACGTATCAAGTTCATTACATTAAAGGTTTTCGCCAGAAACCATTCGTAGCCCTCCGTCGTTTCATATGAATAGTCAATAAGTATTCAAGCTGTGTATGTTGGCCAAAGTCAAGGCACAGTGATTGGTAGCTATTGGGTATTCATATGCAGTATAGATAGATGCATTGGTTTGGGACAGTCGTACTACTATTTTGGCCAAAGTCAAGGGTATGTACTGGTGGGTTCAAATTAACCTGGAGAATGGCGGGTAGAACTTGACATGTGACTTATGATATGTTGGCCAAAGTCAAGGTCATAAGAGCATGGGGCAAAAATCACATCGGGAGTTTCTAAAGAAACTGAAACTTGCCAGATATGCGCATACCTTCTGGAGTGTGATAACGTGAACGGATTCCGTTACGTTATCATGCGATGATAGTTGGATCCCGATTCCCACTGATGAGTTGGTTTACCCCTCGGGTGATCCCGACTAATTCTTCTTTTAGGTTTGGGGAAGAATTTGACGGTACAGTGGGAGGTTTCTAGATTAGATAAAGTGATAACCATTCTGATCTAGGCTAGAGTGCACGCTGAGTGTTTCTTTTCTCTCTCTCTTTGGCAGCGACCATGACCCGACCCTAGACTATGACTCAGTGACCAAAATTAACCGAACCTTCTTATAAGACTGGCTTTTGGATTGTCAGAGTTGCATACCTCATTGCCACTCCTACTTTTACCCTTTTCTCCAGGACACCCCGTATTACTATGAACGTCCACTTCCATTGGACAAAACCATCGTATGGTTATATACGAACTCGAAGGAATTTATTCGAGGATGGTTTCCGGTTCTGGAGAAAACGAATATGACTATTCAGTTGTCTTTTCCTATTACCTTCTTTCAGGTTGCGAGTACTCCTTGGTTTAGGAGATAGTACACCTATTACGCAAATTGGATAGTCTTCTTCTAAACCATAGGCAGGTGTCGAACGGTAGGGAATGAAGAAAACCAATTAGCCTAACGATGGTGTACAGAAGGTATTATGTTAAGACAAATAAAGGGATTAGTAAGAGGGCAAAGTAAATTGCGACTGCTATTCACGACCAAACCAAGTATTTCATTACCACTCCCACTTCACCTTTGTATTTCTCCAGGACACTCCGTATCACTACGAAGATCCACAGTTTATTGGATACTCCATCGTATGGTTATATACGAACTCGAAAGGAACTTGTTCCAGTTCGGGGATGGATTCTGGTTCAGGAGAAATAGGAATAAGATTTATTTGGTTGTCTTTTATCTTCACCTTCTCTCGCATTGCGAGTGCTCCTAGGATTAGGACAGTACACCCCCTTATGCTTATTGGATAGTCTTCTTCCAAACCATAGGCCGGTGCCGAACGGTAGGGAAGGAAGAAAACCATTTGGCCTAAAGGGGTGTACAGAAGGTAACGACTAAAGACATATAAAGGGATTTGGACAGAAGGCAAAGAGATATACGGTTATAGTTGTGAATATGGATAATGGAAGAGGCATTACTAGGAATACCGGGATACCCCATCGAAATATTTCGATGTTTCAGTTTCACTGTGTACTGTTAAAAGAAAACTGATTTCCCAATTAGACACTTGCTCCAGGGTATGTATTTACCAGGTTTGATTCTCACATCTGTATGGTTTTACAGATGATGAGTGGGAGTAAGTTATTGGGAATTAGGTGATCATCCTCATTATATCGGAATTCGTTGTAATTGGTGATATTTGAGGAAGTCACCTGGGTTGTTTGCCGGACGGAAAATATTTGGTTTTGAATATCCGTTGTTATGCACCAATTTCAAATTGATATATCTGTACGTCTATTTTTATAGAGTGAGATATATCTTTTTGAAATTATGTCTATGACATTTACCTATATCAGTGGATGGTTAGGTAAGGAGCATTAAACGGCGGTGTAATTCTTCTTAACCACAAGTACAGTTTTCAACCTACGACACACAGGGAGTGAGTTATTAGACTCAGGGGACTTATACAGAGGATTGTATATTGTCCAGTGTCCATTAGGACAGAGGGGTTGGTCCTCATACTATATTCAGTTTTCTTGTAACTTCTCTAGTTCTTAGACATGTGTTTCGTAGAAATACAAGGTCCAAGTTTTGAGAAGTTATAGGTATATGAATAAAGTAGAGAACCGGGTGTTGCAAGTATCAGGATTCTTCAAGGTGATCGAAGATTTAGGTACTTGTGTGTGGTATTCAGTTAATAGTAATGATTAAGAGAACTTGCTTCTCTTTCAGGTTACTCATAATTGGAAGCATTCCTAAGTTGAGTAACGCTGATCGGCCTTCTTCCATTTAGTTGACATGCACTGGAGACAGCTGCATGATTTGAACCTGGTTCAATTAAATCAATGCCTCTGTTTCTATATTGGATATAGAACAGTTCATATCTTGACATTGTTAAGATACGGGGAGTTGTCCAGCTTATGCTTAAAACCAGACTCCGGATAACTCAAGGCACGTTTCTGTAATGGCTGTTTGTGGGTTGACCCAGGCTATGACGATGGTTGACTTTCTACCATCTGGAAGATCAATAGTGATATTGTTCTTGACTCGCCACAGTTTTAATAAAAATGGATTTTTTTAGAAAACAGTAGTGGGAGTATGGTAGAACTGGAAGTGATTCCAGAACCGCAAACGATTACTGAAGATTTGATAAGAACCTAAAGATTCAATCTGGTTTGACATTCCATTGGCCACTCCGCAGATATGATGGGTAACCTCAGGCACCCGAGAGGTACTCCGGTAGCCTCAAGGACGGTGACAGGGAGGCTCTTGTTTACCCAGACTTTCCATTGCTGTTGCTCCAGACTGTGAGACCCGGCAGGAGGATGAGTATAGCGTCGTTCTAAACTGGCTTTAGAAGCGTACGTGTATATGACTCTGCCAGAGGGTTGTCGTAGTCAGTGGGAGCAGCGGAAGCATGGTGGACAAGTGGCTCATGTCTATTTATAGACTAAAGCAGATATAGCGGAGATAGATCATCTATTTCTGATGTGACAGTCATAGGTTTGACTTCATCAGAATAGGGGATGGATCTGTTAAGAAGGTAGTAGGGTATGATGTCCTGGTATTTGGATGACATACACACAGTAGGAAGTGAGATTCCTATACTACGATCGGTTATACTTTGGTTGTTACACAGTGGTTTCTCCAGATAGGATATTGATCCAATCCTGGAGATACATTCAGATGCAGTTTTAGAACATAAGTTGATGTTCTAGGGAAATGATAACGGCAGCCTCCTTTGGGAGACAGTTATCATTCCAGGCTTCCAAGGTGACCTGGATGACAGAGTGGCTGTAAGAGTTATAGTTTTCCGTCTGACAAGGGGCCGTATTTTGGACAGGTGGTCCAGGTGGATACTGAGGGAAGGATGGCGCAGGATACTGATTAAGTTCAGTCGACTATACAGTCTAAGAAGTTTGGATTTGGAGTTCATTTGTGAACTAGGTCCCATCAGACATCCAAACATATTCTAAGACAGGTATTGCTCATTTCGGGAGATGGGTTTCTCCGCGAACTTGAGATAAAGAGAGACATAGAAAGAAACATCACAGCGGATCCACTCACTGAGGCTATTCCTCGAACACAATAGTTTCGCAAACGAGCTTTGTGAGACTGACTAGTAGAGGAGTTGGGTGTTCGGTATCACACGGGCTGTGAGTATGCGACATCGCAATAATTAGCCTTGAGTGCAAGTGGGAGATTGTTGGAGATAGTGCCCTCAGAGTTAATTATTGGATCACAGGCACGTGATTGCAATGATTGAGGGAGGACCTGTCCCAGTAGGACAGTCTTACTCAAGATGATAGTATGCTATCCGGTTTATCTTTATCATCGTGTACTGTTTTAGGTGACCTTACGAGTCGCTATTGCACGTTGATAGAGCCCCTAGGATTCTTGCTTGACTACCAGCAGTATGAGGGCGATCATATACGTGGGAGCTGGGGTCTATAAGCACATCCTTAAAAGGTCCCTAGTCGTGGGAGTTTCGAGATAGGGCATCGATACTCCAGAGTAGACTAATGTATACAGTCGAGACCCCGACGAGGGGCGGTGGCCGGTCTCACAAGCCACTGGTGTCAGTTGGTTCACCTAAGATGTATACAGGTGCTCATTGGGTTATGAGTACACCGGACAGGACTCGCCGGGAACCTGCTAGTTGGTATTATACCTGACATCAGATAGCGGTTCCCTGGTGACATGTGTACAGGTTAGTTCATCGACCTGAGATCGTCATTTGTCTCGTGTGAGTTCCCACTATGCTTTGATTACTACCCTACCATGCTCAAAGGAGACGTGCAAACAGGTTTTAGTTGGGTACAGTCCCGAGCCACATGGAGGCAGTGAGCGGATCTGCAGGGGTTCGTCTCTCCCGGTATTGGGGGTGAGGTCGCGCCGTGTTTAGGAGAGCCAGTACATGAAAAGTCCTTGGCCAAGGCAGGAGATTTACTGGTAGGTATTCCAGTAGTATCTCAGGGTGTTCTGGGCTACACTCCGACACGACTTGTACCGCTTTTGGGGGTCTGACTTGTACCAACCCCCTAGGCCTGCCATGCGATGCTCATAGACGAACAGACCGGACTGTACGGATATTGTCACTGACAGGCTCAGTAGGGTGTCAGGATGAGTTCGCTCATCGACGTCCCTTTTGGTCAATACCTGGTAGCCCGTTACGTATAGGCTAATACCTCTGACGTGCTAGTGGTTAAATCCACAAAGTATTGACGAGTCTTTAGAATCCCCCACAGACCGTTTTCTCAAGTTTCGGGCGAAACGCTGTAGAGGCCATATGGAGATATGGCAGGGTTCGATCAGATACGTGCGGTATTGCACGGATCATAATCGGACGGAAAATACTAGCGGGCTTTAGTTTAAGCCGGATCCTAGTATTGTACAGTGTAGATTTTGTCTCTTTGCATTTGTATTCAGTGGGAATACAAATGCGGGCATGTATATGCAGTCACGGGGTTTTCCTCTAATTTATTACGGGATTAGTTTTCTGAAGTTGCCAGTTTGCATTCCATTCCGGCCAGTTTTTCTTTGTTCCTTCCCGGCCGGACTTTTCCGATGGAGGGGGTTATTTGCAGTTGTGCAAACTATCTTTGTGGAGGGTGTTATTTGCATTTGTGGCTTCATGATGAGATTCTTTTTCCATCCACTCACTTGCATTAAATGAGATTAGAAAGGATTAGAAATTGATATGATATTGTTATCATCATATTTGGTTATGGTCACCCTTTGCTTTTACTACTCTCACCTCCCTTCATGTATTATTTTTTTTCTCTCCAGCATTTTTTTGATTGAGGGGCCGGCCACTTTGGGAGAGAGGGAGGGATTCATTTTTGATGAGGGAAATTTGATCATCTCATGTTTGCATGCTACACAAATTCATCAACCTCACTCCAAAGTCCATTGCTCATTCCTCCATCACCAAGGCAACTTCACAACCCCAATTGAGACATACGATTCTACACTTCATCTACAGCATTCCTTGGGCACGTCAGCTCGCTAACTTCGTGCCCGAGTTGCCTCGGTCCAGAGGTGGGAGCCCGTAAAAGAACCCGGCGATGTGGTGCCCGTTCCGACGAGGAGATGAAGACCGGAGGTTCCGCGAGGGGATCGGAGTGGAGGCGAAGACCGAAGGACACGAATCGCTTGGTATAGCTTCTCTACTCTTATTCTAGTTTGCTAGAGTTAGGTTAATGGCCCGATCCGGGATTTTTTTGTGCGCGGTGGTGCCGGTTTCTAAGTTTTAGAAAAGTTTCGTTTCCGCATTCCGGCGTCGGATTGACGGCCGGGGCGCCGCCATGCCCTTACAGAATTGGGCTGATGGTTCGAGTCTAGTGGAAAACGGAGAATAGGCTCGGAAGAAGTTGTTGGATTAGACGAAGGAGGAGTAGAAGTAGAAGCCGGGGTATCAATTGATTCCTCATCATCAACCTGTTCACTCACTTGGTTGTTCAGCACTCTTCCTGATCTCAACGTGGTTACGACACACACATTATGACTTTGTGAGTGGCCAGGATTCGGTAGAGGTTGAGATGAAAGTTTCCCTTTCTCTCTCTCACTCATCGCGATATTTAACTGTGCAAGTTGTGCTTCTATCGATTTTATGCTTTCACCGTGGGAAGCGGTGTTATGCAATAACGTTTGGATAGAAGATGTTAAATTAACCGTCATTTGTGTAGATTGGTTAATGAGCGTTTCTAAGTTACGTTCGAGTGCTGAGGTTTTATCGGTACCGGCCGTTTGGAAAGAATTATTATAAGGTGCAGAATTGTTGGCCGAATTTTGAAAAGTTTGCAATTAAAAGGGGTGCTGACTCGATTGTGGTGGTTGCTGTTGCTGTGGAGGAGGTCTTTGATAGTTGCTTGGGAACTGGTTTTTATTTTTAGGTTGGTTTTGGTTCCAAGCAAAATTAGGATGATTCCTCCATCCCTAATTGTATGTGGAAGAATAAGGATCGTTTCTAGGTCGTTACTGAAAGTAGCATCAATTTATTCTTGACATTGAAACGGTGGACTCAAAGCACATTCTTCCGTTAAATGTGATGGGTCGGAACAGTAACCACACACGGTTTTGGGAAGCGTAACTTGGTTTAGGGAGGCAAACGAGAATTTGTTTTCAATAGCATCGAGTTTCTTTTGCATCGCTGCCATTTCAGCTTTTACTGCGATGGAAACATCGAGCTGATGGATACCTCTCCTAGACGATATTGGTTTAACGCTTTCCCAATGTAAAGTTTGTTCAGCGAGTTCTTCAAGAAATTGCCGAGCTTCACCATTGTCTTTAGACATGAAATGGCATTGACAAATGGTTTCGAACATCTGCTTTGTCGCTGTATTAACACCCTCATATATAATTCGGCAAAGGTCCCATCTATTAATTCCGTGATGAGGGCATTGGACTAGCAGATCTTTAAATCGTTCAAAGCATTTCCAAGATGGTTCATTTGGAAGTTGGGTAAACTGGTTAATCTCGCTTCGAACACGGGCGATCTTATGATTGGAATAAAAATTCTTAAGGAATGCTAGAACGAATTCATCCTAATTAGCAAAAGAGTGTGAGACAGTATTATAAAGACATTTTTCTGCTAGATCGCACAAGGTAAAAGGGAGAAGATGTAATCTCATAGCATCCACTGAAAGTTGTGAAGTGCCCTGTTGGGGTCAAAAATTACACCCAGTTAACTAAGTCAAAACCAAGGTCAACCCCAAGTCAAGTGGGCCTGAGCCCAAGCCCAAGTCAAGACCAAGTATGGAAGGGGCCGGCTCTATGCCAAAAAGGAGGCAATAAATTAGACTAAATGTAATTTTTAGAAATAAATATAAGTAAAGTGGGCAGAAAGCCAAAATTTTGTAAACCCCATGGCTTATGTGCAAAAAAGAAATAAGCACATAAGACATGGCGTGGCACAAGTGCTATTTGGAGAAGCCCAAGGGGTTATATGTAAAGTATGTAGCCTATAAAGGCAACATGATGAAAAAATCAAAAAAAAAACTTTTTTTTCTCTCTCTCAAAAAATTAGGGTTCTGTGTCTCTTTCTCCTTCTTCAAGATTCTAAACCTTCTTTCACTCTTTGAATTAAATCAAGAGTTTCACTCTTTTTTTTCCCAAAAATAAACAGTTTTTCACCATCAAACCCTTGAAGGGGAACTCAGATCTTCCATCAGATCTCAAAAAGGGGAGATTTTTAAATCTCACCCTCCTTTTCTCCAAGATTCGGCCAAACGAAGAGGAGGAAGAAGGATACCCATCTCTAAAAATCCCACATTGGAAAGATCCAAGGCTCAGAAGAAGATCCAGGGCCAAGGGGGGGGGGGGGGAGAGGTCCCCTTTGATCACCTCCAAAGATTTCTGGGAGTTTAACTCCATTCAAGATCTATTGGAGTTTAACTCCACACAAAAATAATAATAATAATAATAATAATAAAACAAAAAAATCTCTTTTTCAGGAGTTTAACTCCAAAAGTCAATTAGGAGTACAACTCCCAGTGTAGGGGCTAAGCCCCTCTTGTCTTTTTGTTAGGAGTTTAACTCCAAAAGTCAAATCGGGAGCACAACTCCCAATGCAGGGAATAAGTCTCATTTTCTTTACGGGTGCTCTGCGCCCACGCGCCCAGCACGTGAGGCGCTGGTGCCCAGTGCCCACGTGCCAGGCACGTGAGGCGCTGGTGCTCAGTGCCTATGCGTCCTTAGGATGCCCCCTCACTTTTTTTACATACATTCCACACTAAAAAACCTTCCCCGTTAGAAAAAAATTTCTAACGGGGCGCTGCCCCACACCCCACAAGAGGGATACTAGCCCTCTTGATCCCAGCCTGCTATCTGGGTACCGGGACCCCCGTAAACTCTGCGAGGCCCCTGATATATCAAAAACCCCTCAAGAAATATATATGCACACTGCATATTGAGTTCGCATGACTAGTTGACCCGCCATTCAGAGGTTCCCTCGCTTCAAAGACGAGAGGTAATTAACGACAGCTTAGTCCGCGGCTGTCAGAGATTCGGATCCCCATAATAAATAAACCCCTCCTACCCTAGGCAGGAGGAATCTGTAGTATGCCTGACAAGCGGTGCGTATTCCAATCTCAATGGGGTGACGAAAAACACCTTACATGCCCATCATTGCACATACGTTTTCGAATTTGGTTATAAAAACGTATGCTTCTTCAGACTCAAGCCCGTGAAATTTGGACAACAGATTGATGAAGTGGGGTTTAATTTCAAAATTATCCCTATTGCCTGGTGGAATAGATAGACAGGTAGGAAGAGGACCGCGTATCGGGTAGCATCTTTCTTGAAGAGAGATGTGCGGTGGATTCTGTGCACCTACAGGTTGTGGCAGGGGTGTGTTGGTAAAATCTGATGGAGAACCGTCCATCTCGGTCGATGTGGTGGGTGGAGGGGAAAAAGAAGATGAAGAAGTACCGACTTCGGAGTCGATAGCAAAAACACAGACAAGACGGGCACTAGAATCCCATGTTCAGCCGTGCATGCACTAAGCGGGTTTAGCGCACGTGGCAGCATGTGAGAATGATTTTAAAATGGTTTGTTTTGAAAAGTGTCGGACGTGAGACAAATCACACAAAAATGCACAATCAACCCTAGAACTGTGGTCACCTAGGTCAAGTCACTAGACCGCTTCTAGACTTCCAAAGGACAAGTCACATGATCAATCCTCTACCACCTCTTTATTACTCTTGTGGCCAGGTAAGTGCCAGGTAAGTGGGAGATATCCGCTATACGAATCACCGAAAATAGCGGGCCTAATTAAGTAACCACTTGCCTTAGTCACATTGCCTAAACACCATAAAAGAAATGCAGATAAGCGATAGATTACCCACAACCCTCTTCAATCCTAATTGAGCGCGACGGTCCTTAAAGTCTTGGTCTAGATATTTTTTAATTAATGTAAGGTTATGCGGATGCTCGTTTTGTGATTTGTGGGGCCTAAGAAGGGTGATGAAATCCACACCTAATTTGAATTTTGGTCTTGCACCTTAAAGTTCGGTTAAAAATATGCAAAAACAAACCAATTACAAAACACGCAAAATATTTTAGAGCGGTGAAATTTTGCAAAGAATCCTGCAGAAAATCAAATTATTGAATTTCTAGAGGAGAGAGAAAGATATGAGGAAGATACCAGAGGATTTTAGAAACCTAATTCCCCCAAACCGCCGCCTTTCCTCCGCCAATTCCAAGCTTAGGCCGCGGTTCCGCCGCGCAATGGAGGGATCTTTTGACAATTTTTTTACAGTGGCCTCCTTTGCTCCTCTGGTCCTCTCTGAAAGTCCCTGAATCTCAAATTCTTCGCTTCTGTTACTCCAGATTCCATCGCAAAAAATTCGCACAATAATCGTTAAATATGCAAGTTGCGGTTTTGATTTTTATTTTATGAATCGGATAAGAATTCAACCCGAATAGAAAAAAACAAATTACGCACGTATCCCCGGCAACGGCGCCATTTGATTAGTTGTGAAAAAGTGTGTTTGTGTAGTAACCGCAATCAATAACGGTGTCGCGTGTAGCTAGCCGAGATGAGTACGGATCGTCCGCAGGGATACGTGGAATTTCTAATCTTGTTTTAGACGAGTTGAATAAAATAAAAGAAGAAAGGAGAATAGATTCTAGATCTATGTTAAACACGGATGCAGAATATATATAAAGAAGGCTTGTAGGGTTCGTTAGAATTTAGTAGTAATGGATGATTAAATAAAGATGACTCCTTTTATCTTTTAATAGATTTAAAACTAGATCGATGGTGATGAATGAAGATTAGGGTTTTTGGAGAGAATAGGGTTTCCACTCTTAATCCTTATCTTTTCATTGACCTCTATTCATATCTAGGCTCTACCAAAATAATTATTAATCTGATCTCAAATCACGGTCGAGACTATCAATAAATTGGTAGCGCACCCAATAAGGATATTAACATTTATTTTGTTAAAGTTTATAAATTTTATAATATGTAAAAGAAGTTACGAGATTTTATCATCCATTGATCTACCTTAATCCTACGAACCCTATCAAGCGGAGAATTACTCACGCATGTTTGGAGAAGAAGAAGGAGGGATAGAGAAGGAAATCATAATGCAGAAAGTAAATACAAAATAATTAAACAAATGATCTACCTTTATTAATCAACGTTACTAGTACAAACCCTTCGAATTTAGATTACAAGAGGAAGAAGTTTCTTTCGATCTCTGCCTCATAGGAAGTAGATGTTCCGTCGATATTCACGTCGCACTACCATGTCGAATCGCGGACCTGTTGTGGATCTCTTGTTCTTTGACGGTGATTTGCTTCATATTAAAGGTGATAGTTTCTAATTTTAGCTCTCGGTCCTTTATATAGCCCTCAAATCAGAAACCCTAGATCTCATAGGTTAAGATATGCAATCACGATCACCCATCAAAAATCTCAGATCCAACGGCCACAAAGGGGCCGCGGATCCGCCGCATTTAGGGTACTTTGGCCGCGGAAGCGCCGCGATTTGGTGGAATTAGGGTTTGGGTTTTCTGCTGTGGCCTCATGTTGACACGTGGAGATCTTCTGGATATCTGGATTTTTTGGAAATATTTACTGAGTCTCTGCCAGTATTGATTCTACGATTTTATTGGCAGATTTTTGATCCTGACATCTTGAAAATCTCAATTTCCCGACCTAAGCTAAATCTGCATAATATCTCCATGAATAATGTTAATAATATTTGTTATATTAGAGATATAATCTTGATCTTTTTATATGGTAATAAATCTTTAAGAAATTTGATTAACAATATTTGATATGATATGCATAGTTTAATTACCAAAATATTATATAAATATTATATGCATATATTTTCCTTCATAATGTTAATATATAAATATATGGTAAAGAGTAAATTTGCAGATAAACCCATATATGTTCTATATTTATAATAAACACCTCTAAATATTTAAGAAAAGTAAGGAAAATGTTATATCAAATGTGCAATATTTTCGACTGAACACCAGGTTGCGGTGGACACTGTGGGTCTGGCAATGTGATGAGTTTGTTACTCACTGCCAATTCAAATAGTTTCCCCGTCTTATCGCGGTGAAATGAGTAAGCACGTCCTAGTCTTTCCTCCAAGGATGGGCACGGACGCGCGTTGTTTTGGCGAGCAACCGGTTTCGGGCCACTCGGTTGTTGTTGCGTGTTGGAAATGAAGGCCGCTTTCTTTTTACCCTTAGCATTTCGAGGGTCTTTATTTGAGGAGGAAGGCCCGTGGCCCATCTGGTCCATTTGGGCCAGTTTATCAATTAGAGCCTGGAAGGTGGTCGGTTTGAAGAATGTCATGAACTGGGACACAGTCGTTTGAGGATCTAAGGTCCCGATGAACATGCCCACGACGGGAGATTTTTCGATGCGCTGTTCGCACTTTAACCATAGGTTCCGCCACCGGATCGCATATTGGACGCAAGTTTCTCCTGGCCTTACCCTGGAATTGATTCACCGTGATCGGGGTGCACTCACTTATGATGGCGAAATGCCGTGTGAATAGCAGTTCCATCTCTGTGAATGTTTTCACGGAGTCATTTGGGAGCTCCGAGTACCATTCGAATGTTGTTTCTGACAGGCTGCCAATGAACTGGCGAAGCAACGGTTTGTCTTCGCC
Organism: Agapanthus africanus; assembly: GCA_030015575.1. Taxonomy (NCBI): domain Eukaryota; kingdom Viridiplantae; phylum Streptophyta; class Magnoliopsida; order Asparagales; family Amaryllidaceae; genus Agapanthus; species Agapanthus africanus. Next base: position 81,207,548 of record JASDDO010000001.1, read on the forward strand.
TCCAGTGTTGCCACACAAAGCTCTGAACTACGCGACGTGCTGGTGTGGGTTGCATGTCCCCTTATACACATGGAACTTGGAGATCGTATATCCCCGTGGGTACTTTATTTGATCATACCAGCCTGGATACGGTCGCCCAGTTCCGACGATTTGGCCAGCCACTTCACTAGCTTGATGAGCTCGGATTTTTTAAGCAATATAATCATCAAGAGCAGCCTTGGAGATTGTTTCCTCCTTGGTTGTTGATAAAGCCGGAAGAGAGTTTGATGTTTCCTCTCTGTCATCCTCGATGATTATCGGCGGATCCTCGGCTGGGGGTTCTGGCTGGATCATCATTCCAACCATGTCTTGGAACAAAAGAGCCATATGCTTTATGTTAGCAGCCTATTCAGCGGCTTCCCTATCCTTTCTTTCAAGCAACCTTTGCAGAAACTATGTATCGGTCTCCTGCTCCTGGCACTGTTCGGCTGTTGCGTCCGGGCTTTCTTTCTGCACGGTAAGTGCTGCCATTTTGGTCAGCATTTCGTGGAGCTTTTGTTGTTTCTCCTGATCTTTTGTTAGCGATTGAGTTTGCGGTCGATGACCTACGGAACCACGGCTTTCTTCTTTCCTGGAAGCCATGTAGACCGAATGCATGATTATGCCCCTAGACTTGGGGCGTTTGGGTCCATCGCCTTTGGAATTTTCTGCCGGCGGTGGGATTTTCTCTGGCCTCATCCTTTTGTGGGAAGTCAAAATTGAAGGAGCCGTTATGACAGGCACCTGTGTAGAAGAAGTCTCTCGCTGTATTACGGAGGGATGGACCTTTTCTTCCCGAGTCTTCGATTTCTTCGGCCGAGGAGAGTAATCTTTGTTGATTACAGAGTCCTGGACTTTCCGCCATACCCTGTGAATTTTTGAGGAGAGCCGTCGATGGGGCTGCTCCGTCTTTGCCTGCACTGTGGCTTCTGCAGGCGGGGGCGATTTCTTTAGCACCGCCGTTGGAGAGTTTTTACGTACCCTCCTGAGCAGATCAAAGCTGTTCCCAGTTGGAACAACAGTATCAACTTCCACCATTGGAGCTGGTAGGGTAAGACCAGAGAGGGAGTTGCCCCCAGATCTTCTCACTTGGTGCCAGTGGCGATGTCAAGCGTGTCTTGCAGACGGGACTGCCTCAGATTTAGAAGCGGCTTCTTCATGCCCCCGGCTTTGCTGAGGGGCTGCTGTTGGCGTCAACCTATTGAAGACTGACGTCCTTGACAGGGTTTGAGGAGGAACGACCAATCTTTCAAAGACTAATCTTCTGATGGAGGAAGCGCTTTTGACAGCTTCGCCCGTAGGAGGAATTGGGAGGGCTATCCGTTTCGGGGCAGCCCCTTCAGTATTACGTGCCTCTTTACGGGCCTGTTCGAGCTTTTTCCCAGCCTGTTGAAGATCGAGACACCAGATTTGGACGGCCCGTTGAGAGGGGTCATTGTGGTTGCAAGTCGATCGAAGACCGACCTCTTGGGAGCTTCCTCCTGTGGCACCGAGGCACCGAAACTCACTGGTGGGAACATGGTCCCGAAGAATAGTCCAGTAGTGACTTGTGTTACTTCTCCCACCGTGAATTTAAAAGATAGAGGCTGTGTTGGGCCCGTAGGTCACTCCTCCAGTTGGGGTGGAGTGAGTGTTGCTGTTGCATATTGTGCAGTAGGAAGCCATCGATTTTTCTGCATAGGAGCAAGACACCAAATTTTAATATCTCGAATCCAAGGGCAACTATAGAGAACCACGATTTTGTTCGCGAAACACGACACACGAAGTGTGGAGTGGAAAGAGGAAAAGGTCCCACCGGGCATGTCAGAATCTGTTCTCCGCCAAAAGACCGGACCGATACGTTGGGACGCCTTAAAAGTGTGTCTTAGCACCACCACAGGGTTTTAACCGGCATCAATCATGCAATTTTTAAAAATTCTTAGTGCTAAGATACACTAACCTAGAATCTAACTAGATTATTAGGGTTTATATGATGATAAAACAAGCACTAAGCTAAGTGAAAGAGATAACAACCTTTGTAGACCAAGTCCTTCACTTCTAAAGCTCCGGATAGTAGTCCCTATGACTCTTCGTAGCTCCAGTTGAAGAAGGATCGAGCTTTCTCCTTGATCTTCCAAGCCGAAGATGATCCACCTTGAAGCTTCTCTAGGTCAAGCTATCTCTTCAGTAATCTCCTATTAGTGAAGTAAATAGGCTAGTCTAAAGTGCTAATCTAGAGTAGGTTGATGAAGTAGGGGTTTTAGCTCACTTAGTAATCTCTAAAGTCCTAGGATTCACAACTCATGTGAGGGTTTGGGCTTTTGATGAAGGAGGAGATGAACAAGAGTGGAGTGAAAATGAAAGTGTAGGAAATAGAGCTAGGTTTTTCCAAAAACCAAAAATGCAAGTGAAGAATGGCTCTTATCTTTCTTAACTTATTGAAGTATGAAGAATTTTCAAATAAATTTATTCAACCACACTTCAATAGTTTAGCCAAAACATTAAACAAATGATTAAAACCATGCTTCACCCATGCCTAAAATATCTCTCATTTTCCACCTCTTTTTTCTATTTTCTCAAAATAGAAAATCTATGCTTCATAATACACACACACACACACACACATATATATATATATCACACACACACACACATATTAATATATATTAAGAGAAGAAATTAATTAGTGAGCAATAATATTGGTTAATATATAATTATATCAAATATAAATATATATCAAATTATTAAATCAACACTTGATTTAATAATCCGGTTATATATATATATATATAACCGACTAATATCATTTATCTGTATATCATATTATCAAATCAACACTTGATTAAATAATCCGGTTATATCATATATAACCTAACCGGTATCAAATGTCGCCAGATTAGAATACGGTATCACATACTCACATTTAATCAGGCTCCCGTACATATCAGCATATGTGCCCTACTTCGTTTCGCTTGAACTATGAAACCTCTGCGTGAGACTCTAAAGACTCGTCAATACGCCAGTAGTAGGTAATGATCACATCAGTTACTTACAAGACGTCAGCGGTACTAGCAGGATATAACGGCTACTCAGGTATTGAGCGAATAGAAGATCAACAAGCAAGCTTGTCCAAACTCCCATGAAGCTTATAAGTAACACTTACCGTACAGTCTGGTCTCTTCGTCTGATATGTCGCATATCGAGTCTGGGGGTGGAAAGGTCAGACCCCAGTAACTTGATAAGTCATACCGATGTGTGGCTCATAACGGTTCGAGAAACTACTGATAACACTTACCAGTAAATCTCATCAGCCCTGGCCAGGGACTTACTGTGATAGCCAATCAAGTATAGCCCAACATCAACTCCCTATACCCGGAGAGACAAAACCCCTCCTATCACTCATTGCCTCCATGTGACTCGGGAATGTACCCAAAATCCACCTTTTGCACGACTTCTTTGAGCCGTGGTAGGGAGGAAATCAAAGCATAGTGGGAACCACACAAGACACTATGACGATCTCGGGTCTACAGAGTAACCTGTACCAGTGTCACCAGAGAATTGCTATCTGACGATAGGTACTATACCATCTAGGAGTTATCAGTGAGTCCAGTTCGGTGTACCCATTCTCTAATGAGCACTCGTGTACAATCTTTGATGTCAAACACCAATGGTTGTGGGATCAACCATCGCCCTATACAGGGTCAAGAAACGTACACACTAGTCTGCTCTGGATTATCGATGCCCTGTCTCTATATCCCCCTGACTAGGAACTATTGAAGGATGTGCTTGTGGACTACACAAGTCCCGGTAGTATGATCCGCATCATAGTCCTGGTAGTCAAGCAAACATCCTAAGGGCTTTATCAACATGTATCAGAGAGACAGTATAATAATACAAGTGTACATGTTAAGCTAAAGAACAACCAGATAGCATACTATCATGTCGAGTAAGAAAGTCCTCTATATATATGTCCAAGCATTCACTATATCACACAATAATGGCCTCTAGGGCATACATATTCCTAATAATCTCCCACTTTCACTAAGGCTAGTTGTTATAGTATCTCTTATCCAACATCCTAAAAAGTCTCTCAAACTGTGTTTGGGGGAGGGCCTTCGTGAGTGGATCCGCTGTATTGTCCTTCGTGTCAACTCTTCCGACCTCGATCTCCCGACGGTCTACTATCTCCCGGATCAGGTGATACCGTCTAAGAATATGTTTAGATCGCTGATGGGACCGGGGTTTCTTGGCCAAAGCCACAGCTCCATTGTTATAACAATACAAGGGTATTGGATGCTCAATGGATGGAACCACACCAAGTTTAGCAATGAACTTCTTCATCCAGGCAGCCTCTTTGGAAGTATCGTTGGCAGCGATGTATTCAGCCTCCATCGTCGAGTCTGCTATGGTATTTTGCTTGGAACACTTCCATATACCGCCCCTCCATTGAGGGTAAAGACAAAACCCGAGACCGACTTACTGTCATCCTTATCACTCTGGAAGCTCGAATCGATAAAAGACTCCACTTGGAGTTCTCCAATACCATACACCAAGAATATTTCTTTAGTCCTTCTCAAGTACTTAAGAATGTTCTTCACAGCTGTCCAGTGCTTTTTCCCATAATCTGATTGATACCTACTCACTACACCTAGTGCGTAAGCTACATCCGGTCTGGTACATAACATCTCATACATGACAGACCCGACTGCCGAAGCATAGGGTATCCCTTGCATGCGAGCCCTCTCCAAATCAGTGTTGGGAGACATCTCTTTGGAGAGAGTGATTCCTGAGCATGTGGGTAAATTACCACGCTTAGAATCTTCCATACTAAACCTCTTTAGTATGATGTCAATGTACCTAGATTGGGACAATCCCAACATCCGTTTAGATCTATCCCTATAGATCTTTATCCCTATGATGTAGGAGGCATCACCCAGATCTTTCATGGAGAAATTTTGTGATAAGAAGAGCTTGACCGAGTGTAGCATAGGAACATCGTTTCCTATCAAGAGTATGTCATCCACGTACAATACGAGGAAGACAACCTTACTCTCTACTACCTTTTTGTATATATATGGTTCATCTATATTCTTGATGATGTCAAACTCTTTGATCGCTTCATCAAAACAGATGTTCCAGCTCCGCGATGCCTGCTTTAATCCGTAAATAGATTTAAGCAGCTTGCACACCTTTCCGCTGCTCCCACTGTCTATGAAGCTCTCTGGCTGTGTCATATACACGCTCTCTTCTAAATTACCATTTAGAAAAACGGTCTTGACGTCCATCTGTCAGATTTCATAGTCATGGTATGCAGCAATGACAAGTAGGATCTTGATGGACTTACGCATAGCGACATGAGAAATTTTTTCATCATAGTCGACACCTGGTCGTTGATGAAAACCTTTTGCTACAAGTTTAGCATTGAAGGTCTCAACCTTTCCATCTACACCAAATTTCTTCTTAAAGATCCACTTGCTCCCGATGGATTTTACCCCTTCAGGAGTAACTTCCAAAGTCCATAGTTTGTTGGTGTACATGGATTCCATTTCAGATCGCATAGCATCTAGCCATTTCACAGAGTCCCCACTTGTGATGGACTTCTCGAAACTAGTTGGGTCATCATCTTCCATGATGCAGTCCTCGATCCCACCGTCTATAAGAAAACCGTAGTATCTCTCAGGTGGATGAGGAACCCTACTAGATCTGCGGAGTGGCTGAGGTTCGTCGGGGACTATTGAATCTTCTGGTTCTACCAAATCATCAATTATAGTTTGTGTAGCAGGAACTTCTTCCAGTTCTACCTCATTACTATTAATTTCTTTCATAAGAAATTCCTTTTCTAAAAAGGTGGGATGTCGAGAAACAAACACCTTTTGTTCCTTGGTGTGGTAGAAGATATAACCTCGCGAATGTTTGGGATGTCCTACAAACTTGCACAGAACTGATCTTACCTCGAGCTTGTCCAGATCTTGCATTCTAACATAAGCCGGACTGTTGGGATTCCTCAGCACCCTACTGGGTTTTCAAGACATCAAGCATGCCAATTTCAAAAATTCTAAGAGTGCTAAGGAACCCTAGACCAGGATCAAGATAGAGTAATTAGACAATCATAACATGTAATAAAACATTACAACAAGTGAACAAGGAATACAACATCTGTAGACCGTCTTTCACTTCAAATAGCTCCGTGTAGTAGTCCCTTCGCTGCGAGTAGTGATCTCCCGAACTCTACTAAGGCTCCACAAAGCGAAATGAACAACCTTGCTTGAAGTCTTCGAGGACGAAGATGATCTACGTCGAGGAGACTCAAACCCTAGCTACCTCTTCACTAAATTAGGGTTTAGTGAAGCAAACACCCTAAACTAAATAGCTAATCTAGTAGAGGATGATTAAGTAGGAAATGGGCTCACTTTAGATTTCTTTTTCTCACTTGGATTCATCATCTCATGAAACCCTAGAAAGCTTTTGAGATGAGGAAGAAGATGAAGGGAAAATAAATGGTGAATGAGTTGTTGTGTGAGAATAGCAACCATGGTGAGATAATATCTCATACTAACTCTTGTAGAGAATAAACCATGGTCAAGGATAAGGGTAAGGTTAATAATATCTTAAGCAATACAAATCAAGTGGACTAAGTCAATGGCTAACTCAAGCATATTTATGCTTTCAACCATGATCAATTCCACTTCATTTTGAATTACTATAAATAAGTAAAACCCTAATTTATCTAAATCATGGTGTTAGTCTCATACACCCTTGTTGCATGTATCAACAACCATGACACAATAACATATATCACATATATGCAAAGTGTACACAAAAGTAATGAAAAATGAAATGTTTAAGTGAGCTAATATTAGTTAATGTAATTCAATATATTAAATATATAATTATAAATTAAATTATTAAATCAACATTTGATTTAAGAATCCATCTATATCACATACAACCGGCTAATATCAAATGTAACATCATATTAAATCAACACTTGATCCGATAACCCGACTATATTACATATAACCGGCCGATATCACAAATCGCGAGAATAGAATGCGGTATCATATATGCGCATTAATATCGGTCCCGCACATATCACATATGTGCTCCTACTTCGTTTCGCTTGAGCCAGGAAACCTCTGTGTAGGACTCTAAAGACTCGTCAATACGCCGGAAGTAGGTGGTGATCATATCAGTCACCCACAAGCTGCAAGCAGTCTGCTAAACGTAACGGCTACCCGGATATCGAGCGATCAGAATATCAACAAGCAAGCCTGCTCACACTCCTGTGAATCCAATCAGTAACACTACCGTACAGTCCGGTCTCTTCATTTGATATGTCGCATATCTCGTCTAGGGGTGGTAAACGTCAGACCCCAGTAACTTGATAAGTCATGCCGATGTAAGGTCCATAACGGTTCGAGAAACTACTGATAACACTTACCAGTAGATCTCAGCAACCCTGGCTAGGGATTTCCTATTATGGCCAATTAAGCATAGCGCAACATCAACCCCCAATACCGGGAGAGACGAGTCCCCTCATATCGCTCATTGCTTCCATGTGACTCGGGACTGTACCCAAAAACCACCTATTTGTACGACTCAGTAGAGCCATGGTAGGGTGTAAATCAAAGTACAGTGGGAGACACACAAGACTCTATGACGATCTCGGATCGACAGACTAATATGTACCGGTGTCACCAGAGAACTGCTACCTGACGTGAGGTATAATACCATCTAAGAGTTCTCGGCAGTTCCGTTCAGTGTACCCAGTCTCCACTGAGCACCCGTGTACCATCTCTGATGTCAAACACTAATGGATATGGGATCATCCATCGCCCATCACATAGGTCGAGAAGCTATACGTTAGTCTACTCTGGAGTATCGATGCCTTGTCTCGATATTCCCTCGACTAGGAACAATTAAAGGATGCACTCACAGACTACCCAGACCCCACTAGTATGATCTACATTATAATCCTGGTAGTCAAGTACACATCCTAAGGGCTTTATCAACATGTAACATATAGATATCAAGTGTACATGTTAAGATAAAGAACAACCAGATAGTGTATTATCATGTCGAGCAAGAAAGTTCTCCCTATATATATGTCCAAGCATCCACTATTATATATACATCATATGTACAATAATGGCCTCTAGGGCATACATATAACTAACAATCTCCCACTTGCACTAGGGCCATATGTTGTAGTATCCAATGCCCAACAATCAGCAGTGGTTGTAGTATCCCATACTCAACCATCCCATTATAGTCTCTCCTGGGAAAAGGCCTTTGTGAGTGGATCCGCCGTGCTGTCCTCTGAGTATACTCTCCTAACCTCGATCTCCCTGGAGATCAACCATCTCTATGATCAGGTGATACTGCCTTAAAATATGTCTGGGTCACTGACGGGACATGGGTTCCTAAGCCAAAGCGATAGCTCCATTGTCACACAATGGTAGGAACCTTTTTCATCTCATGAACAAATACACACCCAGACTACCTCTTTGGTAGCATCTTTGGTAGCGATGTATCCAGCCTTTATTTTCTAGTTTGCCTCGGCATTTAGCTTGGAACTCTTCCAACATACCGTCCCTCTTCTGGGGTAAAGACAAAGCCTGTGACTGTCTGACAGTCGACCTTATCACTCTGGAAGCTTGAATCGGTAAAGGACTCGGCAAGGCGCACTTTTACCAAACACTAAGAACATTTCTTTAGTGCTTCACAAGTACTTAAGAAGGTTCTCCAAAGCTATCCAGTGATTTTCCTTAGGATCATTTGATACCATCTCACTACACCTAGTGAGAATCCTAACATCCACTTAGATCTATCACATAGATCAAGAAACCAGGATTTAGGAGGTATCACCTAGATCCTTTATGGAGAATCAATATGATAAGTGGAGATTGAGCGAGTGTAGCATAGGAAACTTTTTTCCTATCAAGAGTATGGCATCTACGTATAATACAAAGAAGACCACTTTTTAATCTCTACAACCTTTTTGTATATACAAGGTTCATCTACCATTTTGATGAAGTCAAACTCTTTGACTATCACATCAAAACAGATGTTCCAACTCTGCGATGCCTGCTTTAACGCATAAAGCAACTTGCACACATTTCCGCTGCTCCCACTGTTTACGAAGCCCTCTGGCTGTGTACTTATAGACGCTCTTTTCTAAATCACTATTTAGAAAAGCAGTCATGACACCCAACCGCCAGATATCGTAGTCATGATATATAGCAATGGTAAGTAGGATCCGGATAGACTTAAGCATAGGTACTGGAGAAAAGGTTTCATCATTATCCATACCTGGTCGATGATGAGAACCTATTGCAACAAGCCTAGCTTTGAAAGTCTCAACTTTTCCATCTACACCAAGCAATCTTCTCAAGATATACTTGCTCCTAATGGGGGTTTAACCCTTCAGATAAAGCAACCAAAGTCCATACTTTGTTGGTGTACATGGATTCCATCTCAGACCGCTTAGCATCCAGCCATTTTTACAGAGTCGCCACTCTTGATGGCCTGTTCGAAACTAGTTGGGTCATCATCTCATTATGCAATCCTCTCTCCCACTATCATCGACAAAACCGAAGTATCTCTCAGGTGGATGAGGATCCCTACCAGATCGGTGGAGAGGCTGAGGTTCGTCAGGAACTATTAAATTCTCTGGTTCTACCAAATCATCAACTGTAGTTTGTATAGCTGGAACCAATTCTAGTTCTACCTCATGACCACAAATTTCTATCCAAAACAAATTCCTTTTCCTAAAAAAGTGGCATGCCGAGAAACAAAACACCTTCTGTTTCTCGGTGCGGAAGAAGATATTCCCTTGCAAATGCTTGGGCTATCTAACAAACTTCCACAGAACTGACTTTGCCTCGAGCTTGTCCGGATTTTGCTTTTGACATAGGCCGGACAACCCCAAATCTTAACATGCTTAAAACATGGGCTCTTCCCATACCATATCTTATATGGAGTGGTAGGAACTGATTTGATTGGAACCCAATTCAATAGGTATGTAACTTCTTAAGTGCATAACTTCCAAAAGGAAACTGGTAACTCAGTAGTACTCATCATAGAGCGCACCATATTTAATAGGGTACTATTTCTCTACCCCGATACACCGTAGTACTGTGGTGTATTCGGAGGAGTAATGCTGAGAGAAAATCTCATTCTCCTTTAGAATAGTCTAGGATCTCCATGCTCAAGTATTCTCCTCCCTGATCACATCAAAGGACTTAAATACTTATACCCATTTTGGTTCTTGATTTCGAATTTATATTCATTGAGTTTCTCAAAAGCTTCAGACTTTAATTTCAACAGGAACGTGTGTCCGAATCTTAAGAGATCATCAGTGAATGTAATGAAGTACAAAGAACCAGTCCTGACATGTGTAGACAGGGGACCACATACATCATCATGTTTCAATCTCAAGAGTTCACTAACTCTTTCTCTGTTTCCAGTAAACGGAGCTATGGTCATTTTATCTTTGTGACATGACTGGCAAGTTTCACAAGATGTAAATTCAAACTGTTTTAAATATGCATCTTGATGTAACTTCGCTAGTCAGGTCGCATTGATATGACATAGTCTACAATGCCATAAGAAGGATTCGTTCATTTCTGAACTCTTCCTCTTGTGTGCGTTCTGTACGTTAAGAACTGTGGTTTGATTTAGAACGTATATGCCATTAGATAATGTGCCTGAACCAATCAACACTTGATATAGGAAATGTTCAAAACATTATCCAGCATTACAAAATTATATCTTTCTTTACTTAATAAAGAGACTGATATAATGTTGCATATCAGGTTCGGTATCTAATAACATTCGTTCAGAATCAATATATTTGGTAATATAGGATGATAACTGCCAACACTTTTTTTGCAACAATTGCACTGTTTCCAACTCTTAAAACTTATCACCCATTCCCAGTTCTCTACCTATCTGTAGCCCATCTAACAGATTACATATATGAGATCCTGATCCGGTATCTCATACCCAGGATGTAGAGGATACTGAGAAACAGTTCTCGGTAATGAACACACCTGAAGAAGATGCATCAACATGTACTTTCTTCGTTTGGGCGGCACAGGAATCCTGGTAATCCCCTATTTCCTGCTCGGTCTTATAAAAATTATAAAGTAGAGCGGGACCAACGTTTCCCAAGCTCAGTATAACAAGCGGGTTCGGTCAATACATCCATATTATTATCTTGATTAAGGCGTGACATGGTCGCTACCTAGAGAGAGAGAGAGAGAGAAGAAAACACTCTGCGTGCGCTCTTATAAGATTAGATTGGTTATATATTTTATCTAATCAGGATGACTCCCACTGTTTTTATCAAATCTTCCTTTAAACCCTAAAAGGAAAGACTAGTCGGGATTAATTACACCCTACAAGTTCGCCAATCTTTCAGCCAGGTCAGTGCCGGTACTTTGAGGGAGGTTCCCCGTGCTTTTGCACGGGCCTAAAAATAAACCTCGTTTTCCCAGGGCGTAACCCCGTTGACACCTTTCTAGACACCTACTTGATCGGCTAATTATAAAGTGCAAAACTCTCCCAGGAGTAACAATTACTCGCAGTGGGTATCAGGATCCAACTATCTCATAGATGGTATGCAATCTCATTGCAAATTTCAACACTTGAAACTCCCGATTACGGTTTTTACCCCTAGCACCTATGACCTTGGCTATGGTCAACATATCATAAGCACTAGTCAAGTTCTACCTGTCATTTCGTGATTAATTAGACCCACTCACATGACCCTCGGCTATAGTCGGCATAATCATGTGACTGTCCTAACTAATCACATCATATGCGGTGTAGGAAGACATCACTTAGCTACCGTACACTACGCCTTGACTATGGTCAACATACGCAGCACGAATACTAAGTACTCTACTTCCTAAAATGACGGAGGGTTGCGGATGGTTTTTATAAAAACCTTTAACGCTTTGAACTTGATATCGTTGCAGAATCAAATGGTTTTAAAAGGAGTGGCTTAAACTCCGCTTTTTGAAACTTTGCTTTTTCAAAAAAAGCCAAGTGGGTTTCAAATTCGATTCTACAACATCTTTAAGTTTAATTTCTTTCATTAATCACATTAATGAATGTCCCATCATTTAAGTTACCTCAGCATCACAGATAAATACAACGTACGCTTATTCTATCCACATTCGCCTCGAAGTCCCGTCATGCACCATTAGGTTAGGTAACTAACGGCAGAGCGGGGCAGGGCTAGCGCGGGTGAAAACATAAGCAACGTCTATAATATATCATATATATTATATAATGTATCCATCTCAGAATATAAAGCGATCACATCACAGAATATCAGCAGCAGAAGACAACATATGAAATATTGGATATACTAGGATTTCCGGGTTTTAATTTAAGCCTGTATAAAACACGGATTCCACGGTCGTGATGAATATCCAAAGCCACATCTCTAGACCCCTACGAGAGCGGCAAGCAACCCTACCAATTGTAGAGTTAGGAGACACGGACTCGACGCCTCGAGATGGTCTCCCACTGGACTCTAGAACCCGGTTACTTGTGCTCCCCTCCTTGGATCTATCCTAATGCGGAAAAGTAAATAATATACATCAACGGTGACATCTTCCTCAACCCGGAAGTGCCCCAATAAAAGAATATTACATACAAGTTTTTTTTACATGAATGAAAATGAAAAACTCTCATCTCACATAAAAAACCCCGGCTATTCAAACACGACGATCCAATATAACATATCACAGCAACACATAACATCACATGTCATCAACGTAAGTAAATATGCATATCCTAATTGTCATTGACGTACAGTAACGAAACCGGCGATACACCACATATTACACTTCCGGTTGCAGAAAAGAAAGTGAAAACTACAACAGTTGGAGTCCGCAACCACCTAGACATCATAAACCCGAAATATCTCATATTCCGGATTTCATGCCTAACAATATGAATTCCTTAGATATCGCATGCCTAACAATTATAAACCCCGCATTTTAGTCTCGATATTGAAAACACTTTCCAATAACCTGTCGGGTAATTCAACAAGATTCCCGATAAACTGATCGAATGCTCGTCGGAAACTTTAGTAGACGGCCGCACCCCTGATGCCGTCGACGAAGTCTACTAAGGTGGAACACCGCAGCTGCGAGCACCCGAACGGATGCTTTTGGCGATGGGGTTCTCCTACAGTTACTTAGTCGGGGCTATGAGGCGTGGCTATCTAGTAAGGTTACCCGGCGAGTATCCGCGTACACTACGTGATTGTGACGGACTTTTGATGCACATCAAAATTCCGTGGCAACCGATCAAATGAGACTAAATTGCTAGATTTATAAAATTCAAATATTGTGGATTCCAAATATTGTATCCCATCACAAATATCCGGACAATGTTAAACTTTTCGATCGATTCATCAAAGTCCCACAATTCCTCGAGAGCTCAACACTTGAGCACAGTTTAATAATACCCAAAACATGTCACAGCACCTATGCACCAACTGTAGAAGGGCAGACCCAAGCCTCATTAATGGCACCGCGGAACTACCGCAAACCCTAAGGTTCGAAAGCGGTTCCATGGTCATTATATCGAGTTAGGGTTTCATTCTTCTTGAGGGTCCACAGAATAACTTGCATGATTTTCCGAATACCCAAAACATAGAAAAATGGGTTTTTGACATTCGTTCGAACTTTTTAACTTCGCCTAGATAACATGTGAAAACCCGAAACCAATGTTAAACTATGAATACGAAATACTCCGAGTTGCCCATACAGTAAGACTGCATCAAATGAAATCTTAGAAAAAACAAACAACACCTGAAACACCAAACTCCAGAGCCTGGAACACAGGAAAAATTTGAGGCCAAAATACCCTATTTGGGCCGAGCTCATCGGTTTTTCCTCATGTCTGGCTGGCCAAATTTCTACCAAATGGGCTCAAATTTCATATGTGTTCATGTAATATCGCATACAACATTCTGCACTTGTTTAAAAAATTTTTAGAATCTATTTAAAAATCGACAGAAACTAGGGTTTGGTATCGGGTGTTTCGGAGTCGTTTCGGTTTCGTAATTTAACAAACATCGTCTCATACTCTAGCCCGGCTCTGATACCACTGTTGGGATTCCTCATCACCCTACTGGGTTTTCAAGACATCAAGCATGCCAATTTCAAAAATTCTAAGAGTGCTAAGGAACCCTATACTAGGATCAAGCTAGAGTAAATAGACAATCATAACATGTAATCAAACATTACAACAAGTGAACAAGGAATACAACCTTTGTAGACCGGTCCTTTACTTCAAATAGCTCCATGTAGTAGTCCCTTCGCTACGAGTAGTGATCTCCCGAACTCTAGTAAGGCTCCACAAAGCGAAATGAACAACCTTGCTCGAAGTCTTCGAGGCCGAAAATGATCTACGTCGAGGAGACTCAAACCCTAGCTACCTCTTCACTAAATTAGGATTTAGTGAAGCAGACACCCTAAACTAAATGGCTAATCTAGTAGAGGATGATGAAGTAGGAAATGAGCTCACTTTAGATTTCTTTTTCTCACTTGGATTCATCATCTCATGAAACTCTAGAAAGCTTTTGAGATGAGGAAGAAGATGAAGAGAAAATAAATAGTGAATGAATTGTTGTGTGAGAATAGCAACCATGGTGAGATAATATCTCATACTAACTCTTGTAGAGAATAAACCATGGTCAAGGATAAGGGTAAGGTTAATAAATATCTTAAGCAATACAAATCAAGTGGACTAAGTCAATGGTTAACTCAAGCATATCCATACTTTCAACCATGATCAATTCCACTTTATTTTGAATTACTATAAATAAGTAAAACCCTAATTTATCCAAATCATAGTGTTAGTCTCATACACCCTTGTTGCATGTATCAACAACCATGACACAATAACATATATCACATATATGCAAAGTGTACACAAAAGTGAGGAAAAATGAAATGTTTAAGTGAGCTAATATTAGTTAATGTAATTCAATATATTAAATATATAATTATATATTAAATTATTAAATCAACACTTGATTTAATAATCCGTCTATATCATATACAACCGGCTAATATCAAATGTAACATCATATCGAATCAACACTTGATCCGATAACCTGGCTATATTATATATAACCGGTCGATATCACATATCGTGAGAATAGAACTCGGTATCATATACGCGCATTAATCTCGGTCCCACACATATAACATATGTGCTCCTACTTCGTTTCGCTTGAGCCAGGAAACCTCTATGTAGGACTCTAAAGACTCATCAATACGCCGGCAGTAGGTGGTGATCATATCAGTCACCCATAAGCCGCAAGCAGTCTGCTAAACGTAACGGCCACCCGGGTATTGAGCGATCAGAAGATCAACAAGCAAGTCTGCTCACACTCCTGTGAATCCAATCAGTAACACTACTGTACAGTCCGGTCTCTTCGTCTGATGTGTCGCATATCTCGTCTAGGGGTGGTAAACGTCAGACCCCAGTAACTTGATAAGTCATGCCGATGTAAGGTCCATAACGGTTCGAGAATCTACTGATAACACTTACCAGTAGATCTCAGCAACCCTGGCCAAGGATTTCCTGTTATGGCCAATCAAGCATAACGCAACATCAACCCCCAATACCAGGAGAGACGAATCCCCTCCTATCGCTCATTGCCTCCATGTGACTCGGGACTGTACCCAAAAACCACCTATTTGCATGACTCAGTAGAGCCGTGGTAGGGTGGAAATCAAAGCACAGTGGAAGACACACAAGACTCTATGACGATCTCGGGTCAACAGACTAAGCTGTACCAGTGTCACCAGAGAACTGCCATCTGACGTGAGGTATAATACCATCTGGGAGTTCTCGGCGAGTCCGTTCAGTGTACCCAGTCTCCACTGAGCACCCGCATACCATCTCTGATGTCAAACACCAATGGATATGGAATCATCCATCGCCCATCACATGGGTCGAGAAGATATACGCTAGTCTACTCTGGAATATCGATGCCCCGTCTCGATATTCCCACGACTAGGAACATTGAAGGATGTACTCATAAACTACCCAGGCCACACTAGTATGATCTACATCATAATCCTGATAGTCAAGTACACATCCTAAGGGCTTTATCAACTTGTATCATAGAGACATCAAGTGTACATGTTAAGATAAAGAACAACCAGATAGCGTATTATCATGTCGAGCAAGAAAGTCCTCTATATATATATGTCCAAGCATCCACTATTATATATACATCATATGTACAATAATGGCCTCTGGGGCATACATATAACAAACACGGACAACCCCATATTTTAATAAAATTAAGACATGGTCTCTTCCCTTTCCATATCTCATATGGAGTGGTAGGCACGAATTTGGTAGGAACCATATTCAATAGGTATGCGGCTGTCTCAAGCGCATAACTCCAAAAAGAAATAGGTAACTCAGTGTTCATATCATAATTTTACATTATTATATTCCCCATTCTTATTCATTTTACAAATAAACAGGTGCTTTTGATCCATGTCTGCTACATAGTTGCAGGTTACAGGTTCTCGGAACAAAATAGTGAAAATGATGAAAAGACGATACAAAAGTGAGACTACGACCAACAAATAGAAGAATCTTGATCATGCCTACAGTTCGAGGGACAAATGAAGATCAATGAATAATTTCACAAAGTACAAAGGCAGCGCAAGGTTCAAGACTTCGACACGAAGCAAACGGTAAAAGTCCACGACATTATGCACTGTGGAAATCTGGAAGAAAACTAGAAGACAATCTGAGAAACCAAGTGAAGAAACAAGAAGCCAAATGCAACTAGAAGCAGCCCAGAAAAATCCAGCCCAAAACCCCACCATATGGCCGCGGATCCGCGGCCAAGCAGGGCATATGGCCGCGGATCCGCGGCCATGATAAGCACGTGTCGGCGCATATTTTGACGGTGTGGCGGTGCGTTGGCTGGGCTTCTTAGGGTAATTTTGTAAATGCAGATAGGGATCAGATATAACCCTAGGGTTTCTATAATCTATAAATAGAAACCCTAATACTCTTTTTAGAGCATGCCTCTTTTTATTCATCTATTTCAAAATTTTAATTCACTGTAAATATTTGAAGAGAGCATCAAATAAAGTAAGTTTTTCATTTCTATGCCCTAGTTAATTTCTTTTCTGCCGTAGTTTAGCAATTTTATTATATGCCCTAGTTAATTAGTTAGAAATTTTATTCATTTACCGTAGCTTAGATAATTAGGTTATTGAATTAAAAAATCATAAAAAAATGTCTCCTTTTATCAATTCCCTAATGAGTGAGTAGTTCCTCACTTGTCAGAGTTAGGATTAGGAAATGTTTGAGAGATGAAAATCTCTTACCCCTTTCTTGCCCGTCATATATTTTAATAGGACTCCATGCATACATACACACACCGCTCACTACGGCACCCCATCCCACGAGGTAGCGGTGATACCGTAGTTTAAAATACCGGTTGTATATGTTTTCCATGGAGGTTAGGGTAAGAATTAAGAAAGAACGGACAAAGACGTAGAGGAAGAAACATAGTTTCTTCCCGATCGTGCTAATCCCCTTTATTAATTATTACCATAACATCTAAACAGATCTTAATTAGGGCATAGAAAGCGGTGAGGAAAATATTGAATTTCCAAACTTAACCTAAACCTAACCCTAGCAAGGTTTTAATCCTAGTTTAAATCAACTTTAGTTTTTAGTAATAATCCAATCCACCACAATTGGAATTAATTCGTTAGAAAAAATAGAAAATACGCAAAATCCCTGTGGACCGACCCGTACTCACCGGCTAGCTACCAAGTGACGCCGTTCTTGATTGCGGTAATATTCTTTGATCTAAAAAGCACGTAAGCAAAATCTCTAAAATCATTCAGCAACACTCATCATAAAGCGCACCATATCTAATAGGGTGCGATTCCTACGCTCTGATACACCGTTGTGCTGTGGTGTATACGGAGGAGTAAGATGAGAGAGAATCCCATTCTCTTTTAAATAGTCTCGGAATTCCGTGCTCAAGTATTCTCCTCCCCGATCAGATCGAAGGATTTTAATACTTTTACCTGTCTGGTTCTCTACTTCGTACTTATATTCCTTGAATTTCTCAAAAGCTTCAGATTTGTGTTTCAACAAGAACACATATCCGAATCTTGAGAGATCATTAGTGAATGTAATAAAGTACGAGGAACCATTCCTAGCATGTGTAGGCATCGGACCACATACATCGCTATGTATCAGTTCCAAGAGTTCAGTAGCTCTTTCTCCGTGTCCTGTAAACGGAGTTTTGGTCATCTTGCCTTTGAGACATGACTCGCAAGTTTCATAAGATGTAAATTCGAACTGATTCAAATATCCATTTTTTGTGCAACTTAGCTAGTCTTGTCGCATTGATATGACCTAGTCTACAATGCCAGAAGAAGGTTTCGTTCATTTCTGAACTTTTCCTCTTGTGTGTGTTATGTATATTCAGAACTGTAGTTTGATTTAGAACGTATATACCGTTACACAACGTACCAAACCCAATCAACACTTGATTTAGGAAAATGTTCATAACATTATTCTCTAATGCAAAGTTATATCTTTCTTTATGCAACAAAGAAACTGATATAATATTGCACATCATTTTTGGTACGTAATAACAGTCGTTCAGAATCAATGTATTACCATTTGGTAATACTAGGTGATATTCGCCAACTACTTTAGCTGCAACAATTGCTCCATTCCCTAACTTAAGAGACATATCACTGTTTCCCAGTTCTCTACCTCTCTTCAACCCATGTAACAAATTACAAACATGAGATCCTGATCCGGTATCCAATACCCAGGACGTAGAGCAAACTGAAAAACAATTCTCGGTAACGAACACACCCGAAGAAGATGCATCAACATGTTCTTTCTTCGTTCGGGTGGTATGAGAATCCTGATATTCCCCTATTCCTTGCTCAAACTTATGACAATCATAAGATAGAGCGGAACCAACATTCCCCAGCTTAGTATAATAAGCGGGTTCGGTCAATATATCCATATTATTATCTTGATTAAGACGTGTTATGGTCGCTACCTGGAGAGAGAGAGAGAGGAAAACACTTTAGTGTGCACTCTTTACAAGATTAGATTGGTTATTATCTTATCTAATCAGGATGTCTCCCACTATTTTTATCAAATCTTCTTTCAAACCCTAAAAAGTAAGATTAGTCGGGATTAATTACACCCTACAAGTTCGCCAATCGATCAGCCAGGCAGGTATTGGTACTCCGAGGGAGTCTCCCCGTTCTTTCGTATGGAACTAATTAAATAATCTCGTTTCCGCAAGGGCATAACCCCGTTAACACCTTTCTTAGACACCTACTGGATCAGCTAATTGTAAAGTGGAAAACTCTCCCAGGAGTAACTCTTACTCGCTGTGGGTATCGAGATACAACTATCTCCTAGAAGATAAGCAATCTCATTGCAAATTTCAACACTTGAAATTCTTAATATCTGTTTTTACCCTTAACGACTTATGATCTTGACGGAGGCCAACAAACCATAGGCCGCTAGTCAAGTTCAACCCGTTCATCTGGTGATTGAATTAAACCCACCTGCACGACCTTTGACGGGGGCCAACAAGGTCGTACGACTACCCTAATCCAATCGCATCATATACGACAGATAAGCACTAATTAGCTACCATACACTACGCCTTGACGAAGGCCAGCAAACGCAGCAGGAATACTAAAATAGTCCTTATCTGAAATGACGGAGGGCTACGATTGGTTTTGAAGAAAACCTTTAACGTAATGAGCTTGATATCGTTGTAGAATCTAGTGTTTTGAAAAGGAGTGGTTTTTGTAGTATTTGCTATTTTTGCTAAAGAGGTCACTCCCGGTGAAGGGATCTTGGCCCATTCCTCATCGAATGACGTGGTGGATATTCATCAAAGAATACTACTATGCAAAGCAAGAACTAAAGAAGCTATCAAAACAAAACCGAGTGGGTTGTAATATTTGCTAGTTTTGCTAAATAGGCCACTCCCGGTGAAAGGATCTCGGCTCTTTCCTCATCGAATGAGGTGCTGGATATTCATCAAGGAATACCACTATGCAAAGTAAGAACTAGGGCTGCCTTTTAGAAAATTTTGATTCTACAACATTTTTAGGTTTCTTTTCTTTCCATTAATCTCATTAAAAAAGTCCCATCATTTATGTTTCCCCAAACATCATAGAAAAGAAACAAAAATAGAGCGTACGCTTATGCCATCCGCATTCGTCACGGGGCACCGTCATGCACCGTCAGGTTATTTAACTAACGACAGAGCGGGGGCTGGACTAGCGCGGGTGCAAAACATAAGCAATGTTTATTTTATATATCATATATATATATATATATATATATATATATATATATATATATATATATATAGCATTCGTGTTACGCGGTTATATGATCACATCACATAACTCAAGCAGCAGAAGCAAACATATGAAATATTGGATATACTAGGAGGTCCGTGTTTTAAATTTAGCTAATAATGAAAAACACGGATTCCACGGTCGTGATGAATAGCTAAACCCACATTCCTATACCCCTATGAGAGTGGCAAGCAACCCTGCCAATTCTAAAGTTAGGAGACCCGGTCTCGACTCCTCGAAATGGTCTCCCACTTGACTCTAGAACCCAGTTACTTGTGCTCCCCGCCTTGGGTCTATCCTAATGCGGAAAAGTAAATAATATACATCAATGGAGACATCATCCTCAACCCGGAAGTGTCCCAATAAAAGAATATTACATAAAATTTTACATGAATGAAAATAGAAAACTCTCATCTCACGTAAAACCCCCCGACTATTCAATCATGACGATCCAATATAGCATATCACAGCAACACATAAACATTTCATGTCATCAACATAAGTAAATATACATATCCCGAATGTCGTTGACATATAGCAACTAGATCGGGGATACTCCACATATTACACTTACGGTCGCAGAAAAGAAATGAAAACTACAATAATTAGAATCCGCATATTTCTTAGATATCATAAACCCGGAATATCTCAAATTCTGAATTTCATGCCTAATCCTATTGTAGGGTTCCTAGGCACACTCAAGAGGTCTCACAAGGCATCAACCATGCCAAATTAAAATTTTTCCGGTGCCGAGAAACCCTAATACAGATCGTTAACTAGAAATTAGGCGAAACATGCAACTAGTTAACAACTTAACTAAGTGAACGGAAATACAACCTTTGTAGATCCGGTCCTCCACCTCCATAGCTCCGCGTTGACGTCCCTCCGCTGCGATCATCGGATCCCAGACTCTAGCGATGGTATCGTCGAAGAAATGATCGGGCTAGGTCGTCGACTTTGATGCCGAAGATGATCACGTCGAGGCAACTCAAGATCAAGCTCCAACTTCACCAAGTCATGAAACTTGTGAAGAAAACACCCTATACTACATGGCAAGTGGTAGAGGATGAAGAAATAGGAAGTGGGTTCACTTTAGAATTAGATTTCTCACTCTTTTTCTCAAGTCACCATTGAAGCTAGCAAGCTTCTTTCTTCTTGAAGAAGAAGAAGAAGAAGAAAAAGAATATGATAAGATTATTTAAAAAAGAAAATAATAAAAAAGAAAATAAAGTCATTCTTATCATATTAGCAACCATGGTTAAGTGTAGAGAATAAACTAAGGTTAAGTAAATGGTTAGGGCTAAGGAAAGAAACAAAATGGTCAAAGTCTTTCAAAGCTTCAAGAAGCTTCAAAGAAAATCCAAAGTTTGCCACCATTTTATTTCTTTCTCAAATGAATAAATAAATAAATGAATAAGTAAATGAAGCAAATGAAACCCTAACCATTGACCAACCATGGTTTAAACCAAACATACAACCAAGTTTACATGTATCATCAAACATGATACAAACTTGTGCACAAAAATATATCACATATACAATGTGCACAAACAAGTGAGAAAAACATCTTAAGTGAACCAATATTAGTTAATGTAAAGCAATATATCAAATATATAATTATACATTAAATCATTAAATCAATACTTGATTTAACGATCCGGTCATATCGCATATAACCGACTAATATCAATAGTCACAACTTATCGAATCAACACTTGATCCGATAACCCGGCTATATCGCATATAACCGATCAATGTCATAAATCACGAGAATCGAATACAGTATCACATACTGGTATTATTCTCGGTCCTGCACATATCTCATATGCGCTCCTATTTCATTTCGCTTGAGCCAGAAAACCTCTGTGTAGGACTCTAAAGACTCGTCAATACGCCGGCAGCAGGTGATGATCATATCAAACACCCACAAGTCACAAGCGGTCTGCTAAACGTAACGGCCACCCGGGTATTGAGCGATCAGAAGATCGACGAGCAAGCCCGCTCACACTCCTGTGAATCCAACCAGTAACACTTACCGTACAGTCCGGTCTCGTCGTCTGATATGTCGCATATCTCGCCTAGGGGTGGTAAACGTCAGACCCCAATAGCTCGATAAGTCGTGTCGATATGAGGTCTATAACAGTTTAAGAAACTACTGGTAACACTTACCAGTAAATCTCAGCAACCCTGGCCAGGGATTTCCGGTTATAGCCAATCGAACACAGCGCAACATCAACCCCCTATACCGGGAGAGACGAATCCCCTCCTATCGCTCATTGCCTCCATGTAATTCGGGACTGTACCCAAAAAACACCGTTTTGCACGCCCTCTTAGACGTGGTAAGGTGGAAATCAAAGCACAGTGGGAATCACACAAGACTCTATGATGATCTCGGGTCAACAGACTACTCTGTACCAGTGTCACCAGAGAATTGCCATCTGACGTAAGGTATAATACCATCTGGGAGTTCTCGGCGAGTCCGTCCAGTGTACCCAGTCTCCACTGAGCACCCGTATATCATCTCCGATGTCAAACAACAATGGATATGGGATCATCCATCGCCCATCTGTATGGGTCGAGAAGGTATACGCTAGTCGACACTGGTATATCGATGCCCTGTCTCGATACACCCACGACTAGGGACCTTGAAGGATGTACTTATGGACTACCATGTCCCCACTAGTATGATCTGCATCATAGTCCAGGTAGTCAAGTACTCATCCTAAGGGCTTTACCAATATGTAACAGAGAGACAATCAGTGTACACGTTAAGGTAAAGAGCAACCAGATAGCATACTATCATGTCGAGCAAGAAAGTCCTCCCTATATATGTCCAAGCATCCACTACAATATACATCCAATGTACAGTAATGGCCTCTAGGGCATACATATAACTAACACCTATAAACCCTGCATTTTAGTCTCGAATTGAAAACACTTTTCAATAACCAGTCGGGTAATTCGACTAGATTCCCGATTAAATGAT
Source organism: Agapanthus africanus (assembly GCA_030015575.1). Lineage (NCBI taxonomy): Eukaryota > Viridiplantae > Streptophyta > Magnoliopsida > Asparagales > Amaryllidaceae > Agapanthus > Agapanthus africanus. Next base: position 81,230,969 of record JASDDO010000001.1, read on the forward strand.
TGAATACTCGTCGGAAACTATAATAGATGGCCGCACCCCCGATGCCGTCGACGAAGTACACTTAGACGGAACACCGTGTCCGCGAGCACCCTAGTGGATGTTTTTGGAAATCGGGTTCTCCTAAAGTCACTTGGTCGGGGCTATAGGGCGTGGCTATCTAGTAATGTTATCCGGCGAGTATTCGCGTACTATACGCGATTGCGACGGAGTTTTGATCCGAATCAAAACTCCGTGGCAATCGGTCAATAGAGACTAAAACGCTAGATTTATAAAACAGTAACTAGTTTTCTCAAAACTAATTTTTGTGGATTCCAAATATTGTATCACAAATCAAATTTAAACCTGAAACGATATTAAAATTGCGACTATGAAACACTCTGAATTGCCCTAACTTACAGATAACATCAAATGCAATTTGGGCAAAAACAAACAGTAATTGAAACCCTAAAAGAAACACACCAGAACACCAAACAAAAATGAGCCCAAATCAACTTACTAAAACCGGCTAGGCCGGCCATATCATGAATCTCGCCGGCCAAAAGTTTGACTTTGGTTCTCATTTTTCTCTGGTGTTCTAGTTACATCACATGTAACATTCTGCACCTGTTTAAAATTTTTTCAAAAGCCTTTTAAAAATCGACAGAAACTAGGGTTTCAAGTTTACAGTTCTGGAGTTGTTTCGGTTTCGCAATTCTACTTACATCGTCTAATGCTCTATCCTGGCTCTGATACCATGAAAGTGTGTCTTAGCACCACCACTGGGTTTTAACCAGCATCAAGCATGCAATTATTAAAAACTCTTGGCGCTAAGCTACACTAACCTAGAATCTAACTAGAGTATTAGGGTTTATATGATGATAAAATAAGCACTAAGCTATGTGAAAGAGATAACTGTTGGGTTACACTAACTCCCTGACCATCATCCGTAGCCGTTTGCGGAACAAAAATTTTACAACGAGTGAAACTTGGCGTTAGAATAACCCTAAACTAGATGTACCATAAGCCTAACTAGCAACTAAAGAAGTTCTATCTACTATGATAGAAGATTATACCTAAAGAAACAAGTCCTTTGGGTCTTCAATCCTCTCCTCTAGCTCCTTGAAGGATGTACGGATCACGCTTGATCGACGGCCTCCTCACGTCAAAGATGATCCACCCGAGAGTGTGTGCCTTGAGCTCCTACCTCTAAATGATGTAACTAGGGTACTTAGAATGCTAAACTAAGTAGCCTAGATTAAGTAGAGAGTGATGATGGATTTCTTTGTCTCACTAACCCTAGGTTTCTCAACTCATGAGACTTTTAGGTTAGAGCTAGAAGAAGAGAGCAAGGAGGAGATGAGAGTGTGAAGTGAGCATAAAATGAAGAAATGGATAAGTGTTGTGAACTAATAATGTAAAGCCCAAAATATCTTGAAGCTTCACAAATATCTAATATGCCACCTTGCATCAATAATTCACAACACATGAAAATATCAAGCATACTCCAGTAGTAAACAATGAGTCATGCCATGAGTCACCAAGTAGCCATGCTTCATTTAAAGCAAATGAACACCTCATTTCTCCACCTCATTAACCATTAACAAAAATGGTTAAAACAAATAATGAGGTGCCTTCTTCTAAAAGCATCTTGCATAATTACAAGAATGCCCCTCACCGTATATAAATACCCGTATCCGTATTCCGAAAAATACGTATACAAAGAGACAAAATAATCCAAGAATATAATACTAGGATCCGGCTTAAACCAAAGCCCACTAGTATAATCCGCCCGAACATCACACATGCATAAGTACATATATGTGATCGAACCCCTGTCGTAAAACCATACGGCCTCTACATCGTTTCGTCCGAAGCAGGGAAACCCTTTGTGTGGGACTCTAAAAACTCGACAGTACGCTGGCAATGGGTTTAACCACAAGCACGTCAGCGGTACTAGCTGCTCGTAATGGCTACCCAGGTACCTGTCGAAAAGGAAGGCCGACGAGCAAACTCGTACGAACCCCTACTGAGTCTATCCGTGACAATCTCAGTATAGTCCGCTCTCTTCGTCTAAGAGTATCTCATACCGGGTCTAGGGGTGGTAAACGTCAGACCCTAATAACCCGATAATTCGTGCTGATGCGGCTCAAGACTAATCCGGGAAACTACTGATCAACCTATCAGTAAATCCTAACTGCCTTGGCCAAGGTATTATAGTCCTAACCAATCGAACACAGTGCGATATCGACTCCCAATACCGGGAGAGACGAGTCCCCAACAATCACTCACTGCCTCCATATGGCTCAGGACTGTACCTAACCAAAACCTGTTTGCACGACTCAGTAGAGCTATGGTAGGGTAGTGATCAAAGCACAGTGGGAACTCACATGAGACAAATGACGATCTCAGGTCCGAAGACTAACCTGTACTCATGTCACCTGAGAACTTTCATCTGACGATAGGTATAGTACCATCTGGAAGTTCTTGGCGAGTCCGTCCAGTGTACTCACACCTAGTGAGCACCTGTATACGATCTTAGGTGTATCAGACCAATGGCTGCGAGACCAACCATCCCCTCGTCGGAGTCTATAAACGTATACACTTGTCTACTATGGAGTATCAATGCCTAGTCTCAATACTCACGCGACTAGGAACCATTTAAGGATGTGCTTTTGGACTACCCAGCTTCCACAAGTATGATCACCATCATAACGCTGGTAGTTAAGAAAGATCCTGCGGGCTTTATCAGCATGTAACCGCAATATGTAATACGAGTATTACATATGCACATGTTAAGATAAAGACAAACCATTATAGTATACTACTATATCAAGTCTTTATCAATATGTGCAAACTTGATAAAACATCAATAGAAACAAATACACATGTCCTGATAAAGACAACTCAAACATATACTATATAACTGAGCAAGATTGTCCTGTACATACATATCCCCAGCGTCTACATGTATACATATACAATAATGGCCTCTAGGGCATACATATCCAACAATCTCCCACTTGCACTAAAGGCCAGTAATTGGCGTACCGAATATCCAACGTTTGCACTAAGACCAGCTGCTGGCATACCGCATACCCAACATCTCAAAAAGTCGCTCGAACTATGCTTGAGGGAGGACCTTTGTAAATGGATTTGCCGTGTTCTCTTTTGTATCCACTCTCCGGACCTCGATCTCCTAGCGATCTATGATCTCCCTGATCAGGTGATACCACCTTAAGATGTGTCTGGATTTTTGATGGGACCATGGTTCCTTCGCTAAAGCTATAGCCCCATTGTTATCGTAATACAAAGGTATTGGATCAACAATGGACGGAACTACCTGAAGTTCACTAATGAACTTCTTCATCCAGACCGCTTCTTTTACGGCATCATTTGCAGCAATGTATTCAGCCTCCATCGTCGAGTCTGCGATGGTGTCCAGTTTGGAGCTCCTCCAACACACTGCCCCTCCGTTGAGGGTAAACACAAAACCCGAGACAGACTTAATTTCATCCTTGTCACTCTGAAAGCTAGAATCGGTAAAGGACTCGACCTTAAGGTCTCCATTACTGTATACTAAGAACCTCTTCTTAGTCCTTCTCAAGTACTTGAGAATGTTCTTCACAGCCGTCCAATGATCCTCACCTGGGTTTGACTGATACCGGCTCACCACGCTAAGCGTGTAAGCTATATCTGGTCTGGTACACAGCATCGCATACATTATGGATCCTACCGCCGAAGCATAGGGTATAATGCCCATTCGAACCCTTTCCTCATCAGTCTTGGGAGACATCTCTTTGGAGAGGGTGATTCCGTGCAGTGCGGGTATGTTACCGTATTTGGAATCTTCCATACTAAATCTCTTTGGTACGGTCTCTATATACCTGGATTGCAAAAGTCTCAATAATCTTTTAGATTTATCTCTGTAGATCTTAATCCCCAGAATGCATGAGGCATCACCCAGGTCCTTCATGGAGAACCTTTGTGACAAGAACAAGTTGACCGATTGTAGCATAGGAATATCGTTTCCTATCAAAAGAATGTCGTCCACGTAAAAGACTAGGAATACGACAGTTCGTCTTACAATCTTCCTATATATACAAGGCTCATCTTCGTTCTTGATGAAGTCAAATTTCTTGATTGTTTCATCAAAACAGATGTTCCAGCTCCCCGATACCTGTTTTAATCCATAAATGGATTTAATCAACTTGCACACCTTCCCGCTGCTCCCACTTTCTACAAAACCTTCTGGCTGATCCATATAAACGCACTCTTCCAAACTTCCATTTAAAAAAGTCGTTTTTACGTCCATCTGTCAGATCTTATAGTCATGGAAGGCAGCAATGGCAAGTAGGATCCGAATGGATTTGAGTATAGCCACTGGAGAAAAAGTTTCGTCATAGTCCACTCCTGGTCTTTGACGAAAACCTTTTGCAATGAGTCTAGCCTTATAGGTTTCCACCTACCCATCTACACCAAATTTCCTTTTGTAGATCCATTTGCATCCAACGGGTTTTACTCCTGGTGGAGCAATCTCCAAGGTCCACACTTTATTGGTGTACATGGACTCCATTTCGGATCGCATAGCATCCAACCACTTATCTGAGTCCCTGTTGATAATGGCCTGCCTGAAACTAGTAGGATCATTTTCTTCCAAGATGCCATCCTCTCGATCCCCGTCTATGAGAAAATCGTACTATCTTTCGGGCGGATGAGAAATCCTACCAGATCTGCGGAGTGGCTGAGGTTTGTCTAGTCTACTGAATCTAGGAATTCTACCAAATCTTCTGTTACAGTTTGTGGTTCAGAAATTTCTTCCAGTTCTACCGTGCTCCTACTTATTTCTTTTGCAAGAAATTGCCATTCTAAAAAGGTGGCGTGACGAGCAACAAGCACCTTCTGTTCCTCAGTGTGGTAGAACAAATACCCCCATGAATGCTTAGGGTATCCCACAAACTTACACAATACAGATCTTGCCTCGAGTTTACCATGGTTCTGCTTTTTAACAAGGCAGGACATCCCTATATCTTAATGTAATTAAGGCATGGTCTCTTCCCACTCCATATTTCATATGGGTGGTAAGCACTAATTTGGTCGGTGCTATATTCAATATGAATGCAGCTGATTCAAGAGCAAACCCCCAGAATGAAAGAGGTGACTCAGCATTACTCATCATGGAGCGAACCATGTCTAATAGGGTACGGTTCCTCTGCTCCGATACACCGTTGTGCTGTGGTGTATACGGAGGAGTAAGCTGAGAGAGAATACCATTCTCTTTTAGAAAGTCCAGGAATTTCGTACTTAAGTACTCCCTTCCTCAATCAGATCGGAGGATCTTGATACTTTTTCCAGTCTGGTTCTTTACTTCGTTCCGGAATTCTTTGAATTTCTCAAAAGCTTCAGATTTGTGTTTCATAAGATACACATACCCGAACCTAAAGAGATCGTCAGTGAATGTGATGAAGTAAGAGAATCCATCCCATACATGTATAGACATTGGACCACACACATCACTGTATATGAGCCCCAAGAGCTCTGCTGCTCTTTCTCCGTGTCTGATGAACGGAGATTTGGTCATTTTTCCCTTGAGACAGGACTGACAAGTTTTATAAGATGAAAATTTGAACGTATTCAAAAGTCCATCTTTATGAAACTTACTTAGTCATTTCTCTCCGATATGACCAAGTATACAATACCACAAGTAGGATTCGTTCTCTTCTGAACTCTTCCTCTTGCGTGTGTTTTGTATATTAAAAACCGCGTTCTGATTTAGAACATATATACCATTACACAGTGTACCTTCTGCAACCAATACATTATCAAGGTAGATGTTCATGATATTTCTATCAAGAAAAAAGTTATATCTATCTTTATCAAGTAAAGAAACTGATATGATGTTGCAAACCATGGAAGGTACATAGTAGCAATTGTTCAAAATCATAGTCTTGTCTTTTGGCAACACTAGGTGATATTCTCTGACGGCTGCAGTATCAACTTGTGCTCCGTTCCCTACTCTGAGGGACATATCACAAGGTCCAACCATCCTACTTTTTCTCAGTCCCTACAATAAATTATAGATATGAGATCCCGATCCGGTATCTAGTATCCAGGAGGTAGGACTGACCGAAAAACAGTTCTCAATAACAAGAACATCTAAAGAAGAAGCAATAGTGTGCTTCTTCTTTGTTGGGGTCATTAAGGAATTCATGCAATCCTCTTTCCCTTTCTCATACTTATGACGGCCGTCACAAGTTAGAGCCGAACCAATGTTTCCCAGCCCCGAATAAGAATTCGGATCGGTCAAGCGATACATTTTATTATCTTGATTAGGGCGTGAAATGGTTGCTACCCGGAGAGAGATAAAAGGAACACTTAGCGTACGCTCTTGTAAGATTAGATTGGTTATTAGTTTATCTAATCAGGATGGTTCCTACTGTTTCCTCGAATTCTCTATCAAACCTTAAAAGGAGAACTACTTAGGATTAATTGCACTTTATAATTCTTGCTTAACCTTTCGGCCAGGCTAGTGTTGGTACTTCGAGAGAGGTTTTCCAACGCTTTCGCGAAGTTCCTTAATTATATAACCTCTTTTCCCTGGAGGCGTAGCCCCGCTAACACCATTCTAGACACCTACTTGTTTTATAGCATTGATTGTTAAGTAAAATAATCTCTCAAGAGTAATCCTACTCATCAGTGGGATCGGGATTCAACTATCATCGTGTGATAACTATGCAACACTAGCAAGTTTCCTGTATATTTGAAACTCTCGATGTAGTTTTTGCCCCTAACACTTATGACCTTGATGTAGGCCAACATATCATAAGTAGTTAGTCAAGTTCAACCCGTCATTATCCTGGATTAACTTAGACCCACCCGTACAAGTCCTTGACGTAGGCCAAAATAACTATACGACTGTCCTAAATAATCGCATATCCATGCAACAAACAAGCATTACCCAGCTACCATTCACTATGCTTTGACATAGACCAACATACATAGCATGAATACTAGGCGATACTTGTAAGAAATGACGAAGGGCTACGACTGGGTTTTTTGGCGAAAAACCCTTTAACGTAATGAACTTGATATCGTTAAAGGAACCTGAGCAGTTTTGAAAAGGAGTGGTTTTGGCTCCGCTTTTGAAAACTTCTGATTTTGAAATAACCGAGTAATCTACAGTATAAACTTTTGCTCAAGAGGTCACTCCCTGGGAAGGGATCTCGGCTCTTGCCTCGTGGAATGAGGTGATATTCACAACCGAATACCACTATGCAAAGCGAAAAAATATAACTATAGTTTTTCGAAATTTGTTCCAACGAAATCTTTTTAGATTTATTTTCTTGCATTAATCAAAATTAATGCGGTCTCATCAATTAACCCATCACACCAGAAAAGAACAAAAATACAATGTACGTATATGCCATCCACATTCGCCACTGGGCTCCGTCATGCACCGTTAGGTTACTTAACTAACGGCAAAACGGGAGCTGGACTAGCGCGGGTGCAAAACATATACAACATCTACTAGTATATATATAACATTCGTCCCAGGCATGATAATAAGCAACATCACAGAATTTCAGCCAACAATACAGAATGGTGGATAATCTTGGAGCCTTGGGTTTCATTTGAGCCGCAAATAAAACCCGACGTTCCCGGTCGTGTGGATAGTGTTGGATGTATATGCCCTAGAGGCCAGTATTGTATATGTATACATATGGATACTAGGGATATGTATGTACAGAACAATCTTGCTCAGTTTTACAGTACCTGGGCAGCCGTTACGTACAGCTAGTGCCGCTGACGTGCTTGTGGTTAAACCCACTGCCAGAGTACTGTCGAGTCTTTAGAGTCCCACACAGAGGGTTTCCGTGATTCAGGCGAAATGGTGTAGTTGCTGTATTGGATATGTGCAGGGTTTGATCGATTGATGTACTTTGTACTCGGATTTTCGATCGGACAATTTGTAATACTAGCCGGCTCGGGTTTGAGCCGGATTATTAAATCAGGTATTGATTTAATAATTTACATATATGTATTTCGATATATATATTCTCGTATTACGTTCTTCGTGTTATTCTATCTCTTTTGGGCGTTCGAAATTTTATCTGATTGCCGGTATATTTGTACTGTAGACTGAAATCCGTATTTACTACAGATTTCCTTCTAGAAGGTGGCCACCTCATTTTGGATTTTCCATTTATTTGATAAATGGAAATGAGGTGGAAAGTGAGAGGTGAGAGAGGTATGGAGTTGACCATGCTTCAATAGCTTACAAATGAATTTATAATTCATTTTGGGTTTACTATTGAAGTATGGTTGCTATTGTTTAATGAAAGATAATTGCATACAAAACCATTGTGTGTTATTTTCTCTCTCATGCTTGATCATTATTTTCTTGAGCTCCATTTTCTCTCCAAGCTCCTCCCTCCTCTCTAGCTTCCTCCACCTTTATCTTCTTCCTCTTCACTACCTTCTCATGTGTTGAGAATCAAGTGAAGATGCAAGAAAGAGATAGCTAAACACTAAGACACCCTAAACTACATCCTAGACTACTTGGTTTAGCAAACCAAGTTTTCTAGTTGCTCCTTTTGGTTATATAGTTAGGAGCTAGAGCCATGGATCATACTCCCCGGGTGGATCATCAAGGACTAAGGAAGACCGGAGAACAAGCTCGATCCCGGAGAACCGATGGAGCCGGAGTTGGAGATCTAGCAAGTTCAAGGAGGCCACTTGGAGCACATGACGAGGAGAGAAGACCAAAGGACTTGAGCCTCTTGGTATATCTTCTTTCATAGTAGATAGAACTCACTTTTAGCTAGCTAGGTTTATGGTTAAAGATCCGGTCAAGTTTTATTCTAGTGCTGAGTTTTTGCTCGTTTCGAAATTTTTGTTCCGCATTTGGCCACGGAAGTTGGCCGGGGCACTAGGATAACCTTTCAGATAGCCTGTGCAATGAAAACCTGGACCCCTACGAGCGCGGCAAGTTACCCGCCAATCCCAGAAGTGAGGCAACCCCAAACAACAAAGTGAATGGGCCACCCAGCACTTCACGGGATCTGGTAACTTGAGCGCCCCTCCGTGGGTCAAACCATACCCTCTACGAGTGCGGAAAATAGCCCGCCAATTCTAGAGTGAAACCCCCTACGTCTCAACGCCATGACATGCGAGTTTGTTTCTTTCTAGAAACCGGCTATTCATGGACTCCACCGTGGGGTAATCCTAGTACAGAAAAGAAAAAATATATGTACAATGGTGACATCGACCTCAACCCGGTCGTACCCCAATCAAATAATATACAATCCGGCAAAGACGACAGTTCACATGTCGGACGCTCGTCCCGTAATATTAGTATACAAATGAATCTTAACTGTACTATTATCATTGCACTGCAAGCCATCCACCATGAAAATCCAACCACAACCACAGTACAAATATAGAATATCAATGTGAATGTCATGTTCGCAAACCCGTCTAAAAAAGCATATAGCAATCAGACGGGTTATACCGCTCTAATGACATTCACTGTCGCAGATAGTGATATATGCACTGAAACTATTAAACAGTGTTAAAAATAGCGACTTCAAAATACTTCGTATTGCCACAATAGAAAGATAACAGTATAAGCAATGTTGGCAAAAACAAACAACACCTAAAACCCTAGATCCAAGTAACAAAAACATCAAACAAAATACAAACCAATTCCACTTAATTGAACCGGTAGGGCCGGTCAAAATGGCACTTCGGTCGGCCATGATGAGGTGGAATTGTCTCATTTTTGGTTTGTGTTCATCTCACAACTAAAGGAGCACTCTGCAATTGGTTAAAAAAAATTTAGAGCCTTTGAAAAATTCGATAGAAACATAGATTTATTGTTACGTGTTTCGGAGTTATTTTGGTTTCGTTACTTTAACATCGCTTAAACCTGCTAGTATATGGTTTATGGGCTGGCTCTGATACCGTGTTGGGTTACACTAACGCCCTGACCATCATCTGTGGCCGTTTGCGGAACAAAAATTTTACAACGAGTGAAACTTGGCGCTAGAATGACCCTAAACCAGATCTACCATAAACCTAACTAGCAACTAAAGAAGTTCTATCTACTATGATAAAAGATTATACCTAAAGAAACAAGTCCTTCGGGTCTTCAATCCTCTCCTCTAGCTTCTTGAAAGATGTACGGATCGCGCTTGATCGACGGCCTCCTCACGTCAAAGATGATCCACCCGAGAGTGTGTGCTTTGAGCTCCTACCTCCAAAATGAGGTAACTAGGGTACTTAGAATGCTAAACTAAGTAGCCTAGATTAAGTAGAGAGTGATGATGGATTGCTTTGTCTCACTAACCTAGGTTTCTCAATTCATGATACTTTTAGGGTTAGAGCTAGAAGAAGAGAGCAAGGAGAAGATGAGAGTGTGAAGTGAGCATAGAATGAAGAAATGCCTAAGTGTTGAATATCTTGAAGCTCCACAAATATCTTGTTGGGTCCCGGCAGCACCTCGGCCGTCGAAACGCAGCCAAAATGCGGAACAAAAATTTATTAAACCGGCGCTACCGTTACCCTATTTCCGGATCGACCTTAAACCCTATACTAGCGAGCTAACTAAGAGTTAGGAAGGTTATACCGAGATGATCCAAGTCCTTCGGTCTTCATTCCAAGCTCCTAGTGATCCTTTGACGAAGTTTGGTTGCCGGTCTTCCTCCATCTCCGATGATCCACCCGAGGGAAACGACGCAAGCTCCAACCTCGACAAACGAGATAACTGACGCTCCAAAGTCGCTAGCTATGGAGAGTGGGGGTGTATGAAAATGTCACTACAATTTTCTCTGAACTTGTTTTGCTCAATGAGCAAGCATAGAAGATCAATGAGGTGAACCTTTTGCATGAGCTAAAATGGCTAAGTTTTTTGTATGAATGAGAGTGTGAGGGAGTGATGAAAATATGAAGTGTAGAATAACAAATGAAATTAACCCCACCCACAAAGTAGTGGCCGGCCCCCCCATCCTCTCATTCCCACAAAAAAATCATTTCCTTTTTACAAATAAACAAATCAAAGCCATGCTTTGAAACCATGCTTTTGACTCATGCCCATTCCATGAACATTGTTCATGCCACCTCACAAATTCCACCTCATTTATAAAAAAACAAATGAATTTCCATAAATGGAAAATCATATAAATGATGTGGCATCTTCTAGAAGCTATTCCGTATAAAATATGGAATACTACCCAGTACATGTACCGAAATACATATACGCGTATTCGTACCAAAATACGAATAGCCGAGAGAGAAAATGAATAGTGAACAATAATACTAGAATACGTATATACAAATACATATATAAATTATTAAATCAAAACCTGATTTAATAAACTGGCTTAATCCTAAGCCGCTAGTATTATCAACCGTCCGATTAAAGTGTGCGCAGCAAGTGCACATATTTAATCGGACACCCGTATGTATCAACATACAACATGTACACCATCTCGCCTGAAACGTGAAAACCCTCTTTGTGGGACTCTAAAGACTCGTCAATAAGCTGGCAGTGGGTTTAACCACAAGCACGTCAGCGGCACTAGCTGTACGTAACGGCTACCCAGGTATTGAGCGAAAGGGAGGCCGACGAGCAAACTCATCCTGAACCCCTACTGAGCCTGTCAGTGACAATATCTGTACAGTCCGGTCTGTTCGTCTAAGAGTATCGCATATCGAGTCTAGGGAGGTGGATAAAGTCAGACCCCCAACAACGCGATATTTAGTGTCGGCATGAAACCCCATCACCACCTGAGAAACTATCGATCCTGGATCGGTAATTCTCGTCCACCGTGGCCACGGATTTATGGTGATGGCCATCCGTACACAACGCGACATCAACCCCCAATACTGGGAGAGACGAATCCCCGACAATCCGATCACTGCCTCCATGTGGCTCGGGACTGTACCCAACTAAAACCTGTTTGCACGACTCCTTTGAGCCGTGGTATGGTAGTAATCAAAGTACAGTGGGAACTCACACGAGACAAATGACGATCTCAGGTCGACAGACTAACCTGTACACATGTCACCTGGGAACTGCTATCTGACAATAGGTATAATACCAACTAGCAGGTTCCCGGCGAGTCCGTCCAGTGTACTCATAACCCAATGAGCACCTGTATACTATCTTAGGTGAACAAACTAACACCAATGGCTTGTGAGACCTGGCCACCGCCCCTCGTCAGGGTCTCGGTCAGTATACACTAGTCTATACTGGAGTATCGATGCCCTGTCTTGATACTCCTACGACTAGGGACATTTAAGGATGTGCTTATAGACCCCAGCTCCCACATATATGATCGCCATCATAATGCTGGCTGTCAAGCAAGAATCCTAAGGGATCTATCAACATGATGATAAAGACAAACCAGATAGCATACTATCATATTGAGTAAGACTGTTTTATCGGTATAGGTCCTCGCTCAATCATCATAATCACAAGTCCGCGACTATGATAATTGCCTTGAGGGCACTATAGCCAACAATCTCCCACTTGCAGTTAAGGCCAATTATTGCGATGTCGCATACTCACAGCCCGTGTGATACCGAACACCCAACTTCTCTACTAATCAGTTTCGCAAAGCCTATTTGCGAAAATGATTGCGTTCGAGAAATAGCCTCAGTGAGTGGATCCGCTCCAATGTTTCTTTCTATATCTCTCTTAATCTTAACTTCGCGGGGAAAACTATCACCCGAATTGAGCAATACCTGTCTTAGAATTTGTCTGGATATCTGATGGGACCCAGTTCACAAACGAACTCCAAATCCAGCAAACCTCCTAGACTGTATCGTCCACTGAATTTAATCAGTATCCTGCGCCATGTCTTCCTCAGTCTCCGCTTGGACCACCTGTCCAACATACTGTCCCTCAAAAGTGGGAAAAACTATAACTCTGATAGTCACTCTGTCATCCAGGTCACCTTGGGAGCCTGAAATGATAACCGTCTCCCGAAGGAGGCTGCCGCAATCATTTCCCAAGAACATTCACTTATGTTCAATAACTGCTTCCCAATATTTCTCCAGGATTGGATTAATATATCTGCTTATTGCATCTAGTGCAAAAGCAATATCTGGTGTGGTACTTGACATTTCATGATTAACTCAATTGCCTAAGCAAGTGATATGCTAATCATGCAGGTCCCTCTCCCCTTTAGTCTGTAAGACACCTTTAGAGAGCTTGAATCCATCACCTGCAGGTACACCACCATACCAGGAGTCATCCATTTAATGTCAAAGTACCCAGATTAGGATACTTCCCAAATCTAGATCTAAAACCATAGATCTAGTAACCAGAAAATCTGATATTATATCCATATCCTGTGTGGAGAAACAACTTTGTGACAACCATAATATAACCGATCGTAGTATAGGAATGTCCCTTCCTATCAAGTGCATGTCATCCCGAATCCTCGGACATCACACCCTACTACCTTCTTACCAGGTCCATCTCCTATTCTGATGAATTCAAAACCTATGACTGTCACATCAAAAATAGATGATCTATTTCTGCTATACCTGCTTTAATCTATAAATAGACATAAGCTACTTGCCTTCTTTGCTTCCACTGCTCCCACTGACTACAACAACCCTCTGGCAGAGTCATATACACGTGCACTTCTAAAACTAGTTTAGAACGACGCTATACGCATCCTCCTGCCGAGTCTTATAGTCTAGAACAGCAGCAATAGTAAGTCTGGGTAAAAAAGAACCTCCTTGTCACCGTCACTGAGAAGACCGAAGTACCTCTCGTGTGCCTGAGGTTACCCACCAAATCTGCGGAGTGGCTAATGGAACGTCGAAAACAATCGAATATTCAGGTTCTATTAAATCTTCAGTAATCGTTTATGGTTCTGGAATCACTTCCAGTTCTACCATACTCCCACTATTGCTTTTCTGAAAAAATTCATTTTACTAAAACTGTGGCGAGTCAAGAATAATATAAATATTGATCTTCCTGATGGTAGAAAGTTAACCCTCGTCAAAGCCCGGGATAACCCACAAACTGCCATTACTGAAACGTGCCTTGAGTTTATCCGGATTCTGGTTTTAAGCATCAGCCGGACAACTCCCTATACCTTAACATCGTTAAGATATAAATTGATTCTATATAAATCTAATATAGAAACAAAAGCACTAATCTAATTTGAACTAGATTCAAAAACATGCAGCTGTCTCCAGTGCATATCAACCAAATGGAAAGAGGCCATTCAGCATTACTCATCTAGGAGTGCATCCATATATGAGTAACCCGAAAGAGAAGCAAGTTCTCAAAACCATTACTATTAACTAAATACCAAACATAAGTATCTACATCTTCGACTTCCTCGAAGAATCCTGATACTTACAACAAATGGTCCTTTACTTTATTCTTATACCTATAACTTCTGAATATCTGGACCTTGCATTTCAACGAAATACATGTCCAGAACTGGAGAAGTTATAAGTAAACAGAATATAGTATGAGTACCAACCCCTTTGTCCTAATGGACACTGGACAACATACAATACTTTGTATAAGTCCCCTGAGTTCGATAACTCAAACCCTGTGCGTCGTAGGTTGAAAAACTGTAGTATGGTTAAGAAGAATTACACCGTTGTTGAATGCACCTTACCTAATCAACAACTGATATAGGTAAATGTCACAGACATAATATCAAAAAGTTATATCTCACTTTATAAAATAAAGGTACAGATATATCATTTTGAAATTAGTGCATAACAACGGATATTCAAAACCAAATATTTGCCATCCGGCAAAAACCAGATGATTTCCTCAAATATCACCAATTACAACGAATTCCGATATGAGGATCTAATCACCCAATTCCCAATATCTTACTCCCACTCACCATCCGTAATAATGTACAGAAATGAGAAACTGATCTGGTAAATACATACCCTGGAGTTAGATTCCAATTGGGAAAACAGTTATCAATTAACATCGCACAATAAAATTGAAACATGAAAATGTTCCAAAAGGGTTAACTGGTATACATAGTAACTCCTCTTCCATTATCCTGAATTATGACAGTAACCATATACTTACCTGCCCTCACTACAATCCCTTTATTATGTCTTTACTTATTACCTTCTGTACACCTCCTTTACGCTAATTGGTTTTCTTCATTCCCTACCCTTCGGCACCAGCCTAAGGTTTGGAAGAAGACTATCCAATAAGTGTAATAGGTGTACTTTCCTAATCCTAGGAGTTCTCGCAACCTGAGAGAAGGTAAAGAGAAAAGACATCTGAATAATCCTATTCTATCTCCCCAGAACCAGAATCCATCCTCGAAAAAGTTCCTTCGAGTTCGTATATAACCATACGATAGATTTATCCAATGGAAGTGGATATCCGTAGTGATAAGGAGTGTTCTAGAGAAAAGCAAAGTGGATGTAGGAGTGGCAGGGGTATACACGGTCTTTGTCGTGAATGATGGTGATCGCAATTTCCTTTGCCATTATTCTAATCCCTTTATATGTCTTTACTTATTACCTTCTGTACACCACAGTTAAGCTTGTTGGATTTCTTCCTTCCCTACCGTTCGACACCTGCATATGGTCTGGAGGAAGACTATCCAATAAGCTCAATAGGTGTACCCTCTCCTAATCCTAGGAGCCCTCACAACCTGAGAGAAGGTAAAGTAAAAAGACAACCGAATAATCATATTCAATCTCTCCAGAACCAGAATCCATCCTCGAAAAAGTTCCTTCGAGTTCGTATATAACCATACAATGGATTTATCCAATGGAAGTGGATGTTCGTAATAATACTGGGTGTTCTGGAGAAATGCAAAAGGTCATATAGATATGGCAATGATGTATGCGACACCGTAACATTCCAAAAGCCAAAGTGTTTTAAGAAGGTTCGGTCAATTTTGTTTCATGAGTTTTAGTCAAAGGTCGGGTCATAGTCGCAGCCAGAGAGAGAAAGAGAAGAAACACTCAGCGTGCACTCTAACCTAGATCGGAATGGTTAATCTCTTTATCTAATTAGGATGGCTCCCACTGTTTCCTCAAATTCTCCTCCAAACCCAAAAGGAGAATTAGTCGGAATCACCCGAGGAGTAATCCTACTCATCAGTGGGAATCGGGATCCAACTATCATCGCATGATAACCTGATGGAAGCCACTCAAGTCACCACACTGCAGAAGGTATGCGCAAGCCTGGCAAGTTTCCTGTATGTTTGAAACTCCCGATGTGATTTTTACCCCAGGTGGTTTATGACCTTGACAAAGGCCAACAAATCATAAACCACAAGTCAAGTTCAACCCGTCATTATCCTGGATTACTCTTAACCCACCCGTACAAACCCTTGACAAAGGCCAACAAGGTTATACGACTGTCCTAGATAATCGCAACTCAATGCAACAGACAAGCAATATCTAGCTACTGCACACTACGCCTTGACAAAGGCCAACAAACGTAGCACGAATACTAGATACCACCTGAATGAAACGACGGAGGGCTACGGCTGGTTTTTGGTGAAAAACCTTTAACGTAATGAACTTGATATCGTTGAAGGAATCCAAGTGGTTTTATAAATATATAGTGGCGAAAACTTTTGCTAAAGAGGTCACTCCCGGTGAAGGGATCTCGGCTCTTTCCCCGTCGAATGGGGTGCAGGATATCCGAAACTGAATACCACGATGCAAAGAAAAAGTAATCGACTATAGAGAAGTTATTACGTTGACGCAATCTCTTACTCAAGGGGTCACTCCCGATGAAGGGATCTCGGCCCTTGCCTCGTCGAATGAGGTGCAGGATATTCAAACTGAATACCACGATGCAAAGCAAAAGAGAACGTCTGTAATGTCAGTTTTTAAAAACTTGGTTCCAACAACATCATATATATAGGTTTGTTTTATCCTTGCATTGATAAGAATCTATGCAGTCCCATCAATTAATCACACCAGAAAAGAACGAAAATAAAATATACGTATATGCCATCCGCATTCGCCACTGGGTCCCGTCATCACCCGTTAGGTTACTTAACTAACGACAGAGCGGGGACTGGGCTAGCGCGGGTGCAAAACATATACAACATCTACTAGTGTGTATATATATATATATATATATATATATATATATAACATTCTTCCCAGGCATGATATAAAGCAATATCACAGAAACATCACAGAAGCAATACAGAATGGTGGATAATCTGGAGCCCCGGGTTTCACTTGAGCCGCAAGTGAGACCCGACGTTCCCTGTCGTGTGGATAGCATGTGCAATAAAACCTAGACCCCTACGAGTGCGGCAAATTACCCGCCAAAACCAGAAGTGAGGCAGCCCCTTTCAGCAACGTGAATGGACCACCCAGCACTTCACGGAATCCGGTAACTTGAGCACCCCTCCTGGGTCAACCTATACCCCCTACGAGTGCAGCGAGTAGCCCGCCAATTCTAGAGTAAGGTCCCCTCCATCCCAACGTCATGAGATGCGGACCCGCTGCCCTCTAAAATCCGGCTATTCGTGCACCCCACCGCGGGGTAATCCTAGTACAGAAAATAAAATAATATACAAGGGTGACATCGACCTCAGCCCGGTCGTGCCCCAAAACAATAATATACAAACTGGCAGTGACGGCAGTCCACATGTCGGACGCTCGCCCCACAATATCAAATGTACAAATAAAATAAAACTGTACTAATATTGCACCACAACTATCCACCATGACAATCCAACCAACATCACAGCACATCACAGAACATCAACGTAAATGTCACGTTCGCAAACCCGTCTAAAAGACATATAGCAATTATACGAGTTTACCGATCAAGTGACATTCACGGTCGCAGAAAATAATGTATGTACTGTTAAACGCACATTTAAAATATCGATCGACAAAGTTCCAAATTGGCCCCAAAAGCAAAACAACACTTCACTGAAACTTGGGCCAAAACAGGATATGAAAAGATTCACAATTCAAAGTCTCTGTGCTACAGAAAAAATTTGGAGGCCCGTAGCAAAAAAGTGGCCGCGGATCCGCCGCCAACATGGGGTTAGCGCGGCGGTTCCGCGGCAACTTTGAGGCATCACGAGCTCAAATTTTTTCTATACCCTTATATTCGCCTGCACGGATTTTTAAGATGTGTTAAATAATTTTTTGACCACATTTAAAAATCGACAGCAAACAGAAAAATTGAATCGTGTTTTCGGTAAAATCCGTCGATCGATCTTTTAAGCACGTCTAAACAAGCTAGTGATGGGTTTAAAGGGTGGCTCTGATACCATGTTGGGTCCCGGCAGCGCCCCGGCCGTCGAAACGCGGCCAAAATGCGGAACAAAGATTTATTAAACCGGCGCTACCGTTACCCTATTTCCGGATCGACCTTAAACCCTATACTAGCGAGCTAACTAAGAGTTAGGAAGGTTATACCGAGATGATCCAAGTCCTTCGGTCTTCATTCCAAGCTCCTAGTGATCCTTTGACGAAGTTTGGTTGCCGGTCTTCCTCCATCTCCGATGATCCACCCGAGGGAAACGGCGCAAGCTCCAACCTCGACAAACGAGGTAACCGACGCTCCAAAGTCGCTAGCTATGGAGAGTGGGGGTGTATGAAAATGTCACTACAATTTTCTCTCAACTTGTTTTGCTCAATGAGCAAGCATAGTAGATCAATGAGGTGAACCTTTTGCATGAGCTAAAATGGCTAAGTTTTTTGTGTGAATGAGAGTGTGAGGGAGTGATGAAAATATGAAGTGTAGAATAACAAATGAAATTAACCCCACCCACAAAGTAGTGGCCGCCCCCTCCTCTCATTCCCACAAAAAAATCATTTCCTTTTTACAAATAAACAAATCAAAGCCATGCTTTGAAACCATGCTTTTGACTCATGCCCATTCCATGAACAATGTTCATGCCACCTCACAAATTCCACCTCATTTATAAAAAAACAAATGAATTTCCATAAATGGAAAATCATATAAATGATGTGGCATCTTCTAGAAGCTATTCCGTATAAAATACGGAATACTACCCGGTACATGTACCGAAATATATATACGCGTTTTCGTACCAAAATACGAATAGCCGAGAGAGAAAACGAATAGTGAACAATAATACTAGAATACGTATATACAAATACATATATAAATTATTAAATCAAAACCTGATTTAATAAACTGGCTTAATCCTAAGCCGCTAGTATTATCAACTGTCCGATTAAAGTCTGCGCAGCAAGTGCACATATTTAATCGGACACCCGTATATATCAACATACAACATGTACACCATCTCGCCTGAACCGTGAAAACCCTCTGTGTGGGACTCTAAAGACTCATCAATACGCTGGCCGTGGGTTTAACTACAAGTACGTCAGCGGCACTAGTTGTACGTAACGGCTACCCAGGTATTGAGCGAAAGGGAGGCCGACGAGCAAACTCATCCTGAACCCCTACTGAGCCTGTTAGTGACAATATCCTTACAGTCCGGTCTGTTCGTCTAAGAGTATCGCATATCGAGTCTAGGGGGGTGGATAAAGTCAGACCCCCAACAACGCGATATTTAGTGTCGGCATGAAACCCCATCACCACCTGAGAAACTATCGATCCTGGATCAGTAATTCTTGTCCACCGTGGTCACGGATTTATGGTGATGGCCATCCGTACACAACGCGACATCAACCCCCAATACCGGGAGAGACGAATCCCCGACGATCCGATCACTGCCTCCATGTAGCTCGGTACTGTACCCAACTAAAACCTGTTTGCACGACTCCTTTGAGCCGTGGTAGGGTAGTAATCAAAGTAAAGTGGGAACTCACACGAGACAAATGACGATCTCAGGTCGACAGACTAACCTGTACACATGTCACCTGGGAACTGCTATCTGACAATAGGTATAATACCAACTAGCAGGTTCCCGGCGAGTCCGTCCAGTGTACTCATAACCCAATGAGCACCTGTATACTATCTTAGGTGAACAAACTAACACCAATGGCTTGTGAGACCTGGCCACCGCCCCTCATCAGGGTCTCGATCAGTATATACTAGTCTACACTGGAGTATCGATGCCCGGTCTCGATACTCCTACGACTAGGGACATTTAAGAATGTGCTTATAGACCCCAGCTCCCACATATATGATCGCCATCATAATGCTGGCAGTCAAGCAAGAATCCTAAGGGCTCTATCAACATGATGATAAAGACAAACCAGATAGCATACTATCGTATTGAGTAAGACTGTTTTACCGGTATAGGTCCTCACTCAATCATCATAATCACAAGTCCGCGACTATGATAATTGCCTTGAGGGCACTATAGCCAACATATCTAATATGCCACCTTGCATCAATAATTCACAGCACATGAAAATATCAAGTATACTCCAATAGTAAACAATGAGTCATGCCATGAGTTACCAAGAAGCCATACTTCATTTAAAGCAAATGAACACCTCATTTCTCCACCTCATTAACCATTGACAAAAATGGTTAAAACAAATAATAAGGTTCCTTCTTCTAGAAGTATCTTGCACAATTACAAGAATGCCCCTCACTGTATATACATACACGTATCCGTATTCCGAAAAATACGAATACAAAGAGACAAAATAATCCAAGAATATAATACTAGGGCCCGGCTTAAACCAAAGCCCACTAGTATTATCCGTCCGAACATCACACATGCTCAAGTACACGTATGTGATCGAACTCTTTCCATAAAACCATACGACCTATATATCGTTTCGCCCGAAGCAGGGAAACCCTCTGTGTGGGACTCTAAAGACACTATAGTACGCTGTCGGTGGGTTTAACTACAAGCAAGTCAGTGGTACTAGTTGCACGTAACGGCTACCCAGGTACCTGTCGAAAAGGAAGGCCGATAAGCAAACTCTTCTGAACCCCTACTAAGCCTATCCGTGACAATCTCCGTACAGTCCGCTCTCTTCGTCTAAGAGTATCGCATACCGGGTCTAGGGGTGGTAAACTTCAGACCCTAATAACCCGATAATTCGTGCTGATGTGGCTTAGTAGCAATCCGGAAAACTACTGATCAACCTATCAGTAAATCCCAATTGCTTTGTCCAAGGTCTTATGGTCCTGACCAATCGAACACAATGCGATATCAACTCCCAATACCGGGAGAGACGAATCCCCAACAATTACTCACTGCCTCCATATGGCTCGGGACTGTACCCAACCAAAACCTGTTTGCACGACTTAGTAGAGCCATGGTAGGATAGTGATCAAAGCACAGTTGGAACTCACATGAGACAAATGACGATCTTAAGTCCGAAGACTAACCTGTACACATGTCACCTGACAACTTCCATCTGACGATAGGTATAGTACCATCTGGAAGTTCTCGGTGAGTCCATATAGTGTACTCACACCCAGTTAGCACCTGTATACGATCTTAGGTGTATCGGACCAATGGTTGTGGGATCAACTATTGCCCCATACAGGGTCAAGAAACGTACACAGTAGTCTACTCTGGAATATCAATGCCCTGTCTCGATATCCCCTCGACTAGGAACTATTAAAGGATGTGCTTGTGGACTACACAAGTCCCATTAGTATGATCCACATTATAGTCCTGGTAGTCAAGCAAACATCCTAAGGGCTTTATCAACATGTATCTGAGAGACAGTATAATAATACAAGTGTACATGTTAAGATCAAGAACAACCAGATAGCATACTATCAAGTCGAGCAAGAAAGTCCTCTATATATATGTCCAAGCATCCACTATATTATACAATAATGGCCTCTAGAGCATACATATTCCTAACACGCCTGGCCTGAATTTGGGGGCAGATGCTATTTGGATTTATCCATCCACCTCTCCGAAAATACCAAGTTGATTTATGGCACCATATATCGGAGGTTTGGATAGATGCGGCCGTTGTAGCAGACTTCATCATATTCCTTGATTAGTTTGAAATATTGCACATTTGAATGATTATTTTCCCCACTATTGTTAAGTTCTAAAAGGTGTTTATTGTAATTATAGAACATATGAGAGTTTATGTGTGAAAAGTTTATTATCATATGTTTCTACATTATAATTAACATAATGAGGGAAAATACATGCATATAATATTTAAATGAAATATTGTAATTAAAATATGCATATCATATCAAATATTTCTAATCAATATTCTTAAGATTTAAATCATATAAAATGGTTAGGATAATATCTCAATAATAACAAATACTACTAAAACTATGACGTGAGATATTGTGTAGATATTAACTCAGGTCTGGAGATCGAGTGATCCGAGATGTCGGAATCAAATCTGTTGAAATATTGAGGTAAAATATAAGATCTAGCAACGGCAAAGACTCAAAGTTAGATTCTCAAAATCTAAATATCTATAAGATCTCCACATGTCAACACCAGAGAGCAGAAAAAATCTCAAGACCTGATCCTACTATTGCGCCGCGGTTGGGCGGCTAAACACATAGATCCGCGGCGGATCCACGGCCCCTTTGTGGCTATACGATTTAAGATTTGGTGTGTGAGATCGTATCAGCATATCCTAATATCTGGAAACTAGGGTTTCTAACTTTGGTGACTATTTAAGGGACTGAGAGCTGCACTTTAAAGATCATCAAATCGAAAAGATCAAAAAGTCTAAAGCGATCCACGCATTCAGGTGATCATCAACTAGTCTCTATCTCCAACAAGAGAGAGAGAGCAAGAGCAAAAACTAGGGTTCTTTGTAATTTACTTTGTACGGAGAGTTGTATGCAATAGTTGATTAATAAAGGTAGTCTTTTTATTAGTCTTTTCACATTTACTTTCTGCATTTTATTTTTGCATCTTAATCATGTTTTCTTCTTCATCCTTTCTTCCATCTTAAACTATAAGTGAGTAATTCTTAACTTGCTAGGGTTCATAGGATAGGGTAGATCAATGGATGATAAAATCATTTAACTCCTTTTCTATATTTTAAAGTCTATAAACTTTAGCAAAATAAATGTTAACATCCTTATCGGGCGCGCTACCAATTTATTGCTAGTCACGACCACGATTCGAGATCTGTCTAACACTTGTTTTGGTAAAGGCTAGACATGAATAGAGATCAATACAAGGACAAGGGTTAAGAGTGGGGAAACCCTGGTTTCTTCCAAAAGAAGCCTAATCCACATTCATCACTATCAGTCCAGTTTTAAACTATTAAAAGATAAAATGATTCATTTTTAATTAGTCATCCATTACTACTAAGTCATATGAACCCTACTAGCCTCTTCTATATAAAATCTACATCCGTAGTATATCCATAACTACAACCAATCATCCTTCTTCCATCAACTCGTCTAAAGCAAGAAAAAGATTCACATTTCCCTGTGGACGACTCGTACTCATCGCGGCTAGTTACTAGCGACACCGTCTTGATTGTGGTTACTTTACAAAACACTCTTTAAAAACAAACAATCAAATAGAGCCGTTGCCGGGGTAGATCAATGGTTGATAAAATCATTTAACTCCTTTTCTACATTTTAAAGTCTAAACTTTAGCAAAATAAATGTTAACATCCTTATTGGACGCGCTACCAATTTATTGCTAGTCATGACCACAATTCAAGATCTGTTTTACACTTTTTTTGGTAAAGGCTAGACATGATTAGAGATCAATTCAAGGATAAGGGTTAAGAGTGGAGAAACCCTAATTTCTTCCAAAAGAACCCTAATTCACATTCATCACTATCAATCTAGTTTTATACTATTAAAAGATAAAAAAAGTCATTTTAGATTAGTCATCCATTACTACTAAGTCATATGAACCCTACAAGCCTCTTCTTTATAAAATCTACATCCGTATTAAAATAGATCTATAACCAAATAACTCATCTTTCAATCAACTCGTCTAAAACAAGAAAAAGGTTCACGCTTCCCTGCGGACGACCCGTACTCATCGCGGCTAGCTACCAGCGACACCGTCCTGATTGCGGTTACTTTACAACACTCTTTTAAACAGATTAATCAAATGGCGCCGTTGCCGGGGGAACGGCTGTAATTTTTTTCCTTATTATTCGGGTTGATTTCTTATAAAATCTAGTAAACATATTATAAATGAGAACCAAAACCATATCTTGTGTATTTAACGATTATTGTGCGAGTTTTGCAAGGGAATCTGGAGTAACGGGAGCAAGCCAACAAAGAGTTAGATAATTTCACATTCCAGAGGAGCCTAGGGTTGCACTGAAGAAAATTTATCAAAAGAACTCTCCTTATTGCGGCGGAACCGCGGCAGAAGTTGAGGATTGGCGGCGGAACCGCAGCGGGATTGTAGAGGTGGGCCCCCAAAATCCTCTGATATCTTTCTCTGATCTTTCTCTCTCCTCTAAAGCTCCAATAATCTGATTTTGACTGCAAGATCTTTGCAAATATCGCTGCTCAAAAATCTTTTTGCGTGTTTTGATATTGGTTTGTTTGTGCATATCTCAACCAGACATTAAGGGGCAATAACCCAAATCCAGATTAGGTGGGGATTTCATCACCCATCCTAGGCCCCACAAATCACAAAACAAGTATACTTTCACCCTACATTAATTATAAAAAAATATCTAGACCAAGCCTCTAAGGACCGTCATGCTCAATTAGGACAGAGGAGGATCGTGGACAATCTATCGCTTATCCGCATTACTCTTGTGGTGTCTAGACAGGTGTGACTAAGGAAAGTGGTTATTTAATCAGGCCCGCTATTTTCGTATAGCGGATACCTCTCACTTACCTGGCACTTACCTGGCCATAAGAGTGATAAAGAGGTGGTAGAGGATTGAACCCGCGACTTGTCCTTTGGAAGTCTAGGAGCGGTTTAGTGACTTGACCTAAGTGACCCTAGTTCTAGGATTGATTGTGCATTTTTGTGGTTTATTGAGTCAAGCCTTATGTCCGACTTTTTTCAAAACAAACCTTTTTAAAAATCGTTCTCACACACGCTGCCATGTGCACTAAACCCGCTTAATGCATGATCGGCTGGACACGGGATTCTGGTGCATGTCTTGTCCGCGTCTTTGCTATCCACTCCGAAGTCGGTACTTCTTCATCTTCTATTTCCCCTCCACCCATCACATCTCCCGAAATGGACGGATCTCTATCGGGATTTCACGATACAACCCAGCCACCACCCATAGGTGTGCAGAATCCACCGTGCATCTCTCTCCAAGAAAGATGTTACCCTGTGCGTGGACCCCTTCCTACTCGTCTGTCTCTTCCACCGGCCAATTAGGATAATTTCAAAATTAAACCCCACTTCATCAACTTGTTGCCCAAATTTCATGGGCTTGAATCCGAAGACTCATACGTTTTCATCACCAAATTTGAAAATGTATGCGCAATGATGGGCACAACCCAACTTTCAGGGGATGCTATGCGATTACGTCTTCTCCCTTTTACCTTGTGTGACCTAGCAGAAAAATGGCTTTATAGCACTGTCGCACATTCTATCGCCAAATGGGATGAATTCATTATAGCATTTCTTAAGAAATTTTATCCTAATCACAAAACCGCCCGTGTTCGAAGAGAGATTAACCAGTTTACCCAACTTTCCAACGAACCATTCTGGAAATGCTTTGGACGGTTTAAGGATCTTCTTCTACAATGCCCCATCACGGAATTGATAGATGGAAATTTTGCCGAATTATATATGAGAGTGTTAATCCTACCACAAAACAAATGCTTGAAACCATATGTCAATACCATTTCATGTCTAAAGACGATGGCGAAGCTTGGCAATTCCTGGAAGATCTCGCTGAACAAACCTTACAGTGGGAAAGCGTTAGACCAATACCGTCTTCATCTAGGGAAGGTATCGATCAGCTCGATATTTCCATCGCAGTGAACGCCGAAATGGCCATGATGCAAAAGAAACTCGACGCCATCGAAAACAAATTCTTATCTGCCTCCCTAAACCAAGTTACTCTCCCTAAAACTATATGTGGTTGCACCCATCACATTTAACGGAAGAATGTCCTTTGAATCCTCCGTCTCAAGGTCATGAACAAACTAATGCTGCTTTTCAGTAACAACCTAGAAATGACCCTTATTCATCCACTTATAATCAAGGATGGAGGAATCACCCTAATTTCGCCGGGAACCAAAACCAGTCTCAAAATCAAAATCGATTCCCAAGCCAAAATAATTATCAAAGGCTTCCTCCACAGCAATAGCAGTCACCACAACAAAATCAGCACCCGTTTCAACTGCAATCTTTTCAAAACCCGACCAACAACTTTGATCCTTATAATAATATTTCAACGGCCGGTACCGATAAAACCTCTGCGCTCGAACGTAACTTAGAAACGTTCGTTAAACAATCCACGAAAACAACGGCTCATTTAACGTCTTCTATCCAAACGTTAGTGCAACACACTGCTTCCTACAATGAAAGCATAAAATTGATAGAAGCATAATTTGCACAGTTAAATGCCGCGATGAGCGAGAGAGAGAGAAAGGGAGACTTCCATCTCAACCTCTACCAAATCCCGGCCACTCATAAAGAGCGAATATCATCCTTCAAAGTCATAATTTGAGTGTTGTAACCACGTTGAAATCGGGAAGAGTACTGTACAACAATGTTGGTAAACAAGTTGTTGAGGATGAATCAGATGAAACCCCGGCTACTACTTCTAATCCTACTTCGTCTAGTCCACCATCTTCTTCCGAGCCTGTTCTTCGTTTCCCACTAGGCTCGAACCCTCATCCCGCTTCCTTAAAGGAATTACCATCTACAACCATCCCAAATCCAATTTTGGGATCCATTCCATCCCCACAAACTTCTCCTCAAAAGTTGAACCGAACCCTTATTGATAAAGCTCCTTTTCTACATAGGTTGAGAGACAACAAACCAAGTCCCCAAATGGAGAAGATTGTGAATATTTTTAAACAAGTTAACATAAATATCCCTCTCCTAGATGCTATCAAACAAGTTCCGTCCTATGCGAAAATTTTGAAGGACTTGTGCACTAGGAAGAGGAAAACTCAAGTACCTAAAAATGTTTTTTTAGCGAGTAATATGAGCAATTCTCTTACCCAATTGGTGCCCACGAAACGTAAGGACCCCGGTTGTCCTACAATATCTATAACTATTAGGGGTAAAAGTATCAATCGTGCTATACTCGATTTAGGTGCTAGTGTTAACTTGCTTCCATATTCTGTTTATGAGCAATTATGGATAGGAGAGTTGAAACCTACGCATTGCACTCTCTAGATGGCCGATCGATCTATCACCCAATCTCGGGGTAAGCTAGAGGACGTGTTAATCAAAGTCGAGGAATTTATATTCCCTGTGGACTTTATAGTTATAGATACATAGCCTGTAGCGAACCCACGGAACCAAATTCCGGTGATTCTAGATCGGCCTTTCCTACAAACTTCAAATGCGATAATCAATTGTCATAACAGTTCGATGAATCTGTCCTTTGGGAAGATGACAATTGATCTTAACATCTACAAGCTAGGAAGTCAACCATCAGAACCCTATGCTCATGTTTGTTTTGTCAAAAAGATAGCTTCTGATAATTGCGAATTTGAAGAGCTTCACGATTCTGATCTCGACGCCACTAGTGCGTTATTGTTTGATCCTACTATCTATTATACAACTGAAGACTCTTCTGTCGACAAGTCCACACCTAAGTCCGAACCCTTTGACTTGTCGAATGATTTAGTCGAGCTATCCGAGTTTCATAACTTCCTTTTCGATGAAATTATCATTCGAAATCTTGATGAAAGTTTTGAGGATATTTTTGCTGAAGAACTCGTATTCTTAGAAGACATGGGAGTTGTAGTGAATCAACCCCCACCCAAAAAATTTGAACCGACACCCCTTCTTCTTATCAAAAACAAGAATGCGGGTAGTGCACCATCACTGTTTCATCTCTACCAATCGAGACGTAAACCCGAACGATTATGCTTCTTATCTTCCCACTTCTTCACATTTATGATCTTCCACCAACCATGGTGTTACATTGATAAAATATTCGAATAGTTGGTGTTGACTTTTGGTCTTTGTAAAGCTTTACATAGACCAATAATTTACCCCCCTTATAATACCGTTTTACTCAAGTTTGGGGGGGGGGGGGAGAAAAATATTTTAGCTCTTGAAAGAAAAATAAATTTTTACAAAATTGTGAGCCAAAAATAAGTTTGGGGAGGATTTCACTGTCATTAATTCTTGTCCCCATTACTAACTTTTCCTCCCAAATCTACAGGTTTAAGCTTAACAGATGATATCAGTGAGGACACTGCTGCAAATAGGTTTGGGGGAGCTTTGTGCTTATTCACGCATTATTTTTTGCGTTATACTGAATAAAAGAACAAAAAAATTTTGATAATGAAAGTTAGAAAGTGAAAAATATATATGATAGGGAGGAAAAGTTTAAGAAAAGCAAGAAAATTAGATGTTTTATAATGAAACTAGTAATAGGTAGTCATGAGCTGTTGTCCTAAGAGTTGGTAAGATGAAGGAATCACTAATATGAGGGTAGAATTGAGTCTGAAAAATAGTCCTTATTCTTGAGTCCAAATATCTGAACGTTGATACCCTACTATACGCACTTGCACACATCTTGAAACTTGGGATAGTAGAGGATACCTTGAAATACTCTTGTCTAAAAGACTTAGTATAAAAAAGTAAAATATATAAAAGGTGAAAAAAAATGAACACTGGTTTTGTAATTACTTAAGGCAGCATAAAATAAATATAGCGAGGGTGCTTTATCATTTAGTGCCTTAGACCAAATGGTTTGGGAGCCACTGCTAAGCTTTAGGTGTTGTAAGACGAGGATATTGCAAATTACGCCCAAAGGAGTGAGTACATTTGGTAATCGGTTGGTTAGTATCTCAAGAAGTATTAACGGTCGCATGAAGAATGTGTGTGCAATTCCATCTGAAATATTCACTGACTAAAAAATACTAAGGAAGATGGATAAGAGTATGATAGCTTGAATTGAATTCTCTAAATGTAGGGATGTCTTTTACACACACGTAGGGGTATATGATCTATGTTTGGAAGAAAGGTAGGGAGGAAGACCAAAGGCGATATTTTATTGAGGGATGATATGATTTCTAATATCTTTTCATGACTATTAAGATAGAGCTCATGGCAATTAAAAAGGTAGTGTAGTTTGAAACTCTTATTTTCAAGTTCTTTCTTTTAGATGTTCCTTATCTTTATATGTAACTTTTATCTTCTCTCTTTTATTATAGGATTTTGTGGGTGTAATCCGCTGAAAACCCTCACGAGACAACATTCCTCCTACTAAGAACACCTAGAGATATAAAGGCTTGTTGCACGTGCTCAGTGCAATCGTGTTGCTTACGAAAGTGTGCTAGGTTTTTCTTTTTTATTTTCTTCTTCTTCTCTTTAATAACTAATTTGCTCGGGATGATCAAAATTATGTTTGAGGATATTTGATTAGTCTGAAATATTGCATATTTGAATGATTATTTCCCCCACCATTGTTAAGTTCTAAAAGGTGTTTATTGTAATTATAGAACATATGAGGGTTTATGTGTGAAAAGTTTATTATCATATATTTCTACATTATAATTAACATAATGAGGGAAAATACATGCATATAATATTTAAATGAAATATTGTAATTAAAATATGCATATCATATCAAATATTTCTAATCAATATTCTTAAGATTT
This sequence comes from Agapanthus africanus, assembly GCA_030015575.1. Classification (NCBI taxonomy): domain Eukaryota; kingdom Viridiplantae; phylum Streptophyta; class Magnoliopsida; order Asparagales; family Amaryllidaceae; genus Agapanthus; species Agapanthus africanus. Next base: position 81,260,592 of record JASDDO010000001.1, read on the forward strand.
AAATCATATAAAATGGTTAGGATAATATCTCAATAATAACAAATACTATTAACACTATGATATGAAATATTGTGCAGCTATTAGCTCAGGTCTGAAGATTGAGAGATCCGAGATGTCGGAATCAAATCTGCCGAAATATTGAGGGAAAATATAAGATCTAGCAACGGCAGAGACTCAAAGTTAGATTCTTAAAATCCAGATATCTATAGGATCTCCACATGTTAACACCAGAGAGCAGAAAAAATCTCAAGACCTGATCCCACTATTGCACCACGGTTGGGCAGCCAAACATATAGATTCACGGCGGATTCGCGGCTCCTTTGTGGCTGTAGGATTTAAGATTTGGTGTATTAGATCGTATCAGCATATCCTAACATCTGGCAACTAGTGTTTCTAGCTTCGGTGACTATTTAAGGGATCGAGAGCTACACTTTGAAGATCATCAAACCAAAGAGATCAAGAGGTCCAAAGCGGTCCACGCATCCAGATGATCATCAGCTATTCATCTACCTCCAACAAGAGAGAGAGCGAGAGCAAAAACTAGGGTTCTTTGTAATCTACTTTGTACAGAGAGTTGTATGCAATAGTTGATTAATAAAGGTAGTCTTTTTATTAGTCTTTTCGCATTTTATTTCTGCATCTTAATCATGTTTTCTTCTTCATCTTTTCTTCTATCTCAATCCATGAACGAGTAATTCCTAGCTGGTTAGGGTTCGTAGGCTAGGGTAGATCAATGGATGATAAAATCCTTTAACTCCTTTTCTACATTTTAAAGTCTATAAATTTTAGCAAAAAAAATGTTAACATCCTTATCGGGAGCGCTACCAATTTATTACTAGTCACGACCACGATTCGAGATCTGTCTAACACTCGTTTGGGTAAAGGCTAGACATGAATAGTGATCAATGCAAGAACAAGGGTTAAGAGTAGGGAAACCCTAGTTTCTTCCAAAAAAACCCTAATCCACATTCATCACTATCAGTCTAGTTTTAAACTATTAAAAGATAAAAGGAGACATTTTTAATTAGCCATCCATTACTACTAAGTCATATGAATCCTGCAAGCCTCTTCTTTATAAAATCTACATCCGTAGTATATCTGTAACTACAACCAATCATCCTTCTTCCATCAACTCATCTAAAGAAAGAAAAAAATTCACGTTTCCCTGTGGACGACCCATACTCATCGCGGCTAGCTACTAACGACACCGTCTAGATTGTAGTTACTTTACAAAACACTCTTTAAAAATGAACAATCATTCCCCCTCATTTTATGATGGTTTTGTTGATTGTGGGGACGCTCTTCCCTGTAGGCGCAAGCCCCTGCAGTTAATTACGTTATCGCATTGCGATAACCATTTTCTCCTGCTCCGGCAGTTCACTTCGTGATATGTGTATGTTTTGTTTGTTTTGGTTGCCCGTGGATTATATACGGAGACTAGTTTATGTCGTCGCCCGTAGGGCGCGGATTAGTTCAAATCCATATATTTTAGATTTAGGTTTGGGTCAAGGATTTGCTTGACGGGGTTTTGAACTTAGATTGTATATTCCTACAGTTCAGAAATATTTTTGTTTTATTTAAAGACCATTAATCTAATTTGAGTTTAAAATCAACTTAAATATATAAGTTAGCATTTGGGTTCAATTTGTTTTTGCTAAGGATATGTTAGTCTTATTTGAGACTAAGATCAACTTACCAATATTTTAGGATCATTTTTACTTAAGATCCAGCAAAAGAGCATTTGGACTCAGCTGCAAGAAAACTTCAGAGATTTAACCAATTTGGGCTTAGTCTGCTTAGCCCCTTTTTTAATTCAAAAGTGCTAAGCACTTATTTGGGCTCTATTTGTTCAGCCCTTTCTTTGTATGTAAAAGTGCTAAGCACTTATTTGAGCTCTGATGCTCACATATATGTCATGTGAAGCATTCAGTCATGGACGCTGCCCAATAAATGTTGAAACCTTTAGTCATTTTGACTAAATGTGAAGTGTTGAGCACTTCTTATGGCGTCCACGTGAGGTGCACGTGCGGCGCTGGGCGCTGCCCAATTAGTGCTAAGCACTCATCCGTTTAGGCTACATATGAAGTGCTAAGTATTTTTTATATGGCGCCTATGTGAGGAGCACGTGCGGTGCTGCCCAATCAGTGCTAAGCACTTAGCTGTCTTCGACTGTATATGGAGTGCTGAGTACCTTATTCAGCACCCACGTGTGTTTCACGTGAGGCGCTGGCCTTCTGTTTTGGGCGCCTGCGTGTTTTTCACGTGAGGCACTGAGCGCTGTTAAAAAGAGGCACCCACGTGGGAAGCTCGTAAGGCGCTAGTTTTTTTAATGGAGATCTAATCTCTGTTAATGTTTTCAGAGATGTTAAACCTCTTTCAATGGTATTTTGATCATTAACGCTCACCAAAATCACTATTTTTTAAGGATTTCGGGTTGAATTTTTAGATAAATAAGTTCTTGATTAGAAGGAACTGAGTTGTTGGAGTATTATGGACTCCATTTTCTTCCTTTTTAAATTTGTTCTTCCCTAAATGTTTGATTCTCAAGAACAAGATCTTCCCGATGGGAATTAAATTCTCAACTTATGAGAGACTTATTTTGTGGATCTCAGATGCAGAGAAAGAACTAAGTTCTTTTAAAAGGGTTAAACTCTTAGATGTGATGGAGATATTTTGGTCTCTTTTCTTTACCTAGAGTTTTGAGAAGGAAGGTTTTCTTCTTTTAGAATTAAATTCTTTGTTCTTTTTTTAAGAGCTCACTATATTTTTGCAGAGGCTTATAGGGGGTTCCTTATATCTTCCTGTATGTGTGAGACTTGAAGTCTCGGGTCATTTATATAGTGAAGGCAGATTGTTAATTGGTTTTGAAAAAATTTCTCATTGAGAGATTCCAATTGATTTAATTGGTCTCAAAATTGATTTGGGGAATTTTACCTACCGTTGGATCTTTAATCCAATGACTTCTGTTTTTAAAGAATATGTTGTTCCTGTTTTTATCAAGATTGGGAAAATATTTTCCTATATACAGAATTTATTCTGTCAAGTGGTGATTTTTAATCACCATTGAATTTTTAATCCAAGAGTTCTCTATTTTACAGAGAGCAATCTTTTTGTTTGGAATGATTGAGGGAATATATTCTCAAAATATAATTTTATTCTATTATTGGATCATTGATCCAACCGAGAGTATCATTCTTATTTAGAAATATATGGGAGATATTTTCTACTAATAGAATTTGATTCTATATTTTGATGATTTATCATCTCCGTTGGATCTTTGATTCAACGACTCTGTTTAACAGAGAGTATCATAGAATTTAATTCTACTTGAGCGCGGTGTTCAATCGAAAATATTGCGCATTTGATATAACATTTTCCTTACTTTTCTTAAATATCTAAAGATATTTATTATAAATATAGAACATATTTGGGTTTATCTGCAAAATATCTATTGACATATATCTTTATATTATAATTAACATTATGAAGGAAAATATATACATATAATATTTATATAATATTTTTATTATGCATATCATATCGAATAATCTAATCAAGATTCTTTAAAAGATATAAAATCATACAAATTGTTAGAATAATATCTCTATAATAAATATTACTAACATTATTCATGGAGATATTGTGCAAGATTTAGCTCAGGTCAGGAGATCGGATATCGAGATGCCGGGAATCAAAAATCTGCTAATGAAGTTAAATAAAATCGAAGAATCAATACTGGCAGAGACTCAGGAAACATTTTCAAATTCCTGATATCTAGAAGATCTCCACGTGTCAACATGTATAAGCCCCAGAAAATTGAAGCCCTAACTCCCCTATCCCACCGTGGTTCCGCGGCCAAACCATCATTATTGCGGCGGATCCGCCGCCATTCTAAGGAGTTAGTGTGTGAGATTTTGTGGGTAGGATCTTCTCAACAAGCCCCAATATTTGGGATCTAGGGTTTGTATCTTCTATGACTATAAATATGAACGAGAGCTAAAGCTAGAAAGTATCACCTTTTACACGAAGTAAATCACCGTCAAAGAACAAGTGATCCGTGACAGGTCCGCGATTCAACGTGATAACGCGACATGAGATTCAACGGAACATCAACTTCCTCTTACTCTTGTAATCTAAACTCGAACAATTGTACTTGTGAAGTTGATTAATAAAGATATATCATTAGATTAATTATTTAGTATTTAATTTCTCCATTATGAATTCATTCTCTATCCGTTCTTCTTCTTCTATTTCAATCATGCGCGAGTAATTCTCCGCTTGATAGGGTTCGTAGGATTAGGGAAGAACAATGGATGAGAAAATACTTTAACTTCTTTTAAGTCATATGAAATTTATGTACTTTAGCAAAAGAATCGTTAACATCTTTATCGGACGCGCTACCAATTTATTACTAGTCTCGACCGCGATTTGAGAATAGATTAACAATTATTTTGTTAAGGGCTAGACATGAATAGATATCAATGAAGGTCAAGCCTAGGTTCCGAAATATATACGCCCTAGAATCCGCATAGTCAAACCCAGACTCAAACCAAGCTTAAACCTAACGCTCTGATACCAACTTTGTCACCACCCATAAATTATCACGTGACCGGCACTTAAATTACGCAACGTCTAAACGCGTAACGTAAATTAAGTAAGCTGAAGCCCAGAAAATCTAAAATATTTTTGCGGAAAATAGTGGGGGTGCAGTTCTGAAATAAAGGAATAATGAAATCAAGTTTTTCTTTAAATGCATAGATAATGGAACATGAAAATGTAAGTGTATTATACTAGTTGAAAAATATGTTTCGTCTTTTAAAAATTTGGGCAGCACCTCCCTTGTATATTTTGATCCAAAACCATATATATAACAATAAATAGGCATCCCCAAGCGGGAGCTAGCTCTTCGCCAACTGGCGGAATCACAATCATGCCATAACATATATACGACGCCCAACGGCGAAGATCAACCCAGAAAGAATGATAAATAAGCAAGAATCAAAACTCGAGAAGCGAACATAAACCCATCGCTATAAGTCTCGCACAAAACCCAAGTCTGACTAGGTCTACAAATATACAAATTCTAGTCTCTGATTTGATTTGATGGAGTTTATCTTGATACAACGGAATATAAAAGTACGAGAGTGGGCATGATCCAACATGTTTCCCACCTACCAAAGCAAACACCCTGGATGAAGCTGTGTGCCAACAATACCGCAACTGATCCCAAACGGTCAAACCTGCAAGAACTGTGGCACAACGGGGGTGAGTTGCCAACTCGTGAATAGAAAACAACATCAGGTAGAAATCGAATAAAACTACGATTTCCTAGGTCACTATATCCTGAAGGTAATACTATAATATCTAGGGTGACCACAAATGCATATATGTCAACAATCGATCAATACAATGACATATATAAATAAACATTCGACATCATATGCCTATATACCTATGGATATCATCTACGTGTCCATCAACGATACAAACAATATCATGGAACCTGAGTGTCCCACACTGACACTCGAAACATCATGAAAACATATGCATGTATATATATGAGGATATTTACCACGTGTGTCCATCAACGACACATCAAAATCATGGAACCTGAGTGTCCCACACCGACACTCGAAACATCATGAAAACATATGCCTGTATATATAAGAGGATATCTACCACGTGTATCTATCAACGACACAACAAAATCATGGAACCTGAGTGTCCAACATTGACACTCGAAACATCATGAAAACCATGTCCAGCATCGACACGTAAATCCTCATATCTCAGGCGCCGCATACTTAGATCGGCCCTCATATGTATCTCATCTTAGGCGCCGGATACTCAGATCGGCCCTCATATCCATCTCATATCAGAACTCCAAAACGGTATCCTCCAGATATCCGCCGAGTTCTATACAATCACAGGTAGGTAGTAGTCCCTCTGCCAGGCTCATCATCTACTGCACAACATACCTTTCTTGCCCCGGGGTACCATACCGGGTCCACCATATACACGCAGACGGCTCATCCAGCTTCTCGAATCGGGTATCACATAGCTCAGAACCGAGAAAACTCATGGTGGACGCCTCGAAATATCATATCAAGAGAAACCACATTTTTAAAGCAATACACAATTCCCTTTGAAATATAACTACGGTTCTCAAATCCAGAGATCTCACGAAAACAGCATCTCAAGAATATAACCATAAAGTACGATATATGCAACATAGAGTAGTAATATGAGCATATCGAGTATATCATGCAAGCATGTCAAGTGATAGTACTGAATGATGAATGTACTATACAGTTAAGAATAATATCATGATACAACAGTTCTACAGTGTAAGTGGCATGGCAATTACCAATGATGAATGTGTATGAGTCGGCAAATCTGTGTAAGTGTAACATGCGCATCAACGGTAATTGTGTAGGTGTACTAGCAAATGATATCATATAGTATTAAATACTGGAAACATGATATGTACATCACGAGGAGTAATATCCTACGTCGGCGATCTCGCCTCATAACATCCGATATGACAATAATCCTTGATCATCATCCTCAAATCACTAGCGCGGATCAATCATTCGGTACATCTCATCGCGTATGATAATCCATCGTACGGTGACATCAAACAGAATAGGGATTATATCATCCTATTCATCAATAAGGGTACGGATCTAAAATCTTGTACGACATACCACTCTTTATCCGCATAAATAAATATATATACACATATATCTCAAATTACATTTTTATCAATCTCATATCAAGTCACATTTATATATATACGTCATATCTTATTAATCTCAAGTCGTATCGATCTCGAGCTCATATCATACCACTATCAACTCATACTTGTCCTCTTTCAATTTATACATATCACGATTCACTTTCTCATTCATATTCTCATATATCAATCCGAGTCATCTATATCTATTATCTCAATATCCCACATCATGTTATCTTATATACATATATCATATTCTCAAGCCAATATATCCATTAGTGTCACCTTTTATCATATCATCTCTTACTAAAACCTATAATTATGTCCGTAAGTTCATAGCGTATCCCTTATCAAAATTATAATTCATAAAAATGATCTTCCATATCAATGGTTTTGGGGGTGCTATACGCCATCCACCGACTTCCTCCGTAGATATAAATCTACTCACCTGCTAAAATTCTCGCTTAGCCGAAGTCGATGTGCTTTGTCGTCTTGGAAGTCCACGCGAAGGTACCTACAATTAATACACAATCACAATTCTATTAAAACCAATATCCGAAAACCGATACGGCACACGGATTGCTTATAAGTTAGAACTTAAAGCCTACGCATGCAAAAACAACCAAACAACCCTCGCCTTTGACGTACAAACGTTCAACGACCAATTCAATCCAAATACCAAAACCACGAATTCAAATATCGAAAAACATAGCCAAAACACTCTCAAGTAGCTCCCAGATTTTGGCTCAGGTCAAAAGGGACAAAACTAACAAGTACATGGGCTAGTTTATAGGGTAAGTGAGCTACAGGAAAAACCACAATACCAAAGCCAAAAGGGGGCCCGGCGAAATCTCCAAAATTTCTGGCGCCGCCGGTATGGGTAGGCCAAAACGTGTTCGTACTTCGATGGTGGTCTTCTAGTGGTTTATCTAGGTCAATGGACTTGTTTGATTTTCTTAAAAATAACCCAAGTTGCTCCAGATACCCTGTAGTCCTCTAGGTTTCACAAAACCGACACGGGAAAATTCTAAGTTCGTGTATCGGGTTCTATTCTCTGTTCTCAGTCCAGAAATCATCTCTAAAGTCTTATAAACACTCACTACTCCTCTATTGCATCTTAACAAGTCCATAAATCACCAAACAATATCTTGGAAATTTCCAAGATTATATAACCTAACTAATACAAAATCTAAACTAACTAGGATATACTAAACACAAATACTTAACTAAAAGTATAGGGATTACCTCATTTGGCAACTTAGGAAAATTCTTGAGTTGCCCAAAGTCTTCAAAATCCAAACTTGAATGGTTCAAAAGGATTAGGATGAGGGTGTGCATCATTTTAATGAAGGTGGAATGCGGTTTTGGTGAAGATTTGGAGATGATACATGAAGGTAGAGGAGGGTGAAGGAGATGAAGGAGGAGATGAAGGAATGAAGAGGGGAGAAGAATAATTGAGAAGGAAGAAGAATGATGTACAAGTCAAAGGTTCTCTCTCTCTTAATCTCACTCTCTTTTAAACTCACACCCTCTCTCTAAATATCTCTTTTGTCTCTCACTCTCATTCATTAACCATGGCATCTAATTTCATTTCTTTTCTTTTTAAAATAAAACCAAATGAAATGAACACACATGTAACCAAATGCAACATGACATGGTGCACTAACCATGGAAAAATGTTAAAGATACGGATTTGGCCTAATCGTGATTCGTGGTGCACTAATCAATTTAATTTAAACTTGCATATATTTAATTATAAAAACGCCAAAATCCGATAAATATCTTTTTAATGAATAAATCATTTTAATCTCTACTTATTTTCCAAATATTGGTATATACTTATACCATTTTACGAAAAACCCCTATTCGCAAATCGAATAGTTTTCGCGAAATATATTATTTTAATATTTAATTTCCAAAAATAATATTTTATTTTTCTGAAATGTTACAATCTTTCCCCCTTAAATAAATTCGGTCCCCGAATTTAAATTTAAATCCCCAAATACTAAAACATTTCAATAATCATCTCAAGTCAACGGGGTTCCGAAATCACGGAAGATACAGAAATACCACAGCGCATCGTGTGCGCATGAAAACGAGTACGAAACTCAAAGTCAAACTCCGTCAAGTATCACGCAATCACTGGAGTTATAAAGGAGATACAAATCCCGAAATCCAATACCATACTCAATTATGCAATACTAAAAATCATAATACGTAAATAGTATGCATACTCTTTAAATCCTCTAAAACTGAATAAAACACATGCAAAATCTTTTCCGAATCGCCGTGCGATGCGTAGCTCACGGCACAAGTGGCGGACGATCATTTGTAAAGTAGTAAATATATACCTATGTATATTTTGCTCAATTTATACGTCCTGCCTTTTTGAAACATCGCAGAAGGTTTTCCTTGTAAATTTTCGTGTCACTCACGGACAAATAGGAAATAGCGAGACTATAGCTCCTTTTTGAAAACCTTTTGGTAAACTTTTGATGCACGCAAAAGTACTCAGGCATTGTCCTCAGATCAGTCCTGCTCGGCTACTATACAACATAGTACATATCATCAAAATGCGATACGCATAAATAAAATCAGCCTCAAAAGGTATATCCAACATCACGTGCGTCTGGTGCCCACGGAAATCAAATCCAATACAAGTGCCACAATATGCACAAAAGAAAAACTAAGTGCAACGGGTGTGAACGAAAGTATCTGTCCAGTGCAACGGGTGTGCACGACAACAATATCAAGTGCATCTATAGTGCACGAAAATCTCAACCCAGTGCAACTAACATGCACGAATGAAAATCCCAATCAAGTGCATCCAACATGCACGAATAAAAATCCCTATCAAGTGCATCCAACATTCACGAATAAAAATCTCAATCAAGGGTATCCAACATGCATGAATAAAAATCCCAATCAAGTGCACCCGGTGTGCACAAAACAACATCTCATGCGTCCTGTGTGCGCAAAAATCTAAATCAAATGCGTCAGGTCCGTATGAAACATCTAGTGCAATAATGTGCACGATAACGAACGTCAAGTGTAGACGCGCACAAAAACATAAATCTGGTGCTACAATGCACGAAAACTCATCAATATCTCAAATGCTCACAAAAACAACACCGAGTATACCAAGATGTATAGAATCATAAACGTGTGCAACTGCGTGCACAAAATCCATCCCAATGCACTGCAAGCACATATAAGTTATACCGAGTGCGTAAGTAAAGGCAAGTGCATACAACATGCATGAAATCAAATCGACAGTATTGAATCCACGAAATCATAAATACGTGCAGCCAAGGCACAAACCGATCTCAAGTGCAATAGATATGTACAAATCATAAACCAATGTAGCGGTGTATAAAACATAAATCAAGTTCAATAACTGTGCATAAAATATAAATCTCCAGTAGGTGCAGCTATGGTACACAAAAACATAAATCACAAAACCCAATCATCGAAACTCAAGTCTAAGTGATAAAAGTGTGATACTCGGATCACAAAACGCAAATCGCAATAACTGACATTAAGGTACACATCCTACAATGTCGAAAAATGCCGGTACGCCCAAGCTGGCAGAGCAAGATCATTTACTTGCCTCATGCTCACGATCTGACGTCTTCAGTCTCTGGGTCCTCGTTTTCTCTGTGGATTACCAATCTCACGATCCTTCGGCTCGTCGACCTGGTCAGGTGTACTAACGGAACAGTTCCGCTCTGGAACTCCTCTGATCACCGTTTGGCCAATCAACATGACCATTCTCAATGGCACATTACTGACGACGACATCTGGCCTTCTGAATATGCGCGATATAACTGATCCTGGGTGCAAATCCTTATCGCTGCGGTGTCCTGGAAAGAACCTGCTCATGGCTTCTTCCGATCTCACCTATGCCGAACTATACGAAGTTTGACACTCTTGCTTAACTCTTTTCTCATAACCGGACAGCTGCGTCCTCAACATGGCTTTCCTCTGAAATTTGGCTGTATCTAACGCCTCTGCACACATATCAATCCTCTGGTATCAACGGAGAGTAACAACCGCTCGTTAACATCTCGCGCACGAACCTCTTGTTCCATTCTTTTTTATTATCGTCCACTTCGACGTCATCTCTTGCAGTCTGCGTATTGCAATTCGTCCTCGGCTACAGTCAATCCGGAGTCTCTCACACGGACTCAAAATACGAACTTGGTATCTTCACTACTCCATAGAAGATATCTAGCCGAACACATCCTTGGGAACTCGTCCAAATCATCGGAGGAATACACTTTATTTGTCCATTCTCGATCAATCCACAACGCATCAGGGTGAGGTCCTTCTATCCGAAACTGGTCAACTTACCGATATCACATCCGAGAATCCAACGAACAACATCCTCTCTTGCTCGATTTACTCTAGATCCAAGTAAGATCATTCAACTGGAATTCTTCAACTCAACTGAGCCTGCATCGGCATATCAAATCTGATGAATCATATCAGTCGCTCAACTCAAGATAGACTAGCTCTCTTCTGTTACATCTCTGTCTGAAAGTTCCAGCGGTTTCAGCTCATAGACTCTGGAAACGACATCCCATCAATCTCAGCAACAGCTAGGTCATCTATCTGTACGGTAGACAACATCACGATCTCTGAGGTAGGCTGTACATCAACAGTCCTCTCAATCTGGCAGCCAGTATCAATGGCCCGATCATCCGGTGCAAAAGCAAATACTCGCCTCAAACGAGAGATCACAACACAACACTATACCTACACGTCCCTATGTCACCAGAAACAACATGGTCAGTCCTCGTCCATGACGAGCTCGCCCTGACCGCAACACTAGCAGCAGCCCAATCTGCGCTCAAACCATGGTGACAGGAACCTCAAGCAGGTATCGATGATGATAGATCAAATGAACGAAAGAAATCAACAGATCCCAAATGGATATATGATCATAGAAACAAATAGTACTACAGATCTCAAGATATGTACATCCTAAGGTTACTTAAGTGGAGTATCGTATCGTAAATATGCCGCGGAACATACGTACGGTACGTCACTTTACTCAAGCTACCTACTGCAACAATCAAGGTCAACCTATGAAACGAAAGTTCGGGTCTAATACCCCCCTGTCAAGTCCAAGTTCCGTAAGGCCAAGCCTAGGTTCCGAAATATATACGCCCTAGACTCCGCATAGTCAAATCCAGACTCAAACCAAGGTTAAACCTAATGCTCCAATACCAACATTGTCATGACCCGTAAAATAGCACGTGATCGTCACTTAAATTACGCAACGTCTAAAGGCGTAACGTAAATCAAGTAAGCCGAAACCCAGAAAATCTAAAACCTTTTTACGGAAAATAGTGGGGGTGCAGTTCTGAAATAAAGGTATAATGACATCAAGTTTTTCTTTAAATTCATAGATAATGGAACATGAAAATGCAATTAGATTATACTAGTTGAAAAACATGTTTCGTTTTTTAAAAATTTGAGCAGCACCTCCCTTGTATATTTTGATTCAAAACCATATACATAACAATAAATAGGCATCCCCAAGCGGGAGCTAGCTCTTCGCCAACTGACGGAATCACAACAATGTAATAACATATATACGACGCACAACGGCGAAGATCAACCCAGAAAGAATGATAAATAAGCAAGACATCAAAAATCGAGAAGCGAACATAAACCCATCGCTATAAGTCTCGCACAAAACCCAAGTCTGACTAGGTCTACCAATATACAAATTCTAGTCTCTGATTTGATTTGATGGAGTTTATGTAGATACAACTGAATATAAAAGTATGAGAGTGGGCATGATCCAACATGTGTCCCACCTACTAAAGCAAACCCCTGAATGAAGCTGTGTGCCAGCAATACCGTAACTGATCCCAAGCGGTCAAACCTGCAAGAACTGTAGCACAACGGGGGTGAGTTGCCAACTCGTGAATACAAAACATCATTAGGTATAAATCGAATAAAATAGTGATTTCTTAGGTCACTATATCCTGAAGGTAATACTATGATATCTAGGGTGACCACAAATACATATATGTCAACAATCGATCAATACAATGACATATATAAATAAACATCCGACATCATATGCCTATATGCCTGTGGATATCATCCACGTGTCCATCAACGACACAAGCAATATCATAGAACCTTAGTGTCCCACACCGACACTCGAAACATCATGAAAACATATGCCTGTATATATATGACGATATCTACCACGTGTGTCCATCAACGACACATCAAAATCATGGAACCTGAGTGCCCACACCGACACTCGAAACATCATGAAAACATATGCCTGTATATATATGAGGATATCTACCACGTGTGTCCATTAATAACACATCAAAATCATGGAATCTGAGTGTCCAACATCGACACTCGAAATATCATGAAACCCGTGTCCAGCATCGACACGTAAATCCTCATATCTCAGGCGCCGCATACTCAGATCGGCCCTCATATGTATCTCATCTCAGACGCCGCATACTCAGATCGGCCCTCATATCCATCTCATATCATAACTCCAAAATGGTATCCTCCGGATATCAGCCGAGTTCTATACAATCACCGGTAGGTAGTAGTCCCTCTGCCAGGCTCATCATCTACTGCACAACATACTTTTCTTGCCCCGAAATACCATACCGGGTCCACCATATACCCGCAGACGGCTCATCCAGCTCCTCGAATCGGGTATCACATAGCTCAGAACCGAGAAAACTCATGGTGGACGCCTCCTAATATCATATCAAGAGAAACCGCGTTTTTAAAGTAATACACAATTCTCTTTGAAATATAACTGTGGTTCTCAAATCCAGAGATCTCATGAAAACATCATCTCAAGAATATAACCATAAAGTACGATGTATGAAACATAGAGTAGTAATATGAGCATATCGAGTATATCATGCAAGCATGTCAAGTGATAGTACTGAACGATGAATGTACTATACAGTTAAGAATAATATCATGATACGGCAGTTCTGCTGTGTAAGTGGCATGGCAATTACAGATAATGAATGTGTGTGAGCCGGCAAATCTGTGTAAGTGTAATATGCGCATCAACGGTAATTGTGCAGGTGTACTAGAAAATGATATCATATAGCATTAAATAGTGGAAACATGATATGTACATCACGAGGAGTAATATCCTACGTCGGCGATCCCGCCTCATAACATCCGATATGACAATAATCCTCGATCATCATCCTCAAATCACTAATGCGAATTGTTCAGTTGATAGAACTGCACATTTGTTATTACATTTTTCCTACTATTTCCATATTAAAAAATGTCTTTATTATAATATATCATACATATGAGGGTTTATTTGTTAAAAAAAAATATTTTCCATGTGTTGATATATTATAATTAGAATTTGGTAGGAAAATGTATGCAAATAATATCATTGACCAAATCCTAAGAGAACAAAGTCTACTAAATATTATTTAAGTTGTTGTGCAGAATTTTTCCAAGTTGTTGTGCAGAATTTTTCCAAGACTAAAATCAAGGAAATCAAGTTGTTAAAGAAAATCTGCCTAATTAAGAAAGCAAAACTTGGAGACCAAGTCTGGCAGCAACCACGAGAAGATTTCCATGTTACAAAGGTTCCAAGGATCGCCAAATTTCACAAAGAGAGAGCACCAGAAATTTGATGAAGGGTTCAGATCAAATGGCCGCGGATCCGCGGCCATACCCCCCTTTGGGCCGCGGATCCGCGGCATGATTGAGGAGATAGAGGGTGCGCTTTCTGTGGGTGAATCTTTACAGTTTCCTTCCTAATTTGGAAGCAGGGGTTTCTGGTTTTGGACTATAAATATAGACCGAGACCCTCTTGGAAAAATGATCAAGCCGACGCGATCACGAAGTCCAAGACGGCTCACGCATCCAGGCTGGTCATCAACTGTTCGTCTACCTCCTTAGAAGAGATCGAGAAGCAACTAGAAATTGTAATCATTTTCTAAGGATTCAAGTGTAATGAATATTGTTGATTAATAAAGGTAGCTTTCTTTTTCTTATTCTATTTCTTCGTAGTTTAATTATGCAATTTCTTTTCATCTCTTTTTCTCCCAACATGCGCGAGTAATTCTCCGCTTGTTAGGGTTCGTAGGATTAGGGTAGGCTAATGGATGATGAACATCCCTAAACCCTTTTTAAGTCCTATAAAGTTTATGAACTTTATCAAAAGAATCATTAACATCCTAATCGGGCGCGCTAACAATTCTTTGTTAGTCCCGACCGCGATTAGAGATTAGATTAATGATTGTTTTGGTAAAGGCTAGATATGAATGGAGTTCCGTGTCGAGATAAGGGTTAAGAGTGGGATTCCTTTTCCCTCCAGAAACCCTAATCTACACGCATCACCGTCATTCTAGTTTTAAATCTATTAAAGGATAAAACATGGTAACTTTTAATTAATCGTCCATAACTACTAAATCCTAACGAACCCTTCAAGCCCCCTTATTATATTAACTACATCCCTAAAATAATCTAGATCTATATTTTTGCATTAGTGCTTAACGTAGATCTAGAAACCTTTCCACAAAATTCTTTATCCCTCCTCTCTTTTTCAACACATCTAAAGTAAGAGTAAAAGGTTCCACGTTTCCCAGAGGACGACCCGTACTCATCTCGGTCTAGCTACACGCGACACCGTTATTGATTGCGGTTAACTACAAACACACTTTTTCGTATCAATCAAATGGCGCCGTTTCCGAGGATACGTGCGTAATTTTTTTATTCTTATTATTTGTGTTGAATTCTTATACGATTCATATCATAATTAAAACAAAACTGCAAATTGCATATTTAATGATTTGTGTGTGAATTTTTTAAGAAGATCTGGAGCCACAGACTTGAGGGAACAGGAAACAGAAACATTTTTAGAGATCCATAGGAGAACAGAAGGCCACAGAAAAAATTTCATCAAGAGAACCCTCTTTCCTGCGGCTGATCCGCGGCCGGAACACCATATCCACGGCGGAATCGCGGTGAGATAGGAGACTTAGGGCTTAAGTCTTCTCTGGTAAAATTCTAATCTCTTCCTCTCTCCTCTCAAATCCAATAAAATCTATTTTCTGCAGGATTCTTTGCAAAATAGCACCGCTCAAAAATCTTTTTGCAAAGGTTTTGTGATTGGTTTTGTTTTGCATATTTTAATACGGACTTTAAGGGGCAAAGACCAAATCCAGATTAGGTGGGGATTTCATCACCCTTCCTAAGCCCCACAAATCACAAACCGAGCATCTGCATCAACCCTTTATTAATTTAAAAAATATCTAGACCAGACTCTAAGGACTGTCGCGCTCAATAAGGACAGAGGAAGGTCGTGGGTAATCTATCGCTTATCCGCACTACTTTTGTGGTGACTAGGCAAGTGTGTCCAAGGTGAGTGGTTACTTAATTAGGACCACTACTTTCGTAGTGGGGAGCCTCGCACTCATCTGGCACTTACCTGGCTACACGAGTAGTAAAGAGGCGGTAGAGGATTGATCCTGCGGCTTATCCTTTGGAAGTCTAGGAGCGGTCTAGAGACTAGACCTAGGTAACCTTAGTACTAGGATTGCTTGTGCATTTTAGAGTGATTTGTCTTGAGTCCCACTTTTTTCAAAATAAACCAATTTTAAATCACACACACGCTGCCACTTGCACTAAACCCGCTTAGTGCATGCTCGGCTGGACACGGGATCCTAGTGCCCGTCTTGTCCGCGTTCCTTCTATCGACGCCGAAGTCGGTACTTCTTCATCTTCTTTTCCCCCACCACACACCACGACCGAGATGGACGACACTCCATCAGATTATAACACCACGCTGCCACCACCCATAGGTGCGCAGAATCCACCGCGCATCTCTCTCCAAGAGAGATGCTATCCTATCCGTGGTCCTCTTCCCACTTGTTTATCTCTTCCACCGGCTAACGGGGATAATTTCGAAATTAAACCCCACTACATCAATCTGTTGCCCAAATTTCACGGGCTTGAGTCGGAAGACGCGTACGTTTTCATCACCAAATTCGAAAACGTATGCGCAATGATGGGTACTTCACAGTTGACTGTCGATGCTATGCGCTTGCGTCTTCTCCCATTCACAGTATGCGACTTGGCAGAAAAATGGATTTATAATACTGCCACACACTCTATCACTAATTGGGATGAATTCATCATAGCATTTCTTAAGAAGTTTTACCCAAACCATAAGACTGCCCATATTAGGAGCGAGATCAACCAGTTCACCAAGCTTCCCAATGAACCATTTTGGAAGTGCTTTGAACGTTTCAAGGACCTGCTTGTCCAATGTCCTCATCATGGAATACAAAGATAGGATTTATGTCGAATTATATATGAGGGCATTAATTGAGTGACAAAGCAGATGCTTGAAACAATGTGTCAATGCAATTTCATGTCTAAAGATGACGGTGAAGCTTGGAAGTATTTGGAAGACCTCGCTGAAAACACTTTGCAGTGGGAAAGAGTAAGACCACCTTCATCTAAGGGAGGTATCCACCAGCTCGATATTTCTATCGCAGTAAAAGCCGAAATGGCAGCGATACAGAAGAAACTCGATGCTATTGAGAACAAGTTCTCATCATTCTCCCTAAATCAGGCCACGCTTCCTAAGACCGTCTGTGGTTGCTGTTCGGATCCTTCACACTTAACGGAAGAATGTCCTATGAATGCATCGTTTCAAACTAATGCTGCTTTTCAGCAGCGACCTAGAAACGATCCTTATTCTTCCACGTACAATCAAGAATGGAGGAATCATCCTAACTTTGCTTGGAACCAAAACCAACAAAGCAATTATCAAAGACCTCCTCCACAGCAACCACAACCACAGAATCAGCCCCCCTTTCAGTCATAAAATTTCCAAAATCCGGCCAACACTTCTACACCACAAGTGGCCGGTACTGACAACTCTTCACTTGCACAAAATTTGGATTTGTTCATGAAACATTCCATGCAATTGTCGGCTGAGATGAAGTCTTCTATTGATACCATAAAGAAAGACTCCACCTCTCATAGTGAGAGTATTAAATCAATAGAAAACCAACTCGCACAGTTAAATGCCGCAATGAGGGCGAGAGAGAAAGGGAAACTCACATCTCAACCCCTACCGAATCCTGGTCATTCACAAAATCATAATATGAATGCCATTACTACATTGAGATCGAGGAGAGTGCTGAATAACCAAGTGGGTGAGCAATTTGATGTTAGTGACACCATTGATACCCCAGCTTCTTCTTCTTCTTCCCCTAATTCGTCTAGTCTCCCACCTTCATCCGAGCCTATTCTCCGTTTTCCCCAAGGCTCGAACATTTTGCCAAATCTAGCTAAGTCGATTCCCACTCCAATTTTAGGATCGAATCTGTCCCCACAGTCTTCTCCACAAATGTTGATCGAGCTCCATTTCCAAACAGATTAAGGGCCAACAGACCTAACCTGCAAATGGAGAAGATTGTGGAAATGTTTAAGCAAGTTAGCGTGAATATTCCTCTCCTAGATGCTATTCAACAAGTCATATCTTATGCAAGAATCCTTAAAGACTTGTGCACTAGGAAGAGAAAAACTCAAGTGCCTAAGAAGGTTTTCATGACGAGTAATGTTAGCACCGCTTTTACCCAACAAATACCAAAGAAACGTAAGGACCCCAGCTGTCCTACAATCTCTATTTCTATTGGGGGTAAAAATATTAATCGTTCTTTACTCGATCTTGGCGCTAGCGTTAACTTGCTTCCTTATTCAGTATACAAGCAGTTAGGAATTGGAGAGTTAAAACTCGCCCATTGTACTCCGATCTATCACCAAATCTCGGGGCAAACTAGAGGATGTGTTAATTAAAGTCGGGGAATTCATATTTCCCATGGACTTTATTGTTTTAGATACACAACCTGTGGCAAACCCACGCAATCAAATCCCGGTGATACTTTGTCGACCCTTCCTAGCAACTTCTAACGCAGTAATTAATTGTCGTAACGGTTCTATGAACTTATCCTTCGGGAAAATGACAATTCAGCTTAATATTTACAAGCTAGGAAGTCAGCCATCAGAACCTTCTGCTCATTTGCTGGATGTTTGTTCCATCCACGAGATAGCTCCTGAAAGCTGTATGGATGAGGAACTTTGCTTTGATGATCTCGAAAACACTAATGAGACATCGTTTTATCTTGCACCACTTCATAATGAGGATATGTTCAATGAGTCTGTCCTTGAGTTTGAACCAGTTGACTCGTTGCAAAAGTCAGCAGCACTTTCCGAGTCAATATCTTATGCAAGTTTTGAACCTCTTAGGGAGTCCGAATATCATGCCCTTACCCCACCTTCTATTGTCTCTCCGCCAATTCTGGATCTCAAACCGCTACCTTCTCATCTTAAATATGCATATTTAGGTGAGAATGAGACTTTGCCAGTGATTATATCTGCTTCTCTAGCCTTGGAGCAAGAGAACGCACTTTTGGCAGTGTTGAGATCGAATCGGCAAGCATTTGGTTGGACAATGGCCGACATCAAAGGGATTAGTCCCTTAATTATTGAACATTACATACATTTGATGGATGAAGCCAAACCAACCCGAGACCCACAAAGACGGTTAAATCCCGTTATGAAGGAGGCGGTAAAGAAAGAAATCGTCAAGTGCCTTGATAGTGGAATAATTTACCCTATATCTGATAGCCAATGGGTAAGTCCAATTCATGTGGTCCCTAAAAAGTCTGGCATCACGGTCATCACTAATGAGGCTAATGAGTTAATCCAAACATGCACCCAAACTGGGTGGCGCGTATGTATTGATTACAGGAAACTCAATGTCGCGACGAGGAAAGATCATTTCCCTCTACCTTTCATTGACCAGATGTTAGAACGATTAGCGGGACACGAATACTACTGTTTCTTGGATGGATACTCTGGCTATAATCAGGTCCCCATCGCCGAAAAGGATCAAGATAAAACCAATTTTACTTGTCCTTTCGGAACTTTTGCTTATAGACGCATGCCCTTTGGGTTATGCAACGCTCCCGCTACATTTCAGCGGTGCATGATGGGGATATTTTCAGATATGGTGGAAAATTTTCTGGAAATTTTTATGGACGATTTCTCCATTTTTAGGAACTCCTTTGAGGACTGCCTTCGTAATCTTGACGCGGTTCTTACCCGTTGTAAGGATAAGAACTTGACTTTGAATTGGGAAAAATGCCATTTTATGGTCCAAGAAGGTATTGTACTTGGACATATAATTTCACGAAAAGGTATTGAGGTTGACAGAGCTAAAATAGATGTCATTCATAACCTCCCTCATCCCAAATGCGTCAAAGATATACGATCCTTCCTTGGCCATGTAGGATTTTATAGGAGATTCATTAAGGATTTTAGCAAAATTGTTAGACCCTTAACCCTTCTATTGGCCAAGAATACTACATTTCACTTCGATTCGGATTGTGAGGCTGCTTTTGAATCGCTAAAAAGATCGCTCACTACAGCCCCCGTTCTATCATCTCCGGATTGGAACCACCCGTTCGAGCTTATGTGTGATGCATCAAATTTTGCTATTGGTGCTGTCTTAGGACAGCACATTGATAAGATGCCACATGTAATTTACTATGCAAGTAGAACCTTGAATGATGCACAAATAAATTACACAACTACCGAGAAAGAACTCTTGGCAGTTGTATTTGCATTAGAGAAATTCAGGCCCTACTTGATTGGCTCGCCTATTGTGGTTTACACAGATCACTCCGCCCTACGACATCTTTTATCGAAGAAGGATGCGAAGGCCAGGCTAATACGTTGGATCCTATTGTTACAAGAATTTGATCTTGTCATCCGAGACAAGAGTGGATGTGAAAACGTTGTAGCCGACCATCTTTCACGCATCACTTCTTCGCCAACTTTGACCGTGCTAATAAATGACTCATTTCCTGACGAACAGCTCTTGACTGTATCCTACGAACCTTGGTTCGTGGATATCGTGAACTATCTTGCCACGGGACTTATTCCTAGCGATTGGTTGAAACAAGACAAACTTCGATTTCTATACCAAGTAAAATACTTTTACTGGGATGAACCTTATTTGTTTAAGTATTGTTCCGATCAAATCATTCGCAGGTGTGTCCCTAACGATGAATTCAAGAGCGTGTTATCATTTTGTCATGATCAGGCATGCGGCGGTCATTTTGGTCCTCGAAAAACGGCGGAGAAAGTTTTGCAATGTGGCTTTTATTGGCCAACATTATTTAAAGATGCATTTGAACATTGCAAAACTTGTCCGCGATGTCAGCATTTGGGTCGGATTTCACGAAGGAACGAGATGCCGCTCCAACCTATATTGGTTGTGGAAATATTCGATGTGTGGGGTATTGATTTTATGGGCCCTTTTCCCAATTCTTTTGGGAATCTATATATCTTGTTAGCGGTTGATTATGTCTCGAAATGGGTGGAAGCTATACCGTGTCGCACTAATGACAATAAAGTTGTCATTAAGTTTCTTAAAGAAAATATCTTTTCGCGATTCGGACACCCTCGCGCTATAATTAGCGACAACGGGAAACATTTCTGCACTCGGTCTTTCGAGGCCTTGATGCGGAAATATTCAATCACTCACAAGCTTTCTACGCCTTATCATCCCCAAATAAGCGGGCAGGCTGAGATCTCAAATAGGCAGATCAAACAAATATTGGAGAAGACGGTTTCGAAGAACCTCAAGGATTGGTCAACCAAATTGACGGATGCTCTTTGGGTATTCCGCACCGCTTATAAGACCGATCTTGGTATGTCTCCATACC
This sequence comes from Agapanthus africanus, assembly GCA_030015575.1. Taxonomy (NCBI): domain Eukaryota; kingdom Viridiplantae; phylum Streptophyta; class Magnoliopsida; order Asparagales; family Amaryllidaceae; genus Agapanthus; species Agapanthus africanus. The sequence continues at coordinate 81,282,111 of JASDDO010000001.1, forward strand.
GCTTAGTGTTTGGGAAGGCATGCCACCTTCTTGTCGAGATCGAACATAAAGCTATGTGGGCTATTAAAGAGCTTAATTTTGATCTTGATCATGCAGACAGCTATAGGAAGCTGCAGTTGAATGAGCTAAGCGAACTCCGCGATGAAGCTTACGATAATGCGGCGATAGTAAAGAACAGGACTAAAGTGTTCCACGATAAAAATCTTTTTAGAAAAACCTTCATATCGGGGCAACAAGTCCTTCTTTACGATTCCCGTCTCCATCTTCATCCGGGTAAGCTTAAATCTCGTTGGAAAGGACCTTTTGTGGTGCGGTATGTACACCCGCACGGGGCAGTTAAAGTCGAAAATTTGAAAAATGGTTCAATTTTTGAAGTAAATGGGCATAGATTAAAACCGTATTTTTCTGCTGACCCCGCGGAGGAGCTCCTGTTTTTATAGGAGCCGCTTTATCAAAACTAAATTTCCTCCACCTCACCTCCATGTTTTGGTAACTTTTTCTCATTTTAAGAATGGAGGTGAGTAAAAATGGATTTAATTGAATATCTGTGCGTGCCAAAGAACAAGTTTGGGAGCAGTTTTCATTTAGCTATTATTTTACCCCTTGTATCTCTCCCCTAGTATACAGGTCCATGCTCTTAAAAGGCTACATCAGTGAGGACACTGCTGAAAACAGATTTGGGGGGAGGTTTGTATTCACTGAATTATCTTTGACACTGGGCATTCAAAAAATTTTTTTAACAAAAGAGTAGAAAGTGAAAAATTACATCCAAAAGATAGGAATAGTTTAAGAAAACCAAGAAAATTAGAAGTTTTCTTAAACGAACTAGTAATAAGTAGTTATGAGCTGTTGTCCCAAGGGTTAGTAAGATGAAGGAAGTCACTAATCTGAGGATAAAAATAAGTCTGAAAAATAGTTTCTATTCTGGAAGCCAAACATTTGAATGTTGATACCCTACTATATGCACTTACACACGTCTTGAAACTCGGGATAGTAGAGGATAACTTGAAATGCTCTTGTCTAAAAGCTAAAGTATGAAGAAAAAGAAAAAAATGAAGAAAATATAAAAATGGTGAAAAGAAAAATGAACACTGGTTTTGTTATCGTCAAGGCAGCAATAAAAAAATATAGCAAGGGTGCTTCATCACCTAGTGCCTTAGACCAACTGGTTTGGGAGTCACTGCTAAGCCTTAGGTGGTGCAAGACGAGGAAAATATTATCACCTAATCGGCAAGCACATGAGTAATCGGTCGGTTAGTACCTCAAGAAGTATTAACGGTCGCATGAAAATGTGTGAGCAAATCTAAATATTCATCAAGTTAAAAGTACCGAGGTAGATGGAAAAGAGTATGATAGCTTGAATTGAATTCTCCGAGTGTAGGGATGTTCATTTCACACACGTAGGGGTATATGATCGATATTTGGATGAAAGGTAGGAATGAAGAATAAAGATGATGTTTTATTGATGGATAATGTGATTTCTAACATCTTTTCATGATTATTAAGATAGTGCTCATGACAACTGAAAAGTTAGTGTAGTTGGAAACTCTTATTTTCAAAGTCTTTCTTTTATGGTTCTTATCTTTATATGTAAATTTCACCATCTCTCTTTTATTATAGCATTTTGTGGGTGTAATCCGCTGAAAACCCTCAGGAGACAACACTCCTCCTACTAGGGACATCTAGAGGTTTAACGGCTTGTTGCACGTGCTCAGTGCAATCGTGTTTGCCTACGAAAGTGTGCTTAGTTTTTCTCCTTTCTTTTTCTCCTTCTCTTGAATAAACTAGTTTGTTCGGGACGATCAAAGATAAGTTTGGGGGTATTTGCTCAGTTGATAAAACTGCACATTTGTTATTACATTTTTCCTACTATTTCCATATTAAAAAAGGTCTTTATTATAATATATCATACATATGAGGGTTTATCTGTAAAAATAATATTTTCCATGTGTTGATATATTATAATTAGAATTTGGTAAGAAAATGTATGCAAATAATATCATTGACCAAATCCTAAGAGAACAAAGTCTACTAAATATTATTTAAGTTGTTGTGCAGAATTTTTCCAAGTTGTTGTGCAGAATTTTTCCAAGACTAAAATCAAGGAAATCAAGTTGTTAAAGAAAACCTGCCTAATTAAGAACGCAAAACTTAGAGACCAAGTCTGGCAGCAACCATGAGAAGATTTCCATGTTACAAAGGTTCCAAGGATCGCCAAATGTCACAAAGAGAAAGCACCAGAAATTTGATGAAGGGTTCAGATCAAATGGCCGCGGATCCGCGGCCATACCCCCCTTTGGGCCGCGGATCCACGGCAAGATTGAGGAGATAGAGGGTGCGCTTTCTGTGGGTGAATCTTTACAGTTTCCTTCCTAATTTGGAAGCAGGGGTTTCTGGCTTTGGACTATAAATATAGACCGAGAGCCTCTTGGAAAAATGATCAAGCCGACGCGATCACGAAGTCCAAGACGGCTCACGCATCCAGGCTGGTCATCAACTGTTCGTCTACCTCCTTAGAAGAGATCGAGAAGCAACTAGAAATTGTAATCATTTTCTAAGAATTCAAGTGTAATGAATATTGTTGATTAATAAAGGTAGCTTTCTTTTTCTTATTCTATTTCTTCGTAGTTTAATTATGCAATTTCTTTCCATCTCTTTTTCTCCCAACATGCGCGAGTAATTCTCCGCTTGTTAGGGTTCGTAGGATTAGGGTAGGCTAATGGATGATGAACATCCCTAAACCCTTTTTAAGTCCTATAAAGGTTATGAACTTTATCAAAAGAATCATTAACATCCTAATCGGGCGTGCTAACAATTCTTTGTTAGTTCCGACCGCCATTAGAGATTAGATTAATGAGATATGAAGGGAGTTACGTGTCGAGATAAGGGTTAAGAGTGGGATTCCTTTTCCCTCCATAAACCCTAATTTACACGCATCACCGTCGTTCTAGTTTTAAATCTATTAAAGGATAAAAAGGGTAAATTTTAATTAATCGTCCATAACTACTAAATCCTAACGAACCCTACAAGCCCCCTTATTATATTAACTACATCCCTAAAATAATCTAGATCTATATTTTTGCATTAGTTCTTAACATAGATCTAGAAACCTTTCCACAAAATTCTTTATCCCTCCTCTCTTTTTCAACACATCTAAAGTAAGAGTAAAAGGTTCCACGTTTCTCAGAGGACGACCCGTACTCATCTCGGTCTAACTACACGCGACAACGTTATTGATTGCGGTTAACTACAAACACACTTTTTAGTGTCAATCACGAATCAATCATTCGGTACATCTCATCGTGTACGGTAATCCATCATACGGTGACATCAAACAGAATAGAGATTATATCGTCTTATTCATCAATAAGGGTACGGATCTAAAATCTTGTACGGCATATCACTCTTTATCCGCATAAATAAATATATATACACATATATCTCAAATTACATTTTTATCAATCTCATATCAAGTCACATTTATATATATACGTCATATCTTATTAATCTTAAGTCGTATCGATCTCGATCTCATATCATACCATTATCAACTCATACTTATCCTCTTTCAATTTATACATATCACGATTCACTTTCTCATTCATATTCTCATATATCAATCTGAGTCATCTATATCTATCATCTTAATATCACACATCATGTTATCTTATATACATATATCATATTCTCAAGCCAATATATCCATTAGTGTCAACTTTTATCATATCATTTCTTACTAAAACCTTTAATCATGTCCGTAAGTTCATAGCGTATCCCTTATCAAAATTATAATTCATAAAAATGATCTTCCATATCAATGGTTGCGGGGGTGCTATAGGTCATCCACCTGACATCCCCCGTAGATATAAATCTACTCACCTGCTAAAATCCCCGCTTAGCCGAAGTCGATGTGCTTCGTCGTCTTGGAAGTTCACACGAAGTTACCTACAATCAATACACAATCGCAATTCTATTAAAACCAATATCCGAAAACCGATATGGCACACGGATTTCTTATAGGTTAGAACCTATAGCCTACGCATGCAAAAACAACCAAACAACTCTCGTCGTTGACGTACAAACGTCCAACGACCAATTAAATCCAAATATCAAAACCACGAATTCAAATATCAGAAAATATAGCCAAAACACTCTCAAGTAGCTCCCAGATTTTGGCTCATGTCAAAAGGGACAAAACTAACAAGTACATGGACTAGTTTATAGGGTAAGTGAGCTACAGGCAAAGCCACAATACCAAAGCCAAAACGGGGCCCGGCGAAATCTCCAAAATTTCCCGCGCCGCCGGTTTGGGTAGGCCAAAACGTGTTTGTACTTCGGTGGTGGTCTTCTAGTGGTTTATCTAGGTCAATGGACTTGTTTGATTTTCTTAAAAATAACCCAAGTTGCTCCAGATACTCTGTAGTCCTCTACGTTTCACAAAACCGACACGGGAAAATTCTAAGTTCGTGTATCGGGTTCTATTCTTTGTTCTCGGTCCAGAAATCATCTCTAAAGTCTTATAAATACCCACTACTCCTCTATTGCATCTTAACAAGTCCACAAATCACCAAACAACATCTTGGAAATTTCCAATATCACATAACCTAAGTAATACGAAACCTAAACTAACTAGGATATACTAAACACAAATACTTAACTAAAAGTGTAGGGACTACCTCATTTGGCAACTTAGAAAAATTCTTGAGTTGCCCAAAGTCTTCAAAATCCAAACTTGAATGGTTCAAAGGGTTTAGGATGAAAGTGTGCATCTTTTTAATGAAGGTGGCATGGGGTTTTGGTGAATATTTGAAGATGATACATGAAGGTAGAGGAGGGTGAAGGAAATGAAGGAGGAGATGAAGGAATGAAGAAGAGAGAAGAATAATTGTGAAGGAAGAAGAATGATATAGAAGTCGAAGGTTCTCTCTCTCTCTCTTAAGCTCACTCTCTCTCTCTAAATATCTCTTTTGTCTCTCACTCTCACTCATTAACCATGGCATCTAATTTCATTTCTTTTCTTTTTAAAATAAAACCAAATGAAATGAACACACATGTAACCAAATGCAACATGACTTGGTGCACTAACCATGGAAAAATGTTTAAAATACGGATTTGGCATAATCGTGATTAGTAGTGCACTAATCAATTTAATTTAAACTTGCATATATTTAATTATAAAAATTCCAAAATCCGTTAAATATCTTTTTAATGAATAAATCATCTTAATCTCCACTTATTTTCCAAATATTGGTATATACTTATACCATTTTGCGAAAAACCCTATTCACAAATCGAATAGTTTTTGCGAAATATATTATTTTAATATTTAATTTATAAAAATAATATTTTATTTTTCTGAAATGTTACAAATCTATTCTTTATTCTTCCTCTTTTTAATCAACTCGTCTAAAGCAAGATTAAAAAATTCGACGCATCCCTGCGGACGACCCGTACTCATCTCGGCTAGCTACATGCGACACAGTTATTGATTGCGGTTACTACAAACACTCTTTCACAGATTCAATCAAATGGCGTCATTGCCGGGGATACGTGCGTAATTTTTTTCTTGCTATTCGTGTTGAATTCTTATTCGATCCATATCATAAAAATAAAACAAATCGCATCTTGTATATTTAACGATTAGTATGTGATTTTTGTGAGGAAATCGAGATTCAGAGACCTTCAGAGAGGACCAGAGGAGCAAAGGAGGCCACAGTGAAAAAAATTGAACAAAGAACTCTCTTTTCTGCGGCGGAACCACAACTATTTCATGCAAACGGCGGAGGAACCGCGGCGGTTTTGTTGAGTTGTGCATCCAAATTCCTCTGGTATATTTCTCAACTCTTTCTCTCTCCTCTGAAAATCCTATAATATATTTTTCTACAGGATTCTTTGCAAAATATCGCCGCTCAATCTCCAACCATTCCGAAGAGCCGAGATCTCATCTATACAAACTTACCCTTCCACTTTACCAAGAATTTCTGGAAACCACCGGTGATTATAGACATTTTGCATGTTTTGTTTTGCGATTTTTTTTGCAAATTTTTAATACAGACTTTAAGGGGATTTCATCACCCTTCTTAGGCCCCACAAATCACAAAACGAGCATACGCATAAACCTATATTAATTACAAAATATCTAGACCAAGATTCTAAGGACCGTCACGCTCAATTAGGATAGAGGAAGGTCATGGGTAATCTATCGCTTATCCGCATTACTTTTGTGGTGTCTAAAGCAAGTGAGACTATAGAAAGTGGTTACTTAATTAGGCCCGCTATTTTCGATGATTCGTATAGCGGATACCTCCCACTTACCTAGCACTTACCTGGCCACAAGAGTGATAAAGAGTTAGTAGAGAATTGATCCTGCGGCTTGTCCTTTGGAAGTCTAGGAGCAGTCTAGTGCTTGACCTAGGTGACCTTAGTTTTAGGGTTTGCTTGTGCATTTTTTGATTTGTTGAGTCAACCTTGAAGTCCCACTTTCAAAGCAAAACAATCCAAATATAGCTTAAATATTTCCCTTTTCACCCTCTTTTCTTTTCACCTTCTTATAATGGGTAACCCAAACAGATGAACTCTTTCCGAGCTTTGCAATCCAGAAACAGATATTTCTTGTTTTCGTAATTGCTTTGGTAAAAATTCTGACTCTACCATGTCTTTAAGAGATCGGATAGAGCAAGCGGAAAGAAACAGTTGGACACCTCACTCCAGGTCCTATCAACCGTATCAAAATTCTACATCTTCTTATGTTGATACTCTATTTAAAGAATGTGAGGGAACTCCTAAACGCATGTCCATCGTTGAGCATATAGCGATGGCTAAAGGCCAAAGTTTCAATCCGGTCAAACCGTTAGGACAACAAACACCATCACTTTCTAAGGAAAATATTGTTACTCGTTTTACGGCGTATATGACATCTGTTTCCAGTCGCCAACCAACCAACCAATATCAATATTTTTCTTATCACAATGTTGATCCTACTCCTGTCAAATTTTCACAACCATTCGATTCCAATCAATCCTACCCGACTTTTACATCTTCTCTATACATTTCCTCTAATCAGTCATTTGGGAGTTTTACCTATCCACAAAAATTTCAATCTTCTGCTGAAACCCCTTACCGACCCATGTCTGGTCTTGAACAGACAGTGGAAGAATTTCGGGTAGCGTCGCTCCGCCACACGGAGGAATTGAATGCGTTCATGGTCGCCCTCATACAACCCAACGAACGAGCAACTAGTTTCCAACTAGCTTAAAAAATTTCAATGTATGATACGGCAATAAGACAAATTGAGAATTTGGGTAGTGAGAGAGTAGTACACCCTTCCAAATCAAACCTTCCCATCCTAAATTGAAATCCATAACTCCAGTTTCACAAATCTATCGAGTACACTAAATGAGTTACCAATTGAAGATAGAAGGTTTGATGAGTTGTGTGACTTTGTAGTGTTTGATTTACCCGATTGTGAAGGGTCCATTTCAAGTGAAACCACACCCAATCCTTATGATCTCTACACCTCCATTCTAGAACCGAAATTGATTGAAAACCCTGCTTTTGATGAGGTGTCTAAGAATTTTAACCTTCACTTGATTGAGAATATTGACGCTAGGGATATATTGGATGTTGAACCCACAGTTTTGGATGAATTTTTCTTACCAATTCATCAGGTCCTTTCACTTCCGTGTGAACATCATCTCGAACCATTAACTGTTTTTCCTGAACCCCATATGCTTCCGGAAATTGAGGATAAATGCTTGACCGAAAAGCAGAACAATATTAAGCCTTCATTTCCCACATCTGGTTCAGCAATACTCGATACCCAAATTTGTTTACCCATTTCCTCACCCACTTTCTTTAGTTCTTCTTCTAATATTTCTTTAATTTTATCGAGTGTTAATGAATCACAATCCAATATTTCGAGTTCTATGATTCTTGAAAGACCACTTGATTTAGACTATTTTAAGAATGAGGTAGATGAGTTTTTCACGGCTCCTTCCTCTATAATTTTTGACAAATCAAGTGTGTTGAATTCTGGCACGACACTTATTGACATTGAAACGTTCAATCGGGCCATCGATGAAAGTTTTGAAGATATTTTCGCCGAAGAACTCGCATTCCTAAACGATACGGATTTTTTGATTAATCAATCTCCATCCGAAGAAGTTGAACCACCACCATTTCTTCTTATCCCATACAAGAATATGACTATTCTTCTCATTCTTAATCATTCACATTCTCGTTTCCATTCACCATTATTTTTTCGTCTCTATCAACCGAGACGTAAACCATAACACCTCTTATCCCCTCCCCACTTCTCCACGTCGATAGGTGACATGATCTTTTACCAACCTTGGTGCTACATTGATAAAAAATTTGAATGGTTGGTGTTGACTTTTGGTCTTTGTAAAACTTTGCATAGACCAATAACTTTAACCCCCCCTAATAATTTTAAATGCTTAATACTAGGGGAAGAAAAATATTTTGGCTCTTGCACGAAAAGAATTTTTTTACTAAATTGTGAGCCAAAAATAAGTTTGGGGGAGATTTTCACTGTCATTAATTCATATCCCCATTTCTAACTTTTCCTCCCAAGTCTACAGTTTTTTTTAAGCTTAACAGATAACATCAGTGAGGACACTGCAGCAAACAGGTTTGGGGGAGGTTTGTGCTTATTCACGCATTATTTTTTATTATTATAAATATAAGCACAAAAAAAAATTTGATAATAAAAGTTTGAAAGTGAAAAATTGACATATGAAAGATAGGAATAATTTGAGAAAAGCAAGAAAGTTAGATGTCTTCTTAAAAGAAACTAGTAATAAGTAGTTATGATCCGTTGTCCCAAGGGTTGGTAAGATGAAGGAAATCACTAATCTGAGAATAGATCTGAGTCTGAAAAATAGTCCCTATTCTTGATGCCAAACATTTGAACGTTGATACCCTACTATTTGCAATATCACACATCTTGAAACTTGGAATAGTAGAGGATACCTTAAAATGCTCTTGTCTAAAAGCCTTAGTATGAAGGAAAATAAAAATAAAAAGAAAATAAAAATGGTGAAGAAAAAATGAATACTGGTTTTGTAATTACTTAAGCCAGCATAAAAAAATATAGTGAGGTTGCTTTATCATCTAGTGCCTTAGACCAACTGGTTTGGGAGGCACTGCTAGACCTTAGGTATTGCAAGACGAGGAATTACGCCTAAATGCGTGAACACATTTAATAATCGGTCCGTTAGTACCTCAAGAAATATTAACGGTCGCATGAAGGATGTGTGAGCAATTTCATCGAAATTATTCACCGACTATAAAATACTAAGGAAAATGGACAAGAGTATGATAACTTGAATTGAATTCTCTACGTGTAGGGATGTCTTTACACACACGTAGGGGTATATGATCGATGTTTGGAAGAAAGGTAGGGATGAAAACTAAAGACAATGTTTTATTGAGGGATGATGTGATTTCTAACATTCTTTTCACGACCATTAAGATAGGGCTCATGGCAACTGAAAAGCTAGTATTGTTGGAAACTCTTATTTCAAGTTCTTCCTTTTATATATTCTTATCTTTGTATGTAACTTTCATCTTCTTTCTTTTATTATAGGATTTTGTGAGTGTAATCCGCTGAAAACCCTCAGGAGACAACACTCCTCCTACTAGGGACACCTAGAGGTTTAACGGCTTGTTGCACGTGCTCAGTGCAATCGTATTGCCTACGAAAGTGTGCTACTTAGGTTTTTATTTTTTTTCATTTCTTTTTCTCCCTCTCTTGAATAACTAGTTTGCTCGGGATGATCAAAGTTAAGTTTGGGGGTATTTGTTCAGTCGAAAATATCGCGCATTTGATATAACATTTTCCTTACTTTTTTTAAATATCTAAAGGTGTTTATTATAAATATAGAACATATTTAGGTTTATCTAAAAAATATCTATTGCCGTATGTTTTTATATTATAATTAACATTATGAAGGAAAATATATGCATATAATATTTATATAATATTTTTATTATGCATATCATATCAAATATTCTAATCAAGATTTTTTAAAAGATATAACATCATACAAATGGTTAGAATAATATCTCTATAACAAATATTACTAACATTATTCATGGAGATATTGTGTAAGATTTAGCTCAGCTCAGGAGATCGAGATATCGAGATGTCGGGAATCAAAAATCTGCCGATGAAGTTAAATAAAATCGAAGAATCAATACTAGCAGAGACTCAGGAAATATTTTCAAATTCGAGATATCTAGAAGATCTCCACGTGTTAACATGTATAAGCCGCAGAAAATTGAAGCCCTAACTCCCTTAGCCCACCGCGGTTCCGCGGCCAAACCATCATTATTGCGGCGGATCCGCCACCATTCTAAGGAGTTAGTGTTTGGGATTTTGTAGGTAGGATCTTCTCAACAAACCCTACTACTTGGGATCTAGGGTTTGTATCTTCTGTGACTATAAATAGGACCGAGGGCTAAAGCTAGAAAACATCACCTTTTACACGAAGAAAATCACCATCAAAGAACAAATGATCCACGACAGGTCCGCGATTCAACGTGATAAGGTGACGTGAGATTCGACGGAACATCTACTTCCTACGAGACAGAGATCGAGAGAAACTTCTTCTTCCATTTGTAATCTAAACTCGAAGAATTTTACTTATGAAGTTGATTAATAAAGGTAGATCATTAAATTAATTATTTAGTATTTAATTTCTGCATTATGAATTCATTCTCTATCCATTCTTCTTCTTCTATCTCCATCACGCGCAAGTAACTCTCCGCTTGATAGGGTTCGTAGGATTAGGGTAGAACAATAGATGAGATAATACTTTAACTTCTTTTATGTCTTATGAAGTTTATAAATTTTAGCAAAAGAATCGTTAACATTCTTATAGGGCGCGCTACCAATTTATTGCTAGTCTCGACCGCGATTTGAGATTATATTAACAATTGTTTTGATTAGGGCTAGACATGAATAGAGATCAATGAAGGGACAATGATCAATAGTGGGGAAACCCTAGTTTCTTCCAAGAACCCTAATTCTCATTCATCACTATCAATCTAGTTTTAAATCTATCAACAGATAAAAGGAGTCATCTTTATTAGTCATCCATGACTACTAAATCCTAACGAACCCTACAAACCTCTTCTTTATAAATTCTACATCCGTATTTAAACTAGATCTTAAAACTATATATATTCTACATCCATGTTTAATATAGATCTAGAATTTATTCTTTATTCTTCCTCTTTTTACTCAACTGGTCTAAAGCATGATTAAAAGATTCGAAGAATCCCTGCGGACGACACGTACTCATCTTGGCTAGCTACACATAACACTGTTATTGATTGCAGTTACTACAAATACTCTTTCACAGATTCAATCAGCCAGCGCTCATGTGTTGTGCACGTGAGCGCCACTTAAGAATTTAATTCTTAAGATTGGTATTCCTGTGCTTTGCACATTGGCGCCCGCGTGATGACCACGTGCGGCGCTACATAAGAGTCTAACTTTTATGTAACAAAATCTCTTGTGCTTTGCACATTGGCGCCGGCGTAAGGAGCGCGTGAGGCTCCATCATAGGATTTTATCTTATAAGATTGGCTCTAGCACTGGCGCCTTTATGGAGAGCACGTGAGGCGCTGCCTCATTAAATTCCAACAGACCTTTGCTCTTTTACTATGCTTAAATATTGGGGGAACAGGCTTTAGAGAACTTTATTCATAGTTTTGTAAACCCTTGTAATTTTGATCCCGTGTTTGGTGATCTTTTTCCTATGGAATAAAGTGTTTATTTTTTTAAAAAATATTGTTGACCGCTGAATGTTTCACCCCCAGCATATATCCATGTGGGCATCTTGCCTCTATACATATATTTTGCATTTTAACCTTAGAAGTTTGTGATGCGTACGAATGCCAATGATGCGCACATACACGTACACATAAATGAGCATACTTTCAACGCTATCTCTTGTTCAAACATGCATCTAGATATAGATGAACACTAGACTGATGTGAACAAATGCTTCCCCCTTTTACCTTGCTTTCGGAGGTATACTCGTGGGTAAGGTAATGCATAGCATATGGCTGGTTTCGGGTTGGCATATCATATATAACTTTTAGAATTTTGAGCTTTCTGTTTCTTGATGTCCTGATCTGGCGCAAAGTAATTTATGCACTCATTTCGGAGTTTATAGTTTATTCACCCGTTTCGGAGTCTCTAGTTTATTTACTCGTTTCGGAGTCTGTAGTTTATTCACTCGTTTCGGAGTCTCTAGTTTATGTAATTGTTTCAGAGTTTGTTTTTTTTAGTTTACCTCCCTTGGGTGTATAGGAAAACTTGTCCTAACGTTATATATAAATAACCCTCATTCTTTACGACAGGGGTCCGATAAGTTTGTGGTACTAGGGTTTTGGTCCATGGTACCGTCGTGTTGGCTGATATATTTCTCGATATGCAGTCTTTAAGCCCCTGTTCGAGTAGCCCCGCGACTATCGTGTCTCTGATCCCTTCGGGGGCTGGATAAGACGTCTCCAAGTAATCTCCTTAGGTCATATTACCGTCGGAAGAGCAGCGTTAGGAATTTTCCATGACGCTTTTTACCTGAAGTTAGGCTCAATTTGGATCCCCGATGAGTCATAACCGCACCCTTCTGGGGTGGGATGATTTCCAATGGTCTTTAGTCTTTATATGAGTTGTCGTCAAGACCCAAAACTAGGAACATGCCGTCACTTTGTTTTTTGCTTTGATGATGTCACGCCGATTCTTTGTTGAAGTAGGGTAGGCTATTGAAGCTCGGAGTTAGGAATATACCATTGCTCCAATTTCATTTGATAGTCGCGCCCGCATCTTGCTGAAACGGAGGGGACGCCGGGATAGTCTCTAGGTTGTATATATACCGTCAAGACTTGGAGCTAAGATTCTGCTATTACTCCATTTTTCTTTAACCCTTGGGTCTTTTTTTATGATGAGGTTGCGTCTACATTCTGCCGAAATGAGAAGGAACACCGGGATAGTTTCTAGCTTGTATATATACCGTCAAGACTTAGAGCTTGGATTCTGCCATTACTCCATTTTTCTTTGACCCTTGGGTCTTTTCTTATGATGATGTTGGTTCTGCATCCTGCCGGAATGAGAAAGAACGTCGGGATAGTCTCTAGGTTGTATATATACTGTTAAGACTTGGATTTAGGATTTTGCCATTACTCCAGTTTTGCTTTGACCCTTGGGTCTCTTTTTTTATGATGACGTTGCGTCTGCATCCTTCAAGAATGAGAAAGAACGTCGGTATAGTCTCTAGGTTGTATATATACTGTCAAGATTTAGAGCTAGGATTTTTCCATTACTCCATTTTTGGTTTGACCCTTGGGTCTCTTTTTTTTATGATGACGTTGCGTTTGCATCCTGCCGGAATGAGAAAGAACGTCGGGATAGTCTCTAGGTTGTATATGTACCGTCAAGACTTGAGGCTCCTTTTGACGAAGCGTGGTGGGAAAATATGGTTCTCTTTCTTTCATTTGTGCCCATGGGTCGTATACAAAAGTCAATATAGATGTATTTGTAGGGCAAAAAAGTTTTATTTTCATTATTTTTATTTCTTTACGTGATGCTCTATCTTTTCAGCTTTTATGTCATGAAAATCGCGATTGCCGAATCATTTCGGCTATTTATCCCGGTGCCAAATCATTTCGGCTTTTTTTGAGTTGGGGATTTGAAATCTGATACCAATCTTAGCATCAGCATTGCTACCACCGGGATATTGCTAGGAGCGAATCATCATTTGCCCTTGTTGATTTGCATAAAGGTGGCTTAGCAAACAGGGTTAAGATCCTGTTGACTAAGGCTTTTGACTTTATAAGCCGTAAGGGTCTCATAAAGGTATTTCTCCCTACGAATCGTGGGGGATCTCGTAGGTGTATTTTCTCCTTAGGAATCGTGAGGACTCCTAAGTGTGTTTTCCCTTATAAGTCGTAAGGATATTACAAGAGTATTTTCTCCTTGTAAGTCGAGTGGACTCACAAGTGTTGTTCACTGTATGGGGATATTTCTCACCATAGGTGGAACTCGGTGGGGGATATATTTATTTATGCCCGTGGATTGTATACAAGGGTCAATATGGGTCCGCCTGTAGGGCAAAAAAATATTTTTGTAGCGTTTTGATGGCTTAAGAACGGGTTTAGATCTCTGTAACCTAAGACTTCTGAATTCTATGAGCCGTGAGGGTTTCATAGGATGGATTCTCCTTACGAGTCATGAGGATCTCGCAAGTGTATTTTCTCCTTAGAGACCGTGTGGATTTCGAGGTGTGTTGCTCTTTTATGAGTCGTAAAGATCTCACGCGGGTATTTTCTCCTCACAAGATCAAAAGGCCCTCTCAAGTGTATTTTATTTTTTTATTATATATTTTTTACGAGATTGCGCCCTTCCGGGTTTTCACAAGCTCGCCGGTAGTCCTGCTGTTTTTACTCACAGCGCTCTTTCAGGTTTTCATCCGTACCTATTTTGCTTGTGGACATAACGTTTTTTTTTCTTTTTTTTAGACGGCCCGCAAGGTAACGCATCCCTAGCTGTAGGTCTCGGCCTTGTTCAAAGGACTACATCATGTGGGACCTGGAAGAGTTATGAATCGCTTATGCCTGTGGATTGTATACGGTAATCGATATGGGGTTTTACCGTAGGGCTAAACGTGTGAGTTTAAGGACATGACGGTCCTTTATCGGAATATTTTGGGGCGAAATGCTAGTTTAGGGACATTCCGGTCCAACATTCCCGTTTTGGGGAAGAATATTAGTTTAGGTACGTTTCGGTCCAGCATTAGTTTAAGGACGTTTCGGTCCATTATTAGTTTAGGGACATCTAGGTCCCGCATTCCTATTTTGGGGATGAATTTTAGTTTAAGGACGTTTCGATCCAGCATTCCCATTTTGGGGACGAATGTTAGTTTAAGGACATTTCGGTCCATTATCACCATTTTTTAGGCGAGTATTAGTTTAAGGACGTTTCGATCCAACGTTCCCGTTTTTGGGACGAATTTTAGTTTAGGGACTTCTCGGTCCATTGTTAATTTAGGGACGTCTCGGTCTATTATTAGTTTAGGGACGTCCCGGTCCAACATTATCACCAATTTTTAGGCGACGGAGCTTTTGGATACTACTTTCAGCGTTATGACTCAGGAAGATAAAGAGCGGACACAAGCGTCGTCATCTATTATTGACCTAAGTCGTGACTCATCAAGCATAGTATGTTTTGAGGAATCGGATGTTTATTGGTCGTAAAGGTCTTTCGCCATGCATATCCATGAGCAGGTAGGCTCCACATTGGTAGACTTTGTCTATGATGTACGGGCCTTCATAGTTCGGCTCGAATTTCCCCCGTTTTGCCCGATTGGGGATCATTGGTCTTTTGACGACTAGCACGAGTTCTCCTTGGCGGAATGTTCTCGGCCTGGTCATTCTTTCGTATGACCGTGTCATCCTTACCTTGTGAGCCTCCAGATTTTGCTGTGCTATAAGGCGAGTTTCGTCAAGGGTGTTGAGCTCTTCAAGCCTAAGATGAGAATTTTCTTCATCTGTCAGCTCATATCGAACTGCTACTCGTAGAGAGGGGAGTTCTATTTCCAACAGGAGCAATGCTTCCGTGCCGAACACCAACGCGTATGGTGTTGTATTCGTGGTCGTCTTGAACGTTGTTCGGTATGCCCAGAGAGCTTCATGTAGCCTTTCGTGCCAGTCTTTTTTGTTTTTGGACACCGTATTTTTTATAATCTTTATCAAGGTCTTGTTGAAAGATTCAGCTAGACCGTTGGCCTGAGGATTATAGACTAAAGAGTATCTCCAATCTATTTTATGCTGTTATGAGAAACATCTTATTTTAAGACTTCTGCAAGCTGGCCCATTATCCGAGATTATCCGTCGTAGAATTCCAAACCGATAGATGACATGAGTTCTGAAGAAGTGGAGGATATTCTCCGTCTTCACCTCCCTTAGTGGTACTGCTTCTGCCCATTTAGAGAAGTAGTCAGTTGTTGCTAATATGAACCGATGTCCTTTGGATGATGTCGGTTCGATAGGGCCGATTATATCGGTTCCCCACATTTCAAACGGCCAACTAACCACTGTCGGGTGTAGTGGATTTGGATGTTGATGGATGAAGTCCCCGTGAATTTGGCACGAGTGGCACTGCTTCGCATATTCGAGGTAGTCCTGGATCATCGTAGGCCAATAGTAACCCATTTTTATCTTCAGCTTCATCTTTGGCCCAGCTTGATGAGAACCACAGAGTCCGTCGTGAGTTTCTTGGACGACTTTCTTTGCTTCCACTGGCCCCAGGAATCTTAGCCATAGATAGTCGAATGATCTCTTATATAGAGTATCATTGACGAAGGTGAAAGGCAAAGCTCGTTTTATTAGCTGATGTCTAGACGACGCATTTTCGGGCGTTCATTGGGATTTGAAGTAGTCTATGAAGATTTCCCTCCAGTCCTTGACCTTTTCTTCGTGCTCTATTTGAAGGGTTACTTGTTCGGTCGTTTCTTTTTCCTTCAGATTACTTTATTAGGTCTTCCGAAGATATTTCTGTTGGCGTGAGAACCCTGCGGCTTTGTGCAATGATCCTCGCATCATCAAGATCTTCATCAGCCAATTCCTTAGCCAATTTGGCCAATGCATCCGCCTTGTTGTTTTCCGCACGCGGTATACTTTCTAGGTTATAGGAAGGGATTTGTGTCAGCAGTTGCTGTACTCTTTTGCCATACTTTATCAGCTCTGTCTTGCATGTCTGATAGTCGTCGTTTACTTAGCTAACGATTAGCTGGGAGTTTCCATATATGAGGAGGTCTTTGATTCCCATTTCGATAGCGATCTCAAGACCTGCTATCAAAACTTCATATTCAGCTTCGTTATTAGTCCTTGGCTCTATTAAGGAGGGGGCGTAACGTATTATCCCTCTTTGTGGGGTCACAAAGATAAGCCCAACCCCAGCTTTTATTATAATGGTGTTTTGCTTCCGCTGCTTCATAGAAGACGCTCCATCGAAATAGAGTTCCTATTTGGAATCATTTTCTTCTCTAATTGCATTGAACGTATGTTCGTCTGGCAACTCACAATTTAAGGGGGAGTCGACTAGTATCGGATGCTCCGCTAGAAAGTCAGCAATGACCTGCCCTTTCATTGCTTTGAGAGGACGGTACATTATCGAGAACTCCATCAGGAGGAGGGCCTATTTGGAAAGCCTTCCTGTTAGTATGGCTCTTGATATTAGATATTTGAGAGGATCCACCTTTGATATGAGATGGACCTTATGTGCCAAGGCATAAGGTCTGAGTTTCGTTATTGCGAAGATCAGTGCCAGGCAATACTTTTCGATAGGGGAATAGTTGTTTTCTGCCCCCAGGAGAACTCGACTTAAATAGTATAGAGCTCTCTCCTTTCCCTGGTCGTTTTCTTGTGCCCACAATACGCCTAGAGAACCCTCAATGGCCGTTGTATATAGGATAAAGGGTTTTTCCTGAATCGGAGCGGTCAGTACCTGCAGATTTTGCAGGTATTGCTTGATTTCGTCCAGTGCGTTTTGGCATTTTTGATCCCAGACGAACGGGGTCCCCTTCTTCATCAAATGACTGTAGGGACGGCATTTTCTGGAGAGGTTGGCTATGAACCGCCAGATATATGCGAGCTTTCTTTGGAGAGACCGCAGTTGTTTGAGGGTTCTCGGCGTGGGCATTTCCATGATCGCCTTGATCTTTGAGGGGTCGATTTTGATACCTCGGTAATGTTAGTTATATGTATGCCCTAGAGGCCATTATTCTAAATGTGATGTATATTATAGTGGATGCTTGGAAATATATAGGGAGAACTTTCTTGCTCGACATGATAGTATGCAATCTGGTTGTTCTTTATCTTAACATGTACACTTGTTGTCTTTCCATTACATGTTGATAAAGCCCTTAGGATGAGTACTTGACTACCAGGATTATGATGCAGATCATACTAGTAGGGCAAAAGTAGTCGATAAGTACATCCTTCAATTGTTCCTGGTCGTGGGAGTATCGAGACGGGGCATAGCTATTCCAGAGTAGACTAGTGTTTATAATATGTATGCCCTAGAGCCTATTATTATACATGTGATGTATATTATAGTGGATGCTTGGACATATATAGGGAGGACTTTCTTGCTCAACATGATAGTATGCTATCTGGTTGCTCTTTATCTTAACATGTACACTTATTGTCTCTCTATTACATGTTGATAAAGCCCTTAGGATGAGTATTCGACTACCAGGATTATGATGCAGATCATACTAGTGGGGCAGAGGTAGTAGGTAAGTACATCCTTCAATTGTTCCTAGTCGTGGGAGTATCGAGACGGGGCATCGATATTCCAGAGTAGACTAGCGTATACGCTTCTTGACCCATATGATGGGCGATGGATGATCCCGCATCCATTGGTATTTGACATCAGAGAAGGTATACGGGTGCTCAGTGGAGACTGGGTACACTGGACGGACTCGCCGAGAACTCCTAGATGGTATTATACCTATCGTCAGATAGCAGTTCTCTGGTGACACTGGTACAGGTTAGTCTGTCGACCCGAGATCGCCATAGTGTCTTGTGTGATTCCCACTGTGCTTTGATTTCCACCTTACAACATTCAAGAGATCGTGCAAAAAGGTGGTTTTGGGTACAGTCCCGATTCACATGGAGGCAATGAGCGATAGGAGGGGATTTCGTCTCTCCCGGTATTGGGGGTTGATGTTGCGCTATGCTTGATTGGTTATAACAGGAAATCCCTAACCAGGGTTGCTAAGATCTACTGGTAAGTGTTATCAGTAGTTTCTCGAACCGTTATGAGCCTCACATCGGCATGACTTATCAGGCTATTAGGGTCTGACGATTACCACCCCCAGGCTGTGATATGCGACATATCAGACGAAGAGACCGGACTGTAATGTAGTGTTACTGATTGGATTCGCAGGAGTATGAGCAGGCTTGCTTGTTGATCTTCTGATCGCTCAATACCCGGGTGGCCGTTACGTTTAGCAAACCGCTTGCGGCTTGTGGGTGACTGATATGATCACCACCTACTGCCGGCGTATTTACTAGTCTTTAGAGTCCTACACAGAGGTTTCCTGGCTCAAGCGAAACGAAGTAGGAGCACATATGTGATATGTGCGGGACCGAGATTAATACGCGTATGTGAAACCGTATTCTATTCTCGCGATATGTGATATCGGTCGGTTATATATGATATAACTGGGCTGTCGAATCAAGTGTTGTTTCGACAAGTTGGTACATTTGATATTAGTCGGATGTAAATGATATAGCCGGATTATTAAATCAAGTGTTGATTTAATAATTTAATGTGTAATTATATATATTTGATATATTATATTACATTAACTAATATTAGCTCACTTAAGTATTCTTTTTCTCACTAGTGTACACTTAGTATATATGTGATATATATTAATGTACATCTTTTGTGTCATGCTTGATGCCACATGCAACATGGGTGTATGAGACTAACACCATGCAAATAATAATGAAGGGTTTATTTATTTAAAGTAAATCAAAATTAGTTGGAAATAAGTCACATGGTTGATGCTTAGTGGAAGCTTGTAGAACCCATTGACTTAGTCCACTAATTTTGTCTTACATTAGATATTTATTAACCCAACCATTATCATTAGCCATGATTAAGTCTCTACATGAGTTAGTATGAGATATTATCTCACCCATGGTTGCTATTCTCACCACTTGATTCATTCTTCACTTGCTTCATTCCATGGTTGTTTCTTCATCTCCTTCCTCAAGCTTTCTAGCTTCATGAGAGGTGGAAAAAAATAGTGAGAAAATAATTTCTAAAGTGAGCAAAATTCCTACTTCATCAATCTCTTTTATACTAGCCATTTAGATTGGGTTCTTTGTTCACTAGTTCATCACTTAGTGAAGAGGTAGCTTGAGTTAGTGTCTCCTCGACGTAGATCATTTTCGGCCTCGAAAACTTCAAGCAAGCTTGTTCATTTCACCTTGTGGAGCCTCACTAGAGTCCGGGAGATCACTACTTGGAGCGAAGGGACTACTACACGGAGCTATTGAAGTGAAGGACCGGTCTGCAAAGGTTGTATTCCTTGTTCACTTAGATATAAAGATATTTACATGCTTGTTCGTCTAATTCTCTAGTTTAGATTCTAGCGTTAGGGTTCTTTAGCGCGCCAATTTTTTTAAAATGGCATGGTCGATGCCTTCCGAAACCCAGCGGCGATACTAGGGAATCTAGCAGTGATATCAGAGCCATGCTAGAGAATTAGACGATTTTTGTAGTATTACGAAACCGAAATAACTCCGAAACACTCGAAACTAAAACCTGGTTTCTGTCGAATTTTTCAGGGTGTCGAAATTTTTTTAAGCAACAGCAGAATGTTATATGAGATGTAACATGAACACTACAGAAATTTGAGCCCCCCTCGTCGGATTTTGGCCGGCGACATCACAAGAAAATCCAGCCTGGCCGGTCCATTTCATGAGTTTGGGCTTCAAATTTTTGTGGTGTTCCAGTCTCTGGGTTTTGGTGTTTGTTTTTACTGATATTGCATATGATGTTATATTTCTGTAAAGGCAATTCGGAGTGTTTCGTAGTCGTAATTCTAACATCGTTTTGGGTTATTTAGATGACATTAAAAAGTTCGAACGGATATCAATAACCCAATTTTTCCATCGCTGGAAATTTTCCAAGAGTTGGATTTTTCCATGTTTAAAATCTTCAGAAAATCGTGCATGTGTTTTCTATGGACCCTCTAGAAGAACAAAACCCTAACTCGATTCTGTGACCGCCGGAACCGCTACTAAACCCTAGGGTTTGTGGTAGTTCTGCGGCGCCATAGGTGAGGCAAGGGTTGACCCTTCTACGGTTGGTCCATAGGTGTTGTGGCATCTTCTGGGTGTTTTTTAAACTCCGCTCAAGTGTTGAGCTTTGTGGGAAATTTTGGGTGTTTGTTGATTCGATCGAAAATTTTAATATCGTCTAGCTATCTATGATTATGATACAATACTTGGAATCCACAATATTTAGTTTTGTGAAAACTAATTTGAATTTTATAAATCTAGCAATTCAATCTCATTTGATCGGTTACTACGGGATTTTGATGTGGATTAAAAGTCCGTCGCAATCAAGTAGTGTACGTGGATACTCGCCGGGTAATCTTACTAGATAGCCACACCCCATAGCCCTGACCAAGTGACTGTAGGAGAACCCCATCACCAACAGCATCCGTTTGGGTGTTCGCGGCCGAGGTGTTCCGCCTAAGTGCACTTCGTCGACGACATCGGGGGTGCGGCCGTCTACTAAAGTTTCCGAAGAACATTCGATCAGGTTGTCGGGAATCTTGTTGAATTACCCAACTGGTTATTGGAAAGTGTTTTCAATATCGAGACTAAAATGCGGGGTTTATAATTGTTAGGCATGTGATGTCTAAGAAATTCATTTGGTTAGGAATGAAATCCAAAGTATGTGATACATTGGGTTTATGATGTCTAAGGTGGTTGCGGATTCCAATTGTTGTAGTTTTTCACTTTCTTTTCTGCGACCGTAAGTGTAATATGTAGTGTATCGCCGGTTTCATTGCTATATGTCAATGACAATTGGGATACACATATTTACTTACGTTGATGACATGTGATGTTATGTGTTGCTGTGATATGTTATATTGGATTGTCGTGTTTGAATAGCCAGGGGTTTTTATGTGAGATGAGAGTTTTTCATTTTCATTCATGTAAAAACTTGTATATAATATTCTTTTATTGGGACACTTCCGGGTTGAGGATGATGTCACCATTGATGCATATTATTTACTTTTCCGTATTAGGATAGACCCAAGGAGGAGAGCACAAGTAACCGGGTTTTAGAGTCCAGTGCGAGACCATCTCGAGGAGTTAAGATCGGGTCTCCTAACTCTAGAATTGGTAGGGTTTCTTGCTGCTCTCGTAGGGGTCTAGGGATGTGGGTTTGGCTATTCATCACGACAGTGGAATCTGTGTTTTTTACTAGCTTAATTTAAAACACGGAATTTCTAGTATATCCAATATTTCATATATAGATCTTCTGCTGTTGATATTCTGTAATGTGATCACTTTATATTCTGAGATGAATACTTATATTATATATATGATATATAATAAATATTGCTGCTTTCGATTCTTCTGTGATGCTTAAGAAGCATAATTGATGGGACTTCATTAATGAGATTAATGAAATAAAAGAAACCTAAAGATATTGTAGAATCTTGTTTTAAAAACCGGTAGCTCTAGTTCTTGCTTTGCATAGTGGTATTCCTTGTAGAATATCCAGCACCTTATTCAATAAGGAAAGAGCCGAGATCCCTTCACCGGGAGTGACCTCTTTAGCGAAACTATCAGATACTACAACCCACTCAGTTTTGTTTTTGATTGCTTCTCTAGTTCTTGTTTTGCATAGTGGTATGCGTGAAATATCCAGCACCTCATTCGATGAGGAAAGAGCCGAGATCCCTTCACCGGAAGTGACCTCTTTAGCAAAACTAGCAAAACCCTCAAAAACACTCCTTTTCAAAATCACTCGATTCTACAACGATATTAAGTTCATTACGCAAAACGTTTCTTAAAAACCAGTTGTAGCCCTCCGTCATTTCAGATAAGTACATTTTAGTATTCGTGCTGCGTTTGTTGACCTTAGCCAAGGCGTAGTGTGCGGTAGCTCATTAGTGCTTATCTGCGGCATATGATGCGATTGAGTTAGCGTAGTCGTGCGGCTTTATTGACCTTAGCCAAGGGTCGTACGGGTGGGTTCAATTCAATAATAAAATTATGGGTTGAACTTGACTAGCGCTTATAATTTGTTGACCATAGCCAAGTTCATAAGTTGCTAGGGGCAAAATATTATCGGGAATTTCAAGTGTTAAAATTTGTAATGAGATTGCATGCCTTCTATGAGATAGTTGGATCCCGATACCCACTGCGAGTAAGAGTTGCTCCTAGGAGAGTTTAACATATTACAATTAGCTGATCAAGTAGGTGTCTAAAAAGGTGTTACCGGGGTTACGTCCCTGGGAAAACGAGGTTTATTTTAATTAGGTCCGTGCGAAAGCACGGGGAACCTCCCTCAAAATACCAACATTGGCCTTGCCGAAAGATTGGCGAACTTGTAGGGTGTAATTAATCCCGGCTAGTTTTACCTTTTAGGGTTTGAAGGAAGATTTGATAAAAACAGTGGGAGCCATCCTGATTAGATAAAATAATAACCAATTTGATCTTGCAAGAGCATACGCAGAGTGTTTTCTTCTATCTCTCCTGGTAGCAACCGTAACATGCCTTAATCAAGATAATAATATGGATGCATTGACCGAACCTGCTTATTATAGTATGTTGGGGAACGTTGGTTCCGCTCTATTTTATAACTGTTATAAGTCCAAGCAGGAAATAGGAAAATATCCGGATTCCTACGTGACCCAATCGAGGAATAAGCATGTTAATGCATATTCTTCGGGTATGTTCGTTACCAAGAACTGTTTCTCAGTATTCTCTACGTCCTAGGTATAAGATACCAGATCAGGATCCCATATATGTAATTTGTTACATGGGCTACAAAAAGGTAGAGAACTGAGATTGGATGATATGTCTCTAAGTGTTAGAGAATGGTGCAATTGTTCAGCCAAAGTAGTTGGCAAATATCACCTTGTATTAATACATTGATTCTGAACGAATGTTATTACATACCGAACCTGATATACAACATTACATCAGATTTTTTATTGAGTTAAAGAAGGATATAATTCTGGATTGGAGGATAATATTGTGAACATTTTCCTGAATCAAGAGTTGATTGGATCAGGCACGTTATGTAATGGCATATACGTTCTAAATCAAACCACAGTTCAAAGTATATAGAACACACACGAGAGGATTAGTTCAGAAATGAACGAATCCTTCTTATGGCATTGTAGACTAGGTCATATCAATGCGACACGACCAGCTAAGTTACATAAGGATGAATATAAGAATCTATTCGAATTTTTATCTTATGATACTTGCCAGTCTTTTCTCAAAGGTAAAATGACCAATACTCCGTTTATTGGAAACAGAGAAAGAGTTACTGAACTCTTAGGACGAATACATGATGATGTATACGGTCCTATGTCTACAAATGCCAAGGTTGGTTCTTCGTACTTCATTATATTCACTGATCATCTCTCAGGATTCAGACATATGTTCCTGTTGAAACACAAGTCTGAAACTTTTGAGAAATTCAAGGAATATAAGCTTGAAGTTGAGAACCAGATGGGTAGAAGTATTAAAGTCCTTCGATGTGATCGAGGAAGTGAATACTTGTGCATGGAGTTCCTGGAGTTTCTAAAAGGAGAATGTGATTCTCTTTCAGCTTACTCCTTCGTATATACCAAAGCACAATGGTGTATCGGGATGAAGGTATCACACCCTATGAGATATGGCACACTCTATGATGAGTACTGCTGAGTTACCTGTTTCCTTTTGGGAATTATGCACTTGAGAAGCTGCATATCTATTGAATGGGGTTCCATCTAAATCACTGCCTACCACTCCATATGAGATATGGAATGGGAAGAGACCATGTGTTAAACGAGTTAAGATATGGGGTTGTCCGGCCTATGTTGAAAAACAAAATCCGGACAAGCTCGAGGCAAGGACAGTTTTGTAAGTTTGTTGAATATCCCGACCATTCACGAGGGTATATCTTCTACCCCACTGAGGAGCAAAAGCTATTTTGTTTCTCAGCATGCCACCTTTTTAGAAAAGGAATTTCTTGTGAAGAAATTAGTGGTCATGAGGTAGAACTGGAAGTATTTATAGCTGGACAAACTAACAGCTGATGATTTGGTAAAACCAAATGATTCAATAGTCTCCGACGAACCTCAGCCTCTCCGCGAATCTAGTAGGGTTCCTCATCCCCCTGTGAGATACTACGGTTTCCTCGGTGACAGTGGGAGCGAGGATTGCATCATGGTAGATGATGACCCAACCAGGTTCAGGTATGCCATCACGAGTGGGGACTCTATGAAATGGCTGGATGCTATGCAATCAGAGATGGAATCCATGTACACCAACAAAGTATGACTTTGAATGTTGCACCTGAAGGGTTAAAACCCATTGGGAGCAAAAGGATTTTGAGAGGATTCTTGGTGTAAATAGAAAAGTTGAGACTTTCAAAGCTAGACTTGTAGTAAAAGGCTATCGTCAATAACCAGGTATGGTTTATGATGAAACCTTTTCTCCAGTGGCTATGCTTAAGTCCATCAGGATTAAAGCACGCATCGCGGAGTTGGAACATCTGTTTTGATGTGGCAGTCAAAGAATTTGACTTCATCAAAAAGGTAGATGAACCTTGTATATACAAGATGGTTGTAGAGATTAAGGTTGTCTTCCACGTATTATACGTAGATGACATACTCTTGATAGGAAATGGTTTCTTATGCTACACTTGGTCAAGCTCCTCTTATCACGAGGATTCTCCATGGAAGATCTGGATGATACCTACTACATCTTATGGATTATGATATATGGTGATAGATCTAAGTGGATGTTGGGAGTGCCCCAAATCCAGGTACACTAACACCATACTAAAGGGGTTTAGTATAGAGGATTCTAAGCGTGGTGGTTCGCCCACTTACTCAGGAATCACTCTCTCCATAAAGATGTCTCCCGAGACTGATTTGGAGAGAGCTCGCGTGCAAGGGATATCCTATGCTTCGGCAGTAGGCTCTATCATGTATGCGATGTTATGTACCAGACTAGATGTAGCTGACTCACTAGCTGTAGTGATCAGGAATCAATCGGATCTTGGGAGAATCACTGGAAAGCTGTGTAGGACATTCTTAAGTACTTGAGAAGAACTAAAGAAATGTTCTTGGGGTTTGGTAACGGTGAACTCCAGTGGGAGTCCTTTACCAATTCGAGCTTCCAGAGTAATAAGGTTGACTGAAAGTCAGTCTCGAGCTTTGTCTTTACCCTCAGTGGAGGGACGGTATGTAGGAAGAGTTCCAAGCTATATACCGTGGCAAACTAAACGATAAAGGCTGAATACATCGCTACCAACGATGCTACCAAAGTGGATGTCTGGATATTTCTTGTTCATGAGATGAACATGGTTCCTACCATTGAGCGTCCAATAACTGTTATTGTGACAACAATGGAGTTGTGGCTTTGGCCTAGGAACACCGGTCCCATCAGCGATCCAGACATATTCTGAGGCAAGTATTACTTGATCAGGGAGATGGTTGATCTCCAAGGGATCGAGGTTAGGAGAGCTGGCGCAAAGGATAACACCGCGGATCCACTCACAGAAGTCTTTCCCTAGAGAGACTTTTATGGGGCGTTGGGTATGAGATAATACAACAAATGGACTTAGTGCAAGTGGGAGATTGTTAGTTATATGTATGACCTAGAGGCCATTATTATACATGTGATGTATATTATAGTGGATGCTTGGACATATATAAGGAGAACTTTCTTGCTCAACATGATAGTATGCTATCTGGTTGCTCTTTATCTTAACATGTACACTTATTGTCTCTCTATTACATGTTGATAAAGCCCTTAGGATGAGTACTTGACTACCAGGATTCTAATGCAGATCATACTAGTAGGGCAGAGGTAGTCGATAAGTACATCCTTCAATTGTTCCTAGTCGTGGGAGTATCGAGACGGGGCATCGATATTCCAGAGTAGACTAGCGTATGCGCTTCTTGACCTATCTGATGGGCAATGGATGATCCCACATCCATTGGTGTTTGACATCAGAGAAGGTATACGGGTGCTCAATGGAGACTGGGTACACTGGACGGACTCGTCGAAAACTCTTAGATGGTATTATACCTATCGTCAGATAGCAGTTCTCTGGTGACACTGGTACAGGTTAGTCTGTCGACCCGAGATCGTCATAGAGTCTTGTGTGATTCCCACTGTGCTTTGATTTCCATATTACCACGTTCAAGAGATCGTGCAAAATCGTGGTTTTGGGTACAGTCCTGAGTCACATGAAGGCAATGAGCGATAGGAGGGGATTTCGTCTCTCCCGGTATTGGGGGTTGATGTTGCGCTATGCTTGATTGGCCATAACAGGAAATCCCTGGCCAGAGTTGCTGAGATCCACTGGTAAGTGTTATCAGTAGTTTCTCGAACCGTTATGAGCCTCACATCAGCATGACTTATCAAGCTATTGGGGTCTGACGATTACCACCCCAAGGCTGTGATATGCGACATATCAGACGAAGAGACCGGACTGTACGGTTGTGTTACTGATTGGATTCGCAGGAGTATGAGCAGGCTTGCTTGTTGATCTTCTGATCGCTCAATACTCGGGTGGCCGTTATGTTTAGTAGACCGCTTGAGGATTGTGGGTGACTGATATGATCACCACATACTGCCGGCGTATTGACGAGCCTTTAGAGTCCTACACAGAGGTTTCCTGGCTCAAGCGAAACGAAGTAGGAGCACATATGTGATATGTGCGGGACCGAGATTAATACGCGTATGTGATACCGTATTCTATTCTCGCGATATGTGATATCGGTCGGTTATATGTGATATAATCGGGCTGTCGAATCAAGTGTTGATTCGATAAGTTGATACATTTGATATTAGTCGGCTGTATATGATATAGCCGGATTATTAAATCAAGTGTTGATTTAATAATTTAATATATAATTATATATATTTGATATATTATCTTACATTAACTAATATTAGGTCACTTAAGTATTCTTTTTCTCACTAGTGTACACTTAGTATATTTGTGATATATATTAATGTATATCTTTTGTGTCATGCTTGATGCCATATGCAACATGGGTGTATGAGACTAACACCATGCAAATAATAATGAAGGGTTTATTTATTTAAAGTAAATCAAAATTAGTTGGAAATAAGTCACATGGTTGATGCTTAGTGGAAGCTTGTAGAGCCCATTGACTTAGTCCACTAACTTTGTCTTATATTAGATATTTATTAACCCAACCATTATCATTAGCCATGGTTAAGTCTCTACATGAGTTAGTAAGAGATATTATCTCACCCCTGGTTGCTATTCTCACCACTTAATTCATTCTTCACTTGCTTCATTCCATGGTTGCTTTCTTCATCTCCTTCCTCAAGCTTTCTAGCTTCATGAGAGGTGGAAAAAAAAATAGTGAGAAAATAATTTCTAAAGTGAGCAAAATTCCTACTTCATCAACCTCTTCTCTACTAGCCATTTAGATTGGGTTGTTTCTTCACTAGTTACTTAGTGAAGAGATAGCTTGAGTTAGTGTCTTCTCGACGTAGATCATCTTCTGCCTTGAAGACTTCAAGCAAGCTTGTTCATTTCACCTTATGGAGCCTCACTAGAGTCCGTGAGATATCACTACTTGGAGCGAAGGGACTACTATACGGAGCTATTGAAGTGAATGACCGGTCTACAAAGGTTGTATTCCTTGTTCACTTAGATGTAAAGATGTTTACATGCTTGTTCGTCTAATTCTCTAGTTTAGATTCTAGCGTTAGGGTTCTTTAGCGCGCCAATTTTTTTAAAATGGCGTGGTCGATGCCTCCCGAAACCCAGCGGCGACACTAGGGAACCCATCAACTAGCGTATACGCTTTTTGACCCATATGATGGGCGATGGACAATCCCACATCCATTGATGTTTGACATCAAAGAAGGTATACGGGTGTTCAGTGGAGACTGGGTACACTGAACGGACTCGCCGAGAACTCTTAGATGGTATTATACCTATCGTTAGATAGCAGTTCTCTAGTGACACTGGTACAGATTAATCTGTTGACCAGAGATTGTCATAAAGTCTTGTGTGATTCCCACTGTGCTTTGATTTCCACCTTACCACGTTCAAGAGAACGTGCATAACGGTGGTTTTTGGGTACAGTCCCGAGTCACATGGAGGCAATGAGCGATAGGAGGGGATTTCGTCTCTCCCGGTATTGGGGGTTGATGTTGCGCTATGCTCGATTGACCATAACAGGAAATTCCTGGCCAGGGTTGCTGAGATTTGATGGTAAGTGTTATCAGTAGTTTCTCGAACCGTTATGGTCCTCACATCGGCATAACTTATCAGGCTATTGGGGTCTGACGTTTACCTCCCCAGGTTGAGATATGCATCATATCTGACGAAGAGACCGGACTGTACGGTAGTATTACTTATTGGATTCGCAGGAGTATGAGCAGGCTTGCATGTTGATCTTCTGATCGCTCAATACCCGGGTATCCGTTACGTCCAGCTAGTACTGCTGACGGCTTGTGGGTGACTGATATGATCATCACCTACTGCCAGTGTATTGACGAGTCTTTGGAGTCCTATAAAGAGGTTTCCTAGCTCAAGAGAAACGAAGTAGGAGCACATATATGATATGTGCGGGACCGAGATTAATGCGCGTATGTGATACCGCATTCTATTCTCGCGATATGTGATATCGATCGGATATATGTGATATAGCCGGGTTATCGAATCAAGTGTTGATTCGATAAAGTTGATACATATGATATTAGTCGGTTATATGTGATATAGCCGGATTATTAAATCAAATGTTGATTTAATAATTTAATGTATAATTATATATTTGATATATTAGTTTGCATTAACTAATATTAGCTCACTTAAGCATTTCTTTTTCTCACTTGTGTGTACACTTAATATATATGTGATATATATTACTGTGTCATGCTTGTTGCTACATGCAACATGGGTATATGAGACTCACACCATGCTTATGATAATGTAAGGTTTTATTTATTTAAAGTAAATCAAAATTAGTTGGAAATTAGTCACATGGTTAAACTTAGTGGAAGCTTGTAGAACCATTGACTTAGTCCACTAATTTTGTTTTACTAAAGATATTTATTAACCCAACCGTTATGATTAGCCATGGTTTAGTCTGTACATGAGTTAGTATATGATATTAACTCACCCATGGTTCTTATTCTACACTTGCCTTTTTCCATGGTTGCTTTTCTTCATCTCCTTCCTCAAGCTCTCTAGCTTTTTGGGAGGTGAAGAAAATTAATGAGAAAAATTATTCTAAAGTGAGCAAAATTCCTACTTCATCAACCTACACTAGATTAGCCATTTAGTTTAGGTTGTTTGCTTCACAATTAGTGAAGATGTAGCTTGATTTAGTGTCTCCTCGACGTAGATCATCTTCAGCCTCGAAGACTTCTAGCAAGCTTGTTCCTTTCATCTTGTGGAGCCTTTCTAGATTCTGGGAGTTCACTACTTGGAGCGAAGGGGCTACTATACGGAGCTATTGAAGTGAAGGACCGGTCTACAAAGGTTGTATTCCTTTTTCACTTAGTGTAAAGATATTTACATTCTAGTTTCGTCTAATTCTCTAGTTAAGATTCTAGGTTAGGGTTCTTTAGCGTGCCATTTTTTTGGAAACGGCATGGTTGATACCTCCCGAAACCCAATGGTGGTGCTGCGGAACCCTACAGTGGTATCAGAACCATGCTAGAGAATTAGACGATATTTGTAGAATTACGAAACTGAAACAACTCCGAAACCTCGAAACGAAACCCATAGTTTCTGTTGAATTTTAAAAAGCCTCTAAAAATTTTTTAAGCGACTGCAGAGTGTTACATATGATGTAACATGAACACCACAGAAAATTTAGCCCCCTTCGCCGCATTTTGACCGACCACATTGTGATAAAAACCGGCCTGGTCAGTTTTTCAGTATAGTTTTGGGTTGAATTTTCTCTGGTGTTCTAGGCTCTGGGTTTTGGTGTTTCAGGTGTTGCTTGTTTTTGCTGAGATTGCATATGATGTTATCTTTATGCAAAGGCAATTTGGAATGCTTCATAGTCGTAATTCTAACATCGTTTCGGGTAATCTTGACGGCGTTAAAAAGTTCGAACGAATATCAAATATCCATTTTTCTCCCTCGCTGGAAATTTTCCAAGAGTTGGATTTTTCCTAGTTTAAAATCTTTAGAAAATCATGCAGGTGTTTTCTATGGACCCTCTAGAAGAATGAAACCCTAACTCGATTCTATGACTGTCGGAACCGCCACCAAACCCTAGGGTTTACGGTAGTTCCGCAGCGCCATAGGTGAGGCAAGGGTTGGCCATTCTACGGTTAATCCATAGGTGGTGTGGCATGTTCTGGGTATTTTTAAACTGTGCTCAAGTGTTAAACTCTCTGCGAAATTTTGGGTGTTTGTTGATTCGATCGAAAAGTTTAACATCGTCTAACTATCTGTGATTGTGATACAATATTTGAAATCCACAAAATTTAGTTTTATGAAAACTAATTTGAATTTTATAAATCTAGCAATTCGGTCTCATTTGATCGGTTGCCACGGGATTTTGATGTGGATCAAAAGTCCGTCGCAATTACGTAGTGTACGCGGATACTCGCTGGCTAACATTACTAGACATCCATGCCCCATAGCCCCGACCAAGTGACTATAGGAGAACCCCATAGCCAAAAGCATCCATCCGGGTGCTCGCGGCTGCGGTGTTCCGCCTAAGTGCACTTCTTCGATGGCATCAGGGGTGCGGCCGTCTACTAAAGTTTCCGACGAGCATTCGATCAGGTTGTCAGGAATCTTGTTGAATTACCCGACTGGTTATTGAAAATTGTTTTCAATATCGAGACTAAAATGCGAGGTTTATAATTGTTAGGCATGTGATGTCTAAGGAATTCATATGGTTAGGCATGAAATTCGAAATATGTGATACATTGGGTTTATGATGTCTAAGGTGGTTGCGGATTCCAATTGTTGTAGTTTTTCACTTTCTTTTCTGCGACCGTAAGTGTAATATGTGGTGTATTACCGGTTTCGTTGCTATATGCCAACGACAATTGGGATACGCATATTTACTTACGTTGATGACATGTGTTGTTATGTGTTGTTGTGATATGTTATATTGGATCGTCGTGTTTGAATAGCCGGGGGGTTTTATGTGAGATGGGGTTTTTTCATTTTCATTCATGTAAAAACTTGTATGTAATATTCTTTTATTGAGGCACTTCCGGGTTGAAGATGATGTCACCATTGATGTATATTATTTACTTTTTTGCATTAGGATAGACCCAAGGTGGGGAGCATAAGTAACCGGGTTCTAGAGTCCAGTGGGAGACCATCTCGAGGAGTCGAGACCGGGTCTCCTAACTCTAGAATTGGTAGGGTTGCTTGCTGCTCTCGTAAGGGTCTAAGGATGTGGGTTTGGCTATTCATCGCGATCGTGGAATCCGTGTTTTTTAATGGCTTAATTTAAAACACGGAATTCCTAGTATATCCAATATTTCCTATGTGGACTTCTACTGCTGATATTCTGTGATGTGATCACTTTATATGATGAGAAGAATGTTGTTATTATATATATGATATATAATAAGCGTTGCTTATGTTTTGCACCTGCGCTAGCCCCGCCCTGCTATGCCATTAGTTAAGTAACCTAACGGTGCATAACGGGACACTGTGGCGAATGCGAATGGCATAAGCGTTCGATATATTTTTGTTTCTTCTGTGATGCTTAGGAAGCATAAATGATGGGACTTTATTAGTGAGATTAATGAAATAAAAGAAACCTAAAGATGTTGTAGAATCCTGTTTTAAAAACCGATAGCTCTAGTTCTTGCTTTGCATAGTGGTATTCCTTGTAGAATATCCAGCACCTTATTCGAAAAGAGCCGAGATCCCTTCACCGGGAGTGGCCTCTTTAGCGAAACTGGCAGATGCTACAACCCACTCGGTTTTGTTTTTGATTGCTTTTTTAGTTCATGCTTTGCATAGTGGTATTTGTGAAATATCCAGCACCTCATTCGATGAGGAAAGAGCCGAGATCCCTTCACCGGGAGTGACATCTTTAGCGACACTAGTAAAAGCCTAAAAAACACTCCTTTCAAAAATCACTCGATTCTACAACGACATCAAGTTTATTACGCAAAAGGTTTTCTTAAAAACCTGTCGTAGACCTCCGTCATTTCAGATAAGTACTACTTAGTATTCGTGCTACGTTTGTTGGTCTACGTCAAGGTGTAGTGTGTGGTAGCTAACTAGTGATTATCTGCAACATAAGATGAGATTGGATTAGGGTAGTCGTGCGACTTTGTTGGACTCCGTTAAGGGTCGTGCGGGTGGGTTTAATTCAATCATGAAATGTACGAGTTGAACTTGACTGGCAGCCTATGGTTTGTTGGCTTCCGTCAAGGTCATAGGACGCTAGGGGTAAAATATTATTGGGAATTTCAAGTGTTGAAATTTGCAATGAGATTGCATGCCTTCTATGAGATAGTTGGATCCCGATACCCACTGAGAGTAAGAGTTACTCCTGGGAGAGTTTTGCACATTACAATTAGCCGATCAAAGTAGGTGTCTAGAAAGGTGTTAACGGAGTTACGCCCCTGGGAAAATGAGGTTTATTTTAATTAGGTCCGTGCGAAAGCACGGGGAACCTCTCTCAAAGTACCGACATTGGCCTGGCCGAAAGATTGGCGAACTTGTAGGATGTAATTAATCCCGGCTAGTCTACATTTTAGGGTTTGAAGGAAGATTTGATAAAAACAGTGGGAGTCATCCTGATTAGATAAAATAATAACCAATCTGATCTTGCAAGAGCATACGCAGAGTATTTTCTTCTCTCTCTCTCTCCTGGTAGCGACCGTGACATGCCTTAATCAAGATAATAATATGGATGTATTGACCGAACCTGCTTATTATGCTGAGCTGGGGAACGTTTGTTTCGCTCTATCTTACAATTATTATAAGTCCGAGTAGGAAATAGGGAATATCCGGATTCCTATGCGACCCAGTCGAGGAATGAGCATGTTGATGCATATTCTTTGGGTGTGTTCGTTACCGAGAACTGTTTCTCAGTATCCTCTACGTTCTAGGTATGAGATACCGGATCAGGATCCCACATATGTAATCTGATACATGGGCTTCAGAAAGGTAGAGAACTGGGATTGGATAATGTCTCTAAGTGTTAGAGAATGGTGCAATTGTTGCAGCCAAATCAGTTGGCATATATCACCTTGTATTACCAAATGGTAAATACATTGATTCTGAACAAACGTTATTAGATACCGAACCTGATATACAACATTACATCAGCTTCTTTATTATGTTAAAGAAGGATATAATTTTGTATTGCAGGATAATATTATGAACATTTTCCTGAATCAAGAGTTGATTGGATCATGCACGTTATGTAATGACATATACATTCTAAATTAAACCACAGTTCAAAGTATATAGAACACACACAAGAGGATTAATTCAAAAATGAACGAATCCTTCTTGTGGCATTGTAGACTAGGTCATATCAATGCGACACGACTAGCTAAGTTACATAAGGATGAATATTTGAATCCGTTTGAATTTTCATTTTATAATATTTTCCAATCCTGTCTCAAAGGTAAAAATGACCAAAACTCTGTTTACTGGAATCAGAGAAAGAGTTACTGAACTCTTGGGACTGATACATGGTGATGTATACGGTCCTATGTCTACAAATGCCAGGGTTGGTTCCTCGTACTTCATTATATTCACTGACCATCTCTCAAGATTCGGACATATGTTCCTGTTGAAATACAAGTCTGAAACTTTTGAGAAATTCAAGGAATATAAGCTTGAAGTTGAGAACCAGACGGGTAGAAGTATTAAGTCCTTCGATGTGATCGGGGAGCAGAATACTTGGGCATGGAGTTCCTGTATAATTTAAAAGGAAAATAGGGATTCTCTCTCAGCTTACTCATTCGAGTACACCATAGCACAACGGTGTATCGGGGCAGAGGTATCGCACCCTATGAGATATGGCGCGCTCTATGATGAGTATTGCTAAGTTGCCTGTTTCCTTTTGGAGTTATGCACTTAAGAAGTTGCATATCTATTGAATATGGTTCCATCCAAATCTTTGCCTACCACTCTATATGAGATATGGAATGGGAAGAGACCATATCTTAAACGAGTTAAGATATGGGGTTGTCCGGCCTATGTTGAAAGGCAAAATCCGGACAAACTTGAGGTAAGGTCAGTTCTGTATAAGTTTGTTGGATGTCCCGAACATTTGCAAGGGTATATCTTCTACCTAACTAAGGAGCAAAAGGTGTTTTGTTTCTCAGCGTGCCACCTTTTTAGAAAAGGAATTTCTTATGGAAGAAATTAGTGGTCAGAATGTAGAACTGGAAGGAGTTCCAGCTTGATAAACTAACAACTGATGATTTGGTGAAACCAAAGGATTCAATAGTCTCCAACGAACCTCGGCCTCTCCGCAAATTTGGTAGGGTTCCTCATCCACCTGAGAGATACTACGGTTTCCTCGGTGACGGTGGGAGCGAGGATTGCATCATGGTAAATGATGACCTAACCAGGTTCAGACAGGCCATCACGAGTAGGGACTCTATGAAATGGCTGGATGCTATGCAATCATAGATGGAATCCATGTACACCAACAAAGTATGACTTTGAATGTTACACCTGAAGGGGTAAAACCTATTGGGAGCAAGTGGATCTTGAGAAGATTCTTGGTGTAGATGGAAAATTTGAGACTTTCAAAGCTAGACTTGTAGTAAAAGGCTATCGTCAATAACCAGGTGTGGTTTATGATGAAACCTTTTCTCCAGTGGCTATGTTTAAGTCCATCAGGATTAAAGCATGCATCGCGGAGTTAGAACATCTGTTTTGATGTGGCGGTCAAAGAATTTGACTTCATCAAAAAATAGATGAACCTTGTATATACAAGAAGGTTGTAGAGAGTAAGATTGTCTTCCAAATATTGTACGTAGATGACATACTCTTGATAGGAAATGATTTCCTATGCTACACTCGGTCAAGCTCCTCTTATCACAAAGATTCTCCATGGAAGATCTGGATGATACCTACTATATCTTGTGGATTATGATCTATGGTGATAGATCTAAGTGGATGTTGGGAGTGTCCCAAATCCAGGTACATTAACACCATACTAAAGGGGTTTAGTATGGAGGATTCTAAGCGTGGTGGTTCACCCACTTACTCATGAATCACTCTCTCTGAAAAGATTTCTCCCGAGACATATTTGGAGAAAGCTCGCGTGCAAGAGATACCCTATGCTTCAGCACTAGGCTCTATCATATATGCGATATTATGTACCAGACAAGATGTAGCTAACTCACTAGGTGTAGTGATCAGGAATCAATCGGATCTTGGGAGAATCACTGGACAGCTGTGAAGGACATTCTTAAGTACTTGAGAAGCACTAAAGAAATGTTCTTGGTGTTTGGTAACGGTGAACTCCAGTACGAGTCCTTTACCAATTCAAGCTCCCAGAGTGATAAGGTCGACTGAAAGTCAGTCTCGGGCTTTGTCTTTACCCTCAGTGGAGGGACGGTATGTTGGAAGAGTTCCAAGCTAGATACCATGGCAAACTAGACGATAAAAGCTGAATACATCGCTACCAAAGAGGTTGTCTGGATATTTCTTGTTCATAAGATGAACAGAGTTCCTACCATTGAGCGTCCAATAACTGTTATTGTGACAACAATGGAGTTATGGCTTTGGCCTAGGAACCCCGGTCCCATCAGCGATCCAGACATATTCTGAGGCAATATCACATGATCTGAGAGATGGTTGATCTCTAAGGGATCGAGGTTAGGAGAGTTGAAACGAAGGATAACACAGCGGATCCACTCACAGAAGCCTTTCCCTAGAGAGACTTTTATGTGACGTTGAGTATGAGATACTACAACAAATGGCCTTAGCGCAAGTGGGAGATTGTTAGTTATATGTATGCCCTAGAGGCCATTATTATACATGTGATGTATATTATAGTGGATGCTTGGACATATTTAGGGAAGACTTTCTTGCTCGACATGATAGTATGCTATCTGGTTGCTCTTTATCTTAACATGTACACTTGTTGTCTCTATATTACATGTTGATAAAGCCCTTAGGATGAGTACTTGACTACCGGGATTATGATGCAGATCATACTAGTGGGGCAAAGGTAGTCGGTAAGTACATCCTTCAATTGTTCCTAGTCGTGGGAGTATCGAGACGGGGAATCTATATTCCAGAGTAGACTAGCATATACGCTTCTTGACCCATATGATGGGTGATGGATGATCCCACATCCATTGGTGTTTGACATCAGAGAAGGTATACGGGTGCTCAGTGGAGACTGGGTATACTGAACGGACTCACCGAGAACTCCTAGATGGTATTATACCTATCATCAGATATCAGTTCTCTGGTGACACAGGTACAGGTTAGTCTGTAGACCCGAGATCGTCATAGAATCTTGTGTGATTCCCACTGTGCTTTGATTTCAACCTTACCACGTTCAAGATAACATGCAAAACGGTGTTTTTTGGGTACAGTCCCGAGTCACATTAAGGCAATGAGCGATAGGAGGGGATTTCGTCTCTCCCGGTATTGGGGGTTGATGGTGCGCTATGCTCGATTAGCCATAACAAAAAATCGCTGGCCAGGGTTGCTGAGATTTACTGGTAAGTGTTATTAGTATTTCTCGAACCGTTATAGGCCTCACATCGGCATGATTTATCAGGCTATTGGGGTCTGACGTTTACCACCCCCAGGCTGAGATATGCGGCATATCTGACGAAAAGACCGGACTATACGGTAGTGTTACTTATTGGATTCGCCGGAGTATGAGCAGGCTTGCTTGTTGATCTTCTGATCGCTCAATACCCGGGTAGCCGTTACGTCTAGCTAGTACCGCCGATGGCTTGTGGATGACTGATATGATCATCACCTACTGTCGGCTTATTGACGAGTCTTTAGAGTCCTATACAGAGGTTTCCTGGCTCAAGCGAAATAAAGTAGGAGCACATATGTGATATGTGCGGGAATGAGATTAATGCGCGTATGTGATACCGCATTCTATTCTCGCGATATGTGATATCGATCGGTTATATGTGATATAGCCGGGTTATCGAATCAAGTGTTGATTCGATAAAGATGATACATATGATATTAGTCGGTTATATGTGATATAGCCGGATTATTAAATCAAGTATTGATTTAATAATTTAATGTATAATTATATATTTGATATATTATTTTACATTAACTAATATTAGCTCACTTAAGCATTTTTTTCTCTCACTTGTGTGTACACTTAATATATATGTGATATATATTATTGTGTCATGCTTGTTGCTACATGCAACATGGGTATATGAGACTCACACCATGCTTATGATAATGTAAGGTTTTATTTATTTAAAGTAAATCAAAATTAGTTGGAAATTAGTCACATGGTTAAGCTTAGTGGAAGCTTGTAGAACCATTGACTTAGTCCACTAATTTTGTTTTACTAAAGATATTTATTAACCCAACCATTATAATTAGCCATGGTTTAGTCTATACATGAGTTAGTATATGATATTAACTCACCCATGGTTCCCATTCTACACTTGCCTTTTTCCATGGTTGCTTTTCTTCATCTCCTTCCTCAAGCTCTCTAGCTTTTTGGGAGGCGAAGAAAATTAGTGATAAAAATTATTCTAAAGTGAGCAAAATTCCTACTTCATCAATCTACACTAGATTAGCCATTTAGTTTAGGTTGTTTGCTTCACAATTAGTGAGGAGGTAGCTTGAGTTAGTGTCTCCTCGACGTAGATCATTTTCGGTCTCGAAGACTTCAAGCAAGCTTATTCGTTTCATCTTGTGGAGCCTTTCTAGAGTCCGGGAGTTCACTACTTAGAGCGAAGGGACTACTACACGGAGCTATTGAAGTGAAGGACCGGTCTACAAAGGTTGTATTTCTTGTTCACTTAGTGTAAAGATGTTTACATTCTAGTTTTGTCTAATTCTCTAGTTAAGATTCTACGTTACGGTTCTTTACGGCGCCAATTTTTTGAAAACGGCATGGTCGATGCCTCCCGAAACCCAGTGGCGGTGCTGCGGAACCTTACAGGTGATGTATGATAAATCCTAGGAATTTGCCTGAGAATACTCCAAACGTGCATTTTAGAGTGTTCATCTTCAGATTATACTTCCTAAGACGTTGGAACACTATTTTTAGATGTTCCCAATGTTCCTCGTGAGAATTGCTCTTTACCACAAGGTCGTCGATATAGCATTCGACGATCTCATGTTTGAGGCCATCGAAGATCTCTGTTATGGCCCTCTGGTAGATAGCGCCAGCATTCTTCAAACCGAAGGGCATCACTTTATAGCAGAATATGCCCAATGGGGTTCGGAAGGAAGTATACTTTTGGTCTTCAGGATGCATTTTTATTTGGTTATATCCTGAAGATCTATCCATAAAGGAGAAGACCTTATGAGTAGATATGTTATCGATCATCAGCTCGGTAACAGGTACTGGGAAGTCATCCTTCAGGCAAGCTTTGTTGAGGTCCCGAAAGTTTACGCAGATGCGCACCGTCCCATTTTTCTTTATCACTGGAACGATGTTAGTGATCCACCGGGATATTGAACTTCTTGGATAATACCGGAGTCGATTAGTTTCCTGACTTCAGCGTTGATCCTCATCTCAAGTTCGAGTCGCATCCTTCTTGGTGCCTGTTTGATTGGTTTTATTTCCGACGATATAGCCAGTTTATGTACTGCCACCTTTGGATCTAGATCCGGCATTTCAAAGTAGTTCCAGACGAAGCAGTCTTTATGCTACATGTTCAGTCGAAAATATCGTGCATTTGATATGACATTTTCCTTACTATTTTTATATAATAAAAGCTGTTTGTTATAAATATGACACATATGAGGGTTTATCTGTAAAAATACTATTTTCATATGTTTATATATTATAATTAAAATTACGAAGGAAAATATAAGCATATAATATCTATTTAATATTTAGTCCATTTAAATATGCATACCATATCAAATATCCTTAACCAATTTTCTTAAACTATAATATCATATCAAATGGTTAGGATAATATCTCAATAATCCCAACTATTACTAACATTATTCATTGAGATATTGTGCAAGGTTTAGTTCAGGTCAGGAGATTGAGACGTGAGATGTCGGGAATCAAAAATCTGCCGATAAATTTGGATAAAATCGAAGAATCAATACTGGCAGAGCCTCAGGAAATATTATCCAATTCCAGATATCCAGAAGATCTCCATGTGTCACATTGAAGCAACCCCAGAAAACTGAAGCCAATATCTCACCAAACGGCCGTGGATCCGGGCCAAACCATGCCAAACGTGGGTGATCTACGGCCGAGTCAACGATTCAAGGTGTGAGATTTTGTGGTTTGGATCTCAACAACAACACCTGATTCTTGGGATCTTTTCTTTCTGGTTTTGGTGCTATATAAAGGACCGAGGGCTAAACCTAGAAATTATCAAACCGACGAGATCACAAAGTCTAAGATGGCTCAAGAATCCAGATTGATCATCAGTTGTTCATCTACCTCCTTAAGAAGAGATCGAGAAGCAAACTAAGGTTTTTGTAATCACTTTCTAAAGGAAAAAAGTGTAATTGATCAAGTTGATTAGTAAAGGTAGTTGTTTTATTCTTATTGCATTTTATTTTCTTCATGATCTCTATCAGTTCTTCTATCTCCATCATGCGCGAGTAATTCTCCGCTTGTTAGGGTTCGTAGAATTAGGGTAGATCAATGGATGATTAAAATCCTTTAACTCCTTTTACGTCCTATAAAGTTTATAAACTTTACCAAAAGAATCGTTAACATCATAATCAGGCGCGTTATCAATTCATTGATATTCACGACCACGATTAGAAATTAGATTAACAATTGTTTTGGTAAAGGTTAGACATGAACAGATATCCATGTCAAGATAGGGGTTAAGAGTGGGAACCCTATTCCCTCTAGAAACCCTAATCTACATGCATCACTGTCGATCTAGTTTTAAATCTATTAAAGGATAAAATGAGTAATCTTTAATTAATCATCCATGACTACTAAATCTTAACGAACCCTACAAGCCCCCTTCTAATATAAAACCTACATCCGTAGTTAATCTAGATCTATATCCTACATCCGTGATTGACGTAGATTTAGAATCTATAACCATTCTTCACTATTCATTATTCTTCCTCCTTCCTTAATCAATACGCCTAAAGTAAGATTAAAAGATTCAATGTTTTCCTGAGGACGACCCGTACTCATCTCGGTCTAGCTACACGCGACACCGTTATTGATTGCGGTTACCACACATATATAAAACATCATCAATCAAATGGCGTCGTTACCGGGGATACGTGCGTAATATTTTTTTCTTACTATTCGTGTTGAATTCTTATTCGATCCATATCATAAATAAATAAAACAGCAAATTGTGTATTTAACGATTATTGTGTGAATTTTGCAAGGAGGTCTGGAGTCACAGATTTAAGGAAACAGAGATTCAGAGACATTCATCAAGATCAAGAGGACCAAGGGAGACCACGTAGAAAAAATCTTCACAAGATCTCCTGATTCGGCAGCTGAACTGCGGCAAAAAGAGCTATTCGGCGGCGGAACCGCTGTGGAATTGGGGGATCTTGCTTCCCAACTTCTCTGGTAACTTTCCTATCTCCTTCTCTCTCCTCTGAAAAATCCAATAATATATTTTTCTGCTGGATTCTTAGCAAAATATCGCCGCTTAAAAGAAAGATCTTTTTGCGTGTTTTGTAATTGGTTTGTGCATATTTTAATACGGACATTAAGGGGCAAAGACCAAATTCAGATTAGGTGGGGATTTCATCATCCTTCCTAGGCCCCACAAATCACAAAACGAGCATCCACATCACCCTACATTAATTAAAAAATATCTAGAATAAGACTCTAAGGACTGTCGCGCTCAACAAGGACAGAGAAAGTTCGTGGGTAATCTATTGCTTATCCGCATTTCTTTTGTGGTGCCTAGGAAGGTGTGTCTAGGTAAGTGGTTACTTAGTTAGGCCAGCTATTTTCGGTGATTCGTATAGCGGATACCTTCCACTTACCTGGCACTTACCTGGCCACAAGAGCGATAAAGAGATGGTAGAGAATTAATCCTACGGCTTGTCCTTTGGAAGTCTAGGAGCGGTCTAGAGACTTGACCTAGGTAACCTTAGTTCTAGGATTGATTGTGTATTTTTGTGTAATTTGTCTCACGTCCGACACTTTTCGAAACAAACCAATTTTAAATCACATACACTCTGCCACGTGCGCTAAACCCGCTTAGTGCATGCTCGGCTGGACACGGGATTCTAGTGCCCGTCTTGTCCGTGTTCCTGCTATCGACTCCGAAGTCGGTACTTCTTCATTTTCTTTTTACCCTCTACCCACCACATCGACCGAGATAGATGGTTCTCCATCAGATTATAACACCACCCTGCTGCCACTCGTCGGTGCGCAGAATCCACCGTGCATTTCTCTCCAAGAAAGATGCTATCATATACGCGGTCCCCTTCCTACCTGTTTATCTATTCCACCAGCCAATGGGGATAATTTTGAAATTAAACCCCACTTCATCAACCTGTTGCCCAAATTTCACGGGCTTGAGTCTGAAGACGCATATATTTTTATCACTAAATTCGAAAACCTATGTGCAATGATGGGTACATCACAACTGTCTGTGGATGTTATGCGCTTACGTCTTCTCCCTTTCACTTTGTGCGATTTAGCAGAAAAATGGCTTTATAACACTGCCGGACACTCTATTACCAATTGGGATGAATTTATGATAGCATTCCTTAAGAAATTTTACCCCAATCATAAGACCGCCCGTGTTCGGAGTGAAATCAAGCAGTTTACCCAGCTTCCCAATGAACCATTTTGGAAGTGGTTTAAACGGTTTAAGGATCTTCT
Organism: Agapanthus africanus; assembly: GCA_030015575.1. Lineage (NCBI taxonomy): Eukaryota > Viridiplantae > Streptophyta > Magnoliopsida > Asparagales > Amaryllidaceae > Agapanthus > Agapanthus africanus. Next base: position 81,324,893 of record JASDDO010000001.1, read on the forward strand.
TGTCTAATGTCCTCATCATGGAATACATAGATGGGATCTGTGCCGAATTATATATGAGGGCATTACTCCAGCGACAAAGCAGATGCTTAAAACCATGTGTCAATGCAATTTCATGTCCAAAGACGATGGTGAAGCTTGAAAATTTCTGGAAGATCTCGCTGAACACACTTTGCAGTGGGAAAGCGTTAGACCATCATCTAGGGGAGGTATCCATCAGCTCGATGTTTCCATAGCAGTAAAACCCCGGCTTCCATTTCTTTCCATATTTCGTCTAGTCTCCCACCTTCTTCCGAGCCTATTCTCCGCTTTCCCTAAGGCTCGAACACTTCGCCCACTTCCTCGAATCTACCTAAAACGATCCCCACTGCAATTCTAGGATCGATTCCATCCCCACAAACTTCTCCACAAATTTTGAACCCAAAACTTATTGATAAAGCTCCATTTCCAAACAGGTTGAGGGCCAAAAAACCTAACGCACAAATGGAGAAGGTTGTGGAAATGTTTAAGCAAGTTAACATAAATATCCTTCTCCTAGATGATATTCAACAAGTTCCGTCTTATGCGAAAATCCTTAAGGACTTGTGCACTAGGAAGAGAAAAACTTAAGTGCCGAAAAAGGTATTCATGACAAGTAACGTGAGCACAGCTTTTACCCAACAATTGCCTGAGAAACGTAAGGACCCCGGTTGTCCTACAATATCTATAACTATTGGGGGGAAAGCATCAATCGTGCTCTACTTGACCTCGGTGCTAGTGTTAACTTGCTTCCATATTCCGTCTATGAGCAGCTAGGTATAGGAGAGTTAAAACCTGCCCACTGCACTCTCCAGATGGCAGACCGATCTATCGCCCAACCTAGGGGTGAACTAGAGGACGTGTTAATCAAAGTCGACGAATTCATATTCCCTGTGGATTTTATTATTTTAGATACACAGCCTGTGGCAAACCCACGCAACCAAATCCCCGTGATACTCGGTCGACCTTTCCTAGCAACTTCCAACGCTGTCATTAATTGTTGTAACGGTTCTATGAACTTATCATTCGGGAAGATGACAATTGAGCTTAATATTTACAAGCTAGGAAGTCAACCATCTGAACCTTCTGCTCATTTAATCGATGTCTTTTCCATCAACGAGATAGCTTCCGACAGCTGCGAAGCGGAAGTAGTTTGCTATGATGATCTCGACAACACTAGTGCGACATTGTTTGATCTGGAAAATTATTATAGTGAGGATATCTTCGATGAGTCCATCCCCGAATTTGAATCCGTTGACTCATCACAAAATTCAGTAGCACTTTCCGAGTCAATATCTTACGCAAGTTATGAACTTTTTAGGGAGTCCGAGTATCATTCCCTTACCCCACCTTCTATTGTCTCTCCGCCAATACTAGATCTCAAACCGCTACATTCTCATCTTAAATATGTATATTTAGGTGAGAATGAGTCTTTGCCCGTGATCATATCCGCTTCTCTAGTTTTAGAGCAAGAGAACGCACTTTTGGCGGTATTGAGATCAAATCGGCAAGCATTTAGTTGGAAAATGGCTGACATCAAAGGGATTAGTCCCTTAATTGTTGAACATTATATACATCTAATGGATGAAGAAAAACCAACTCGAGACCCACAAAGACGGTTAAATCCCGTTATGAAGGAGGCGGTAAAGAAAGAAATCGTCAAGTGTCTAGATAGTGGTATAATTTACCCAATATCTGATAGCCAATACGTAAGTCCTATTCATGTGGTCCCTAAAAAGTCCGGCATCACGGTCATAACTAATGAGGCTAATGAGTTGATTCAAACACGCACCCAAACTGGATGGCGTGTATGTATTGATTACAGAAAACTCAATGCCGCAAAGAGAAAAGATCACTTCCCTCTACCTTTCATTGACCAGATGTTAGAACGATTAGCTGGACATGAATACTATTGTTTCTTGGACGGATACTCTGGCTATAACCAGGTCTCCATCGCCGAAAAGGATCAAGATAAAACAACATTTACTTGTCATTTCGGTACTTTTTCTTATAAACGCATGCCCTTTAGGTTATGCAACGCTCCCGCTACATTTTAGAGGTATATGATGGGGATATTCTCAGACATGGTTGAGAATTTTCTGGAGATATTTATGGACGATTTCTCCATATTTGGGGACTCCTTTGAGGAATGCCTACGTCATCTTGACGCGGTTCTTATCCGCTGTAAGGATAAGAATTTAACTTTGAATTGGGAAAAATGTCATTTCATGGTCAAAGAAGGTATTGTCCTTGGACATATCATTTCACAAAAAGGCATTGAGGTTGACAGAGCTAAAATTGATGTCATCCATAATCTTCCTCCTCCCAAATGCGTCAAAGATATACGATCTTTCCTTGGTCATGTAGGATTTTATAGGAGATTCATTAAGGACTTTAGCAAAATTGCTAGACCCTTAACTCTTCTCTTGGCCAAGGATACAACATTTCACTTCGATACCCTACTATACGCACTTACACACATCTTGAAACTTGGGATAGTAGATGACACCTTGAAATGCTCTTGTCTAAAAGACTTAGTATGAAGAGAATATATATATATATAAGTGGTGAAGAAAAAAAATGAACACTGATTTTGTAATTGCTTAAAGCAGCATAAAAAAAATATAGCAAGGGTGCTTTATCACCTAGTGCCTTAGACCAACTGGTTTGGGAGCCACTGCTAAGCCTTAGGTGTTGCGAAACGAGGAATTACGCCTAATGCGCGAGCACATTTTGTAATCGGTTGGTTAGTACCTCAAGAAGTATTAACAGTCGCATGAAGAATGTGCGAGCAATTTTATCGAAAATATTCATCAACTATAAAGTACTTTGGAAGATGGACAAGAGTATGGTAGCTTGAATTGAATTCTCTAAGTGTAGGGATATTTTTTACACACACGTAGGGGTATATGATCAATGTTTGGAAGAAAGAAAGGGAGGAAGACTAAAGGCGATGTTTTATTGAGGGATGGTGTGATTTCTAACATTTTTTCACGACCATTAAGATAGGGCTCATAGAAACTGAAAAGCTGGTATAGTTGGAGACTCTTATTTTCAAGATCTTTCTTTTATAAGTTCTTATCTTTATATGTAACTTTCACCATCTTTCTTTTATTATAGGATTTTGTGGGTGTAATCCGCTGAAAACCCTCAGGAGACAACACTCCTCCTACTATGGACACCTAGAGGTTTAACGGCTTGTTGCACGTGCTCAGTGCAATCGTGTTGCCTACAAAAGTGTGCTACTTAGGTTTTTCTTTTTCTTTTTCTGCTTCTCTTGAATAACTAGTTTGCTCGGGACGATCAAAGTTAAGTTTGGGGGCATTTATTCAGTCGAAAATATCGTGCATTTGAAATGACATTTTCCTTACTATTTTTATATAATAAAAGGTGTTTATTATAAATATGACACATATGAGGGTTTATCTGTAAAAAATACTATTTTCATATGTTTATATATTATAATTAACATTACGAAGGAAAATATAAGCATATAATATCTATATAATATTTAGTCCATTTAAATATGCATACCATATCAAATATCCTTAACCAATTTTCTTAAACTATAATATCATATCAAATGGTTAGGATAATATCTTAATAATACCAAGTATTACTAACATTATTCATTGAGATATTGTGCAAGGTTTAGTTCAGGTCAGGAGATCGAGATGTGAGATGTCGGGAATCAAAAATCTGTCGATAAATTTGGATAAAATCGAAGAATGAATACTGGCAGAGACTCAGGAAATATTATCAAATTCCAGATATTCAGAAGATCTCCATGTGTCACATTGAAGCAACCCCAGAAAATTGAAGCCAATATCTCACCAAATGGCCGCGGATCCACGGCCAAACTATTCCAAACGCGGCGAATCCGCGGCCGAGTCAACGATTCAGGGTGTGGGATTTTGTGGTATCTCAACAACAACACCTGATTCCTTGGATCTTTTGTTTCTGGTTTTGGTGCTATATAAAGGACCGAGGGCTAAACCTAGAAATCATTAAACTGACGAGATCATAAAGTCCAAGACGGCTCAAGAATCCAGGTTGATCATCAGCTGTTCATCTACCTCCTTAAGAAGAGATCGAGAAGCAAACTAGGGTTTTTGTAATCACTTTCTAAAGGAAAAAAGTGTAATTAATCATTTGATTAATAAAGGTAGTTGTTTTATTCTTATTGCATTTTATTTTCTTCATGATCTCTATCCTTTCTTCTATCTTCATCATGCGCGAGTAATTCTCCGCTTGTTAGGGTTCGTAGGATTAAGGTAGATCAATGGATGATTAAAATCCTTTAACTCCTTTTATGTCCTATAAAGTTTATAAACTTTACCAAAAGAATCGTTAACATCCTAATCGGGCGCGCTATCAATTCATTGATATTCACGACCACGATTAGAGATTAGATTAACAATTGTTTTAGTAAAGGCTAGACATGAACGGAGATCCATATCAAGATAGGGGTTAAGAGTGGGAACCCTATTCCCTCCAGAAACCCTAATCTACATGCATCACTGTCGATCTAGTTTTAAATCTATTAAAGAATAAAAGGAGTAATCTTTAATTAATCATTCATGACTACTAAATCTTAACAAACCCTACAAGCCCCCTTCTAATATAAAACCTACATCCGTGATTGACGTAGATCTAGAATCTACAACCATCCTTCACTATTCATTATTCTTCCTCCTTTCCTAATCAATATGCCTAAAGTAAGATTCAATGTTTCCCTGAGGACGACCCGTACTCATCTCAGTATAACTACACGCGACACCGTTATTGGTAGCGGTTACCACACACATATAAAACATCATCAATCACTACATGAGCACGTCTTTTAGCATGGTCACCTATTTTTCAGATAGCAGTTCACTGACGAACGTTGGTCTTGGATCATTTTCCGTCCCTAAGTCAATTTTTCTTAGATTGTCCGCCGTGGTGTGTATCCCATCTTCGAGCTCTTTTGGTGCTGGTGGAAACTCTGAGATCACCTCATCTTCGTCTTCATTTGTGAAGCACCTGAAGAGGTCATTCATAATCTCGCGCCCTCTCTCTTTTGAGAGTGTTATCATATGGCAAGTACGAGTTTGCTTCCATTCTTGATGTTGAACTGGTCCTATCCTAACAGTATAGGTCTTTCTGGCTCATGCTTTTGCGGCGGGGTTACTCTCCAGCTGTCGGATAACATAAACCTATCTTGTCGATACTGGTCTTCTACCCAGTCTTTGAAGGTGAAGTAGTCTTCAAGAAGGTGACATATTGCTCGGTGATAGGAGCAATAATCCGGATGATGGACCTCGTTCATTTGTTCGGGGTGCCGAGACTCTAGAAGCGTCATCATTCGGTGCTTCATGACAAGGTTGAATATTTTCCTTGTCTTGTCTTGGGGGAAAGAGTACTCCTGACCCATCTTCTTTATAAAGGACGGGCTCCAATCGAGTTTTTCTTGATTGCACGGCATCTTGGATCCACTCTGTTGTCTTCGAACGTTTGTTTGCATTCTTGGCCCTGTTTTTGCCTTTATTTCGGAATTTTCCTTTTTCGCGAGAACATATAGCGGGCCGAGGATGAAGAGCGTCACGGTCTACTTTCTCCGCAGATTGCTGACTGAGACGCTGTGTCCTGGCCTTTTCATAAATGGCTATTTCGCAGCTGTGATTGTCCTGGCTCGTTTGGCAAGCTTTTTTATTAACCTGTCAATTTGTTCTTCCAGCGACGGACTTAACGTTTTTAGAGCGGGATCTCGCTCCGATTTGACATCACGGCTATTTGGAAGAGCGTCTTCCGCTTCACTGGAGCTGTTTACAACGCGGTAACTGTGGATCTGCTCCCGTTTCTTGGACCGAACGTATCTGAGCCCGGTTGTCTCCATCTTCCCGTTGGGCATCTTTCGCCGAGTCCCGGGAATATCCCAAATCTTTTTGTAAAATTGGGTTTGTCGAACAGTTTGTTCAAGGGGTACACCTTTGCATCTTAACAGCCTTTTCAATCCCTCTACATAGTATCTTGGTAGACGGATTGGTTGAAGCCTGTCGAGTGCAAAATCGGCACCATGCCAGACTTTTTTCTACTTTATTTTCTGTAGATTGGTAGAATAGGATCGCTTTTTTACCTTTTAGTCTGGGAGGTACATAGAAAGTTTGCAGTTCTTGTACGTTGTATGTATATAGAGCATCAAGTTCCTTGTAATGCCGAGGCGGAGCCATTATAATTTGTAGACTCTGATCTGTTCCGGCAAAAGTTTGCATTGACGGGAGGACGGAGAACACTACGTTGGCTTCGTCCTCAAAGTCGCTGCCAAAGACCAAAATAAGAGTAGATGGTCCGGGCTTATTGTTCTGCCTTTGGGGTTGCCCCGAGTAGACTATTTCTTCTTCTTCCTCAGTGTCGCTCCCAAAGATCGGGATAGTGCCGACGAATTTTTGTTTATCTTTCGGCTTGTGGCACCTTTCAGTATCCTCGAAATCAGGTAGGAAGTACTTTGCATCTTCGTATTTCCGAACTTCATTTACGGAGAACGGATTTAGCTCTCCCGTGACGGTGTACTCCGAGTCATCCTTGAAATACTTCATACACTGATATTGTGTAGAAGGGATGGCATTGTACTCGTGTAACCAAGGCCTACCGAGCTAAGTGTTATAGCAAGTCTTGGTGTCAATGGCATGAAATTTGATGTCAGTGACGAGCAGCCCGAAACGTAGCGTCAGTATTACGAACCCAAGCATCCGTGACGACTGTGAGTCGAACCCCGAGATGGTAATTTTATCTCGGACAAGGTGCTGAACGCCCATGCAAATCTCTTTCAACACTCTCACGTTGAGAAGGTTAACGGAGGATCCGTTGTTGACAAGGATTTTCCCTATCTTGATGTCGTGGCAGTACCCGGTGACGTATAACGGGCGATTATGCTCGCATGTACCGAGAAGGAGATCCTTATCACTGAATGTAATGTCAGCCGTGTGGACCTCTGCCAGTTCATCTTCCATCTTCTTTTCTATGAAGAAAGCTTGGAACTGATTAGGCTCTTGTAATGCCTTTGATCAGGGAATCTTGTACCTTTGGACAGGAGGAGAGCATCCAGTTGTTCCCTGCCGAAACATAGGGGCACGACCGCGCGGGTCCGTCTTGCCTGAATTTCGGGGCAGATGCTAATTGGTGCTATCCGTCCACCTCTCCGAAGATGCCAAGTTGATTTATGGCACCGTATATCGAAGGTTTAAACGGATGCGGCCGATGTAGCAGACTTCGTCAGATTCCCCCTCGTTTGAGGGATTTTTGATTGTGGGGATGCTCTTCCCTGCAGACGCAAGCCCCTGCAGTTAATTACGCTACCGCATCGCGGTAACCACTTTCTCCTTCTCCAGATGGTCATTTCGTGTCGTGGGTGTTTGTTTTGTTTTTGGTTGCCCGTGGATTGTATACGAAGACTAATTTATATTGTCGCTCGTAGGGCGTGGATTAGTCCAAATCCGTATTTTCTTAGATTTGGGTTTGGGGTTGGGTTTAGGGATACGTTAGTCTCATTTGAGACTAAGATCAACTTAAACGTATGTTAAGGATACGTTAGTCTAATTTAGACTAAGATCAACCTAACGGGATCGTTTAGATCCAACAAAAGAGCATTTGGACTCTATTGTTTAGTTTAGGGACATTGCGGTCAATTACCAGTTTAAGGACATGGTGGTCCAATGTTAGTTTAAGGACATCTCGGTCCAATGTGAGTTTAAAGACATCTCGGGCCATGGGTTTTAAAGGACCCCACAGTCCGAGGTTAAGGATATCATAGTCCATGGGTTTTAAAGGACCCCACAGTCCGAGGTTAAGAACATCATAATCCGTGAGTTTAAAAACCTCACAGTCAAGGTTAAGGACATCATAGTCCGTGTGTTTAAAGACCTCACAGTCAAGGTTAAGGACATCATTGTCCGTGAGTTTTAAGACCTCACAGTGAAGGTTAAGGACATCATAGTCCGTGAGTTTAAAGACCTCACAGTCAAGGTTAAGGACATCATAGTCCATAAAATGTATAGTTGTCGGGACCCGTCACCTCTCCGAAGACGTTGAAGGATTACAACGACAAATATCAGAGGAGTGAAGAGATATACCCTTAAACCGATGTGGGTTGAGAGACCTATAGTCAAATTGGGACTAAGATCTGTTAAAATATTTATGAGCAGATGGGCTCAATTAATATGAATTGAGGACTTACGGCCAAGCTTGGACTAAGTCCAATCAAGTTAAAATGTTTAACATTTTATTTTGGGTTGTTGAGCCTTTATTTGGGCTTGGCCCTTTTAATAATGCTGAGCATTGATTTGCATTCTGACCATATTTTGTCTTTTATTGAATGCTGAGTATTCCTCATAGCCTTGGACTTATTAAAGAACAATTTATGTTCTATCCGTGCGACACGTGGCGCGCTTAACCCTTTTGCGCCAGTCAAAGAGTGCAGTGCGCTTTTGCCACGTGGCGCATACGTGAAGGACACATGTCGCGCTTGGCGCTAACGCCAGATGATGAGCGCATGGCACCGGTTTATGAGCGCAGAGCGTTGGTTCATGAGTGCATTGCGCTTCTAGTTTAATGGCGCACACGTGAGTGACACGTGGTGCGCTTGGCGCTGAGCGCCAGCCCATGAGCATAGTGCGCTATTTCAAATGTGCAAGGCGACAGTTGTTAATTGGCGCATACGTGATTGACACGTGGCGCACTTGGAGCTGAGCGCCAGCCCATGAGCGCAGTGCGCTATTTCAAGAGCGCAAAGCGCATCTGATCAATTTTGTGATCTGAGAAATAATTTATGTTCTTTTGAAAGAGACTTTGTCTCAAGATTTTAAGAACAAAAGTTCTTATTTTTGTAGGAGATGTTTCAATCTCTTAAATTGATGAAAGGCTTTGCCTTTATGGATCTATGATCCTTAAGAGAATTGAATTATTCCCCCCCCTCCCTTTTTTATAATGAGATGTTCATAATCTCTTTGAGAAAGACTTTAGTCTTATAGATCTATGATCTGTGAGAAAGAAGTAAATTATTCTTTTATTTTATGATGAGATCCTTTTGATATCTCTGTGAAAGACTTTTGTCTTTGTAGATCTATGATCTTTTAAAGAAGTGAATTCTTCTTTTTCAATCATGAGATGATTTCATCTCTGTGTTCATCATCATTCATTCTTACCTTGAAGAAAAATCTTCTTGTAAGAGCTTGCTCTTTGAATTTCTCAAAGTTTTTGGGGAGGTTTTTCTCTCTCTATTTCTGTTGTCTCTCTTCTCTATGAGACTTGATGTCTAGGGGCCTTTATATAGGGCAAGCTGATCAGTTCAATCAATTGAAGAGATCTTTTCTCTAATTGATTTGGGAAATTTCCCATCGTTGGATCTTTGATCCAAGGGCTTCTGATTTACAGAAGGCGATCTTCTTGTTTTTAACAAGATTGAAAAATCTTTCCATACAGAATTTATTCTGTCATTTGGTAATTTTTAATTACTGTTGGATCATTTATCCAACGGTGCTCTGATTTACAGAGCACAATCTTGTTATTTGGAAAGATTTTGAGAAATATTTCCTTAACAGGATTTAATTATGATTAATTAATGATTTATCATTATTATTAGATCTTTGATCTGACGGTGGGAAGCTTTTAGTTCCAGCGCTAGCGCACCCGTGCTTTGCACGTGGTGTGCTGCTTAAAGGGTAGCGCACATTGCGCTAGCGCACCCGTTTTTGACACGTGGTGCGCTGCTTAGAGCGAAGCGCACCTAGCTCTAGCGCACACATGGTGTGCTGCTTAGAGTATAGCGCACCCAGCACTAACGCCCACGTGCTTTTCACGTGATGCACTGCTTAGGGCGCAGCGCACTTGGCGCTGCATCTGAAGCGTTGCTTCATTTCAAAATTTGAATTTTGAACAGAGTTTTGCTCTGATTGGGGGAAACAAATGCCCCCCCACCATTGCGCTCACGTGGACCACATGTGAGTGCAGCGGTGGTAGCATCTGCGCCCTTCGATCAACTCCGAAGTTGAAACGGCACTCAGTGCCTATAAATAGGACCTTTGGCCCTTAGGATGATTTCTGTTCATCTTCCTCCTTGTTCTCTGAGAATTTTCATTCTCACACAGAGCATAGCTCTTCATTTTAAGAAATTTCAAGAGTCAAAACTCTGTCAAAATTTAGGTAAAGACTAAATCTTTTAATGATCTAGGATTTTACCCATTAACAGAGCCTTGCTCTTCATAGATCTATGATCTAAAGAAAACCCTTCTAGGGTTTCATTAACAGAGTTTTGCTCTCTTGGAATCATAGATCTAAAGAGATCTTTTTCAGGGTTTCTTAACCTATTAACAGAACTTTGCTCCTTTCAAATCATGTAGATTTATTAATCTCTTATGAAGAACTCTTAAGAGTTTGTTCATGGATCTTGAAGATCTCAGAATTTTAATTCATATATATAAAAAATAAATTTCAATTCTTCTAATGGATTATTCCATCGTTTTTTCCAGAGCAAGGCTCTTGAGGAATTTTTATTCCTTCATCATTAGAACTTGACTGGTGTAGGGTTCCTAGGCACACTAATGAGGTCTCACAAGGCATCAACCATGTCAATTTCAAATTTTTCATGTGCCGAGAAACCCTAATACGGATCGTTAACTAGAATTTTAGGCGAAACATGCAACTAGTTAACAACTTAACTAAGTGAACGGAAATACAACCTTTGTAGATCCGGTTCTCCACCTCCATAGCTCCATGATGAAGTCTCCTTGCTGTCCAAATCAAATCCCGGGCTCTAGCGTCGGCTTCATCGGAGAAATGGGCGGGCTAGGTCATCGACTACGATGCCGAAGATGATCTACGTCGAGGCATCACAAGATCAAGCTCCCACTTCACCAAGTCATGAAACTTGTGAAGAAAACACCCTATACTACTTGGCAAGAGGTAGAGGATGAAGAAATAGGAGGTGGGTTCACTTTAGAATTGGATTTCTCACTCTTTTCATCAAATCACCATTGATGGAAGCAAGGTTTTCTTCTTTGAAGAAGAAGAAGAAGAAGAAGATAATTATCATAAGTCTTATTAAAAATAGAAAACAAAATGAATACTTATCATAATATCAACCATGGTTAGGTGTAGAGAATTGACTAAGGTTAGATGAATGGTTAGGGTTAAGCATGAAGACAAAATGGTCACTTTAGTCAAACCTTCATGAAGCTTCAACAAGCTTTATCTTTGAAAGCAACCATTTTCTCTTTTTCTTTTGTCAAAATAAAATAAATAAATTCATAAATAAATCAAATGAAACCCTAACCATTAACTAACCATGGTTTAATCATACACTTAACCAAGTTTGCATGTATCATCAAACATGATACAATCTAGTGCACAAAAGTATATCACATATACAACTTGTGCAACGCAAGTGAGAAAATCCATTTAAAGTGAACCAATACTAGTTAATGCAAAGTAATATATCAAATATATAATTATATATTAAATCATTAAATCAACACTTGATTTAACGATCCGGTCATATCGCATATAACCGACTAATATCCATAGTAACAACTTATCAAATCAACACTTGATCCGATAACTCGGCTATATCGCATATAACCGATCAGTGTCACGAATCACGAGAATCGAATACAGTATCACATACTAATATCATTCTCGGTCCCGCGCATATCTCATATGCGCTCCTATTTCGTTTCGCTTGAGCCAGGAAACCTCTGTGTAGGACTCTAAAGACTCGTCAATACGCCGGCAGCAGGTGATGATCATATCAAACACCCACAAGCCGCAAGCGGTCTGCTAAACGTAACGGCCACCCGGGTATTGAGCGATCAGAAGATCGACGAGCAAGCCCGCTCATACTCCTGTGAATCCAACCAGTAACACTTACCGTACAGTCCGGTCTCGTCGTCTGATATGTCGCATATCTCGCCTAGGGGTGGTAAACGTCAGACCCCAATAGCTCGATAAGTCGTGTCGATACGAGGTCTATAACAGTGGGAGAAACTACTGGTAACACTTACCAGTAAATCTCAGCAACCCTGGCCAGGGATTTCTGGTCATAGCCAATCGAACACATCGCAACATCAACTCCTTATACCGGGAGAGACGAATCCCCTCCTATCGCTCATTGCCTCCATGTGATTCGGGACTGTACCCAAAAACCACCGTTTTGCACGCCCTCTTGGACGTGGTAAGGTGGAAATCAAAGCACAGTGGGAACCACACAAGACTCTATGACGATCTCAGGTAAACAGACTACTCTGTACCAGTGTCACCAGAGAACTGCCATCTGACGTAAGGTATAATACCATCTGGGAGTTCTCGGCGAGTTCGTCCAGTGTACCCAGTCTCCACTGAGCACCCGTATATCATCTCTGATGTCAAACACCAATGGATATGGGATCATCCATCGCCCATCTGTATGGGTCAAGAAGGTATACGCTAGTCTACTCTGGTATATCGATGCCCCGTCTCGATATACCCACGACTAGGGACTTTGAAGGATGTACTTATGGACTACCATGTCCCCACTAGTATGATCCGCATCATAGTCCAGGTAGTCAAGTACACATCCTAAAGGCTTTACCAACATGTAACAGAGAGACAATCAGTGTACACGTTAAAATAAAGATCAACCAGATAGCATACTATCATGTCGAGCAAGAAAATCCTCCCTATATATGTCCCAGCATCCACTACAATATACATCCTATGTATAGCAATGGCCACTAGGGCATACATATAACTAACAATCTCCTACTTGCACTAGGGCCATCTGATAGCAGTGGTTGTAGTATCTCATACTCAACCACCCCATAAAAGTCTCTCTCTGGGAAAAGGCCTTTGTGAGTGGATCCGCCGTGTTGTCCTCTGAGTTTACTCTCCTAACCTCGATCACTTTGGAGATCAACTATCTCCATGATCAGGTGATACTGCCTTAGAATATGTCTGGATCACTGATGGGACGGACGTTCCTTGGCATAAGCCCCAACTCCATTGTCACACAATGGGAGGAACTAAGTTCATCTCATGAACTAATATACACCCAGACAGCCTCTTTGGTAGCATCTTAAGTAGCGATGTATCCAGTCTTTATCGTCTAGTATGCCAGGGTATCTAGCTTGGAACTCTTCCAACATACCGTCCCTTTACTGAGGGTAAAGACAATGCCTGTGACTGACTTTCAGTCGTCCTTATCACCCTGGAACCCTTCCAGTGATTCTTCCCAGGATCGGTTGATACCATCTCACTACAACTAGTGAGAATCCTAACATCCAATTAGATCTATCTCATAGATCCAAAACCCAGGATTTAGGAGGTATCACTTTGATCCTATATGGAGAATCATTGTGATAAGCGGAGATTGACCGAGCGTAGCATAGGAAACTCCTTCCCTATCAAGAGTATGTCATCCACGTACTCTACGAGGATCATCACTATACTCCCTACTACCTTTTTGTATATACAAGGTTCATCTACCATTTTGATGATGTCAAACTCTTTGACTAACACATCAAAACAGATGTTCCAACTCCGCGATACCTGCTTTATCCTATAAAGCATCTTGTACACGTTTCCGCTGCTCCCACTGTCTACGAAGCCCTCTGGCTGTGTACTTATAGACGTTCTCTTCTAAAACATCATTTAGAAAAGCAGTCATGGCACCCAACCGCCAGATATCGTAGTCATGGTATGTAGCCGTGGCAAGTAGGATCTGGATGGACTTAAACATAGCCACTTGAAAAGGTTTCATCATAATCCACGCCTGGTCGATGACGAAAACCTTTAACAAGTCAAGCTTTGAAAGTCTCAACTTTTCCATCTACACCAAGTAATCTTCTCAAGATATACTTTCTCCTGATGGGGATTTAACCCTTCAGATATAGAAGCCAAAGTCCATACTTTGTTGGTGTACATGGATTCCATCTCAGATCACTAAGCATCCAGCCATTCTTACAGAGTCCCACTCCTGATGGCCAGCTCGAAACTAGTTGGGTCATCATCTCATGATGCAATCCTCGCTCCCACTGTCATAGAGTAACCGAAGTATCTCTCAGGCGGGTGAGGAACCTTACTAGATCGGCGGAGAGGCTGAGGTTCGTTGGTAACTATTGAATCCTTTGGTTCTTTCAAATCATCAGCTGCAGTTTGTATAGCCGGAACATTTCCAGTTCTACATAACAGATCTTGCCTCGAGCTTTTCCCGATTTTGCTTTTAGACATAGGCTGGACAACCCCAATCTTAACTAACTTGAGAGATGGGCTCTTCCCTTATCATATCAAATATGAAGTGGTAGGCAACTGATTTGATTTGAACCCTATTCAATAGGTATGCAGCTTCTCAAGTGCATAACTCCCAAAAAGAAAATAGGTAACTCAGTAGTACTCATCATAGAGCACACCTTATCATATAGGGTGTGATTGCTCCGCCCCGATATACCATCGTGCTATGGTGTATACGGAGGAGTAACGCTGAGAGAGAATCTCATTCTCCTTTAGAATAATCCAGGATTTCCATGCTCAAGTATTCTCCTCCTTGATCACATCAAAGGACATAATACTTATACCCGTTTTGGTTCTCTACTTCTAACTTATATTCTGTGAATATCTCAAAAGGTTCGGACTTGTGTTTCAACAAGAACATATGTCTGAATCTAAAGAGATTATCAGAGAATGTAATGAAGTACTAAGAACCGGTCTTGGCATCTGTAGACAGGGGACCTTTATACATCAACATGTATCATCCCAAGAGTTCACTAACTCTTTCTCTGTTTCCAGTAAACGGAGCTATGTTCATCTTATCTCTGTGACATGACTGGCAAGTTTCATAAGAGGTAAATTCAAAGTGATTTAAATATGCATCTAAAATGTAACTTAAGCTAGTCGGGTCGCATTGATATGACCTAGTCTACAATACCTCAAGAAGGAATCGTTCAATTCTTAACTCTTCCTCTTTTGTGTGTTCCGTATACTGAAGAACTGTAGTTTGATTTAGAACATCAATGCTTTTAGATAACATGCCTGAACCGATCAACTTTTGATATAGGAAATGTTCAAAACATTATCCAACAATACAAAATTATATCCTTTCTTTACTAATAAAGAGACTGATATGATTTTGTATATCAGGTTCGGTATCTAATAACATTCGTTCAGAATCAATGTATTGGTAATACAGGGTGACAGTGACCAACAGACTTGGCTGCACCTCTTGCCCCGTTTTCTGTCTCATGAAACTTATCACCCGTTCTCAGTTTTTCTACCTTTTTGCAGCCCTATGTAACAGATTACATATCTGGGATCCAGATCCGGTATCATATACCCAGGATGCGGAGGATACTGAGAAGCAGTTCTTTGTAACGAACACACCCGAAGATGATGCATCAGCATGCACTCTCTTCGTTTGGGCGGCACGGGAATTCTGGTAATCCCCAATTTCCTGCTCTGTCGTATAACAATTATAAGTTGGAGCGGGACCAACGTTCCCCAGCTCAGTATAACAAGCGGGTTCGGTCAATATTCCGTATTATTATCTTGATTAAGGCGTAATATGGTCGCTACCTGGAGAGAGAGAGAAGAAAACACTCAGCGTGCGCTCTTGCAAGAATAGATTGGTTATAATTTTATCTAATCAGGATGGCTCCCACTGTTTTTATCAAATCTTCCTTCAAACCCTAAAAGGAAAGACTAGCCGGGATTAATTACAAACTACAAGTTCGCCAATCTTTCAGCCAGGCCAGTGTCGGTACTTTGAGGGAGGTCCCCCGTGCTTTCGTACGAACCTAATTAATGTAAACCTCGTTTTCCCAGAGGCTTAACCTCGTTAACACCTTTCTAGACACCTACTTGATCGGCTAATTGTAATGTGTAAAACTCTCCCAGGAGTAACTCTTACTCGCAGTGGGTATCGGGATCCAACTATCTCATAGAAGGTATGCAATCTCATTGCAAATTTCAATACTTGAAATTTCCGATAATTTTGCCCCTAACTTCCTATGACCTTGACGGAGGCCAAACTACCCATAGTCCCCTAGTCAAGTTCAACCCGTCATTTCCTGATTGAATTAAACCCACCCGCACGACCCTTGACGGAGGCCAAACTGTTAGTTGTATGTATGCCCTAGAGGCCAGTATTGTACAGATGATGTATATTATATTGGATGCTTGGACATATATAGAGATGACTTTCTTGCTCGATATGATAGTATGCTATCTGGTTACTCTTTATCTTAACATGTACACTTGTCTCTTTAAACTGTCTTATAGTTACATGTTGATAAATCCCTTAGGATGTGTACTTGACTGCCTGGACTATGATGCAGATCATACTAGTGGGGACATGGTAGTCCATAAGTACATCCTTCAAGGTCCCTAGTCTTGGGTGTATCGAGACGGGGCATCGATATACCAGTGTAGACTAGCGTATACGCTTCTCGACCTATGAGATGGGCGATGGATGATCCCATATCCATTGGTGTTTGACATCAGAGATGGTGTACGGGTGCTCAGTGGAGACTGGGTACACTGGACGGACTCGCCGAGAACTCCCAGATGGTATTATACCTCACGTCAGATGGCAGTTCTCAGGTGACACTTGTACAGGTTAGTCTGTAGACCCGAGATCGTCATAGAGTCTTGTGTGATTCCCACTGTGCTTTGATCTCCACCTTACCACGTCCATGAGGGCGTGCAAAACGGTGGTCTTTGGGTACAGTCCCGAGTCACATGGAGGCAATGAGCGATAGGAGGGGTTTCGTCTCTCCCGGTATTGGGGGTTGATGTTGCGCAGTGCTCGATTGGCCGTAACAGGGAAGTCCCTGGCCAGGGCTGATCAGAGATTTGCTGGTAAGTGTTACCAGTAGTTTCTCGACCCGTTATGAGCCTCACATCAGCACGACTTATCGGTTATTGGGGTCTGACATTTACCACCCCTAGACTTGATATGCGGCATATCAGACGAACAGACCGGACTATACGGTAAGTGTTACTGGTTGGATTCACAGGAGTGTGAGTGGGCTAGCTCGTCGATCTTCTGATCGCTCAATACCCGGATGGCCGTTACGTTTGGCAGACCGCTTGCGGCTTGTGGGTGCTTGATATGATCATCATCTGCTACCGACGTATTGACGAGTCTTTAGAGTCCTACACAGAGGTTTCCTGGCTCAAGCGAAACGAAATAGGAGCGCATATGAGATATGTGCAGGACCGAGAATAATGCGTGTATGTGATACCGCATTTCATTCTCGCGATATATGTTTCGATTGGTTATATTCGATATGACCTAGTTATCGAATCATTGATTCGATAAATCGATACATTGGATTCTAGTCGGTTATGTGCGACATGACCGGATCATTGAATCAAATGTTGATTTAATGATTTAATGTATAATTATAAATTTTATATATTGCATTTCATTAACTAGTATTGGTTCACTTTATATGGATTTTCTCACTTGATGTGCAAGAAGTATATGTGATATACTTTTGTGCACATATTTGTATCATGTTTGATGATACTTGATCATTTTGTTAAGTGTAAAGAATTAAAACCATGGTTAAGTGTTGATTAGGGTTTTGCATATTCATTTATTTATTTGAAAAGGATTATGATGAGAATGGTAGCTTTCTTTGTTTTAAGTTGAAGCTTCATGAAGCTTTGACTTTTGTAACCATTCTTGTCTTCATGCTTAACCCTAACTCATCCAAGTAACCATGGTCTATTCTCTACACTTAACTATAGTTAGCTTATGATAAGTATTGAATTATTATTCTTTTTAACTCAACACTTATCATAATTCTAGCTTTATCTTCTTCTTCATCTTTAAAAGAAAAAGCTTGATGCCATTAATGGCAACTTGAGTTCCAAAGTGAGAAATCCAATTCTAAAGTGAACCCACCTCCTATTTCTTCACCCTCTACCTCTTGCCAAGTTGTTTTGGGTGTTTTCTTCACAAGTTTCACAAATTTGTGAAGTCGAAGCTTGAACTTGTGATGCCTCGACGTAGATCATCTTCGACACGAAGCCGACGACCTAGTCCGCCCAAATCTCCGATGAAGCCGACGTATGAGTTCGGGATTCGAGATGGACAGCGAGAGGATGCCTACATGGAGCTAAGGAAGTGGATAACCGGATCTACAAAGGTTGTAGCTCTCTTCTTTTAGTTAAGTTGTTAACTAGATTCACATATCGCCTAAACTTCTAGTCAACGATCCGTATTAGGGTTTCTCGGCACCCATAATTTTTGAAATTGGCATGGTTGATGCCTTGTGAGACCTCTTGAGAGTGCCTAGGATCCCTACAGTGGTATCAGAGCCTAGCTAGAGCATTAGGCGAAGTCTAGACGACGTTTGAAACCCGAACGAACCGAAACCCTAACTCACAAAATGCTCTCTGTCCAATTTTTAAAAATCGGGATTTTTCAATATTAAAAATATGCAGAAAAATCAGCAGGTGATTTTTAGAGTTACTGTGAATTTCGTGTGCCTAACTCCATCAAACCGCCGCGGTTCCGCGGTACGAGCATGGCTCGTGCGGCGGTTCCGCGGTCGTACGGCCTCCTTATTCAATATATTTTATACAGTAACTCCTAATTAATAGTGCTGGTTTTCCTGGGAATTTTTAAAATTTATTCAAGAGTTGCATTTTCTGGGGTTGTTTTGGGGATTCGGTGTTTCGATCGGGGTATCAGATTTTGTCTATGTGGCTTTCCGGATAAATTTTAGAATATGTTAAAAAGTTCGACCGGATATAAATACCCAATTTTTCCCCTGTCGGGAAATTTCCAAGTGTTGGATTTTTCCGTAGTTTAACGACGTTCTAAGTAGTGCAAGTAACGCGATGGACCCTCTAGAAGACAACAAACCTTAACTCGATTATGTGACCGTCTTGAACTGCCCTTTGAACCTTCGGGTTTGGGGCAGTACGGCGTGCCACATGTGAGGCGTTGGCTTGACCCTTCTACGGCTGAACCGTTGGTACTGAGGTACGAACTGAATGTTGTTAGACTTATTTCATGTGTTGAGCTGTATCGGGAAAACTTGGGTGTTCGACTGTTCGATCGGAAAGTTTAACATTTTCTAATTATCTGGAATGTGATACAATAATTGGAATTCACAAGTAGTTATGAGATAACTGAATGAATGTTATAAATCTAGCCGTTTAGTCTCACTTGATGTTGAAAAGAGTTTTCGATAATGAGACTAAAATGCGGGGTTTATAATTGTTAGGCATGTGATGTCTAAGTAATTCATTTGATTAGGCATGTGATGTCTAAAGAGGTTGCGGATTCCAACTGTTGTAGTTTTACACTTTCTTTTCTGTGACCGTAAGTGTAATATGTGATATCGCCGGTTTCGTTGCTATATGTCAACGACAATTGGGATACGCATGTTTACTTACGTTGATGGCATGTGATGTTATGTGTTGCTGGATATGTTATATTGGATCGTCGTGTTTGAATAGCCGGGGTTTTTTTATGTGAGATGAGTGTTTTTCCTTTTCATTCATGTAAAAACTTGTATGTAATATTCTTTTATTTGGGGCACTTCCACGTTGCGGAAGTCGTCACCTTTTGTATATTATTTACTTTTCCGCATTAGGATAGACCCAAGGAGGGGAGCACAAGTAACCGGGTTCTGGAGTCCAGTGGGAGACCAACTCGAGGAGTCGAGTCCGGGTCTCCTAACCCCAGAATTAGCAGGGTTGCTTGCCGCTCTCGTAGGGGTCTATGGGTGTGGGATTGGCTATTCATCACGACCGTGGAATCCGTGTTTTATACTGGCTCGTATTGAAAACACGGACGTCCTAGTATATCCAATGTTTCATATGTTTCTTCTGCTGCGATATCTGTGATGTGATCATGTGATGTTCTGTGATAGATACTATATATAGTATATATGATATATTATATAGACGTTACTTATGTTTTGCACCCGCACTAGCCCTGCCCTGCTCTGTCGTTAGTTACCTAACCTAACGGTGCACGAGGGAACATCGAGGCGAATGCGGATGGTATAAGTGCACGTCGTATTTATCTGTGATGTTTAGGTATTTAAATGATGGGACTTCATTAATATGATTAATGAAAGAAAAGAAACCTAAGATATTGTAGAATCAAATTTTAAACAAAACAGGTAGCTACAGTTCTTGCTTTGCATAGCGGTATATATGATATACCCTGCACCTTATTCGATGAGGAAAGGAGCGAGATCCCTTCACCGGGAGTGACTCCTTTAGCAATAACTGGCAGATGCTACACACTCGGTTTGACTTTTGATTGCTTCTATAGTTTCTGCTTTGCACAGTGATATATATGATATATCCCGCACCTCATTCGACGAGGAAAGGGCCGACGATCCCTTCACCTGGAGTGACCCCTTTAGCAAAACTAGAAAAGCCTCAAAATCACTCCATTTTAAAACTTCATTTGATTCTACAACGATATCAAGTTCATTACGCAATAGGTTTTCAGAAAAACCTGTCGTAGCCCTCCGTCATTTCAGATAAGAACTGTTTAGTATTCGTGCTGCGTTTGTTGGCCTTTGTCAAGGCGTAGTGTGCGGTAGCTGAATAGTGATTATCTGCTTATGCATATGATGCAGATTGTTTCAGGGTAGTCGTGCGACCTTGTTGGCCTTTGTCAAGGGCCGTGCGGGTAGGTTTGATTCAATCAAGAAATGACGGGTTGAACTTGACTAGCATGCTATGATTTGTTGGCCTTTGTCAAGGTCATAGGACGCTAGGGGCAAAATATTATCGGGAATTTCAAGTGTTGAAATTTGCAATGAGATTGCATACCTTCTATGAGATAGTTGGATCCCGATACCCACTGCGAGTAAGAGTTACTCCTGGGAGAGTTTTACACATTACATTTAGCCGATCAAGTAGGTGTCTAGAAAGGTGTTAACGAGGTTACGCCTCTGGGAAAACGAGGTTTACATTAATTAGGTTCGTGCGAAAGCACGGGGGACCTCCCTCAAAGTACCGACACTGGCCTGGCTGAAAGATTGGCGAACTTGTAGTGTGTAATTAATCCCGGCTAGTCTTTCCTTTTAGGGTTTGAAGGAAGATTTGATAAAAACAGTGGGAGCCATCCTGATTAGATAAGATAATAACCAATCTGATCTTGCAAGAGTATACGCTAAAGTGTTTTCTTCTCTCTCTCTCCAGGTAGCGACCATTTCATGCCCTAATAAAGATAATAATATGGATGTATTGACCGAACCCGCATGTTATACTGTGCTGGGGAACGTTGGTTCCGTTCTTACCTATAAGAGTTATAGGACTGAACAGGATATAGGGGAATACCAGGATTCCCATGCCACCCGAATGAAGAAAGTACATGATGATGCATTTTCTTCGGGTGTGTTCGTTACAGAGAACTGTTTCTCCATTTGCCCTACGTCCTGGGTATTAGATACCGGGTCAGGATCCCATATATGTAATCAGTTACATGGGCTTAGAAAAGGTAGAGAACTTGGAGAAGGTGATAAAGACATTAGAGTTGGAAATGGTGCAATTGTTGCAGCTAAGACTGTCGGGGAATATCACCTTGTGTTACCAACTGGTAGTACATTGGTTCTGAACGAATGCTATTACATGCCGAACCTGATATGCAACATTATATCAGTTTCTTTATTAAGTAAAGAGGGATATAATTTTGTATTACAGGACAATGTTATGAACATTTTCCGTAACCAAAAGTTGGTTGGATCAGGCACGTTGTGCAATGGCATTTATGTTCTTAATCAATCAACAGTTCTGAGTATAACAAACACACACAAGAGGAAGAGTTCTGAAATGAACGAATCCTTCTTGTGGCATTGTAGACTGGGTCACATCAATGCGACACGACTAGCTAAGCTGCATAAAGATGGATATTTAAATCCATTTGAATTTTCATCTTATGACACTTGCCAGTCATGTCTCAAAGGCAAGATGACCAAAACTCCGTTTACGGGACACGGAGAAAGAGTTACCGAACTCTTGGGACTGATACATAGTGATGTATGCGGTCCCATGTCTACACATGCCAGGGATGGTTCTTCGTACTTCATTACATTCACTGACGATCTCTCAAGATACGGACATGTGTACTTGATAAGACACAAGTCTGAAGCTTTTGAGAAATTTAGAGAATATAAACAAGAAGTCGAGAACCAAACTGGAAAAAGTATTAAAATCCTTCGATCTGATCGAGGAGGTGAATACTTGAGCAATGAATTCCTGGACTTCCTAAAAGAGAATGGGATTCTCTCTCAGTTGACTCCTCCCTATACACCACAGCACAACGGTGTATCAGAACGGAGGAACCGCACCCTATTAGATATGGTGCGCTCTATGATGAGCACAGCTGAGTTACCTATTTCCTTCTGGGGATATGCGCTGGAAACAGCAGCATACCTATTGAATCAAGTTCCAACTAAATCTGTACCTACCACACCATATGAGATATGGAGTGGGAAGAGACCATGTCTTAAACGAGTTAAGATATGGGGTTGCCCGGCCTATGTCAAAAGGCAAAATCCGGACAAGCTCGAGGCACGGTCAGTTCTATGTAAGTTTGTGGGATATCCCAAACATTCACATGGATATCTTTTCTACCATACAGAGGAACAAAAAGTGTTTGTTTCTCGACATGCCACCTTTTTAGAAAAAGAATTTCTTGCAAAAGAAATTAGTGGGGATATGGTAGAACTGGAAGAAATTCCGGCTACACAAACTCAAACTGAAGATTTAGTGGAACCAGAGGATTCAGCAGCTCCCAATGAACCTCAGCCTCTCCGCCGATCTAGTAGGGTTCCTCGCCAACCTGAGAGATACAACGGTTTTCTCATGGATGGTGGAAGCGAGGATTGCATCATGGAGGATGATGACCCAACTAGCTTCGAGCAGGCCATCACGAGTAGAGACTCGGTGAAATGGCTGGATGCTATGCCGTCCGAGATGGAATCCATGTACACCAACAAAGTATGGACTTTGGAAGTTGCTCCTGAAGGGGTAAAACCCATTGGGAGCAAGTGGATCTTCAAGAAAAAACTTGGTGTAGATGGGAAAGTGGAGACTTTCAAAGCTAGACTTATAGCAAAGGGTTTTCGTCAAAGACCAGGTGTGGACTATGACGAGACCTTTTCTCCAGTGGCTATGCTTAAATCCATCCGGATCATGCTTGCCATCGCTGCATATCATGATTACGAAATCTGGCAAATGGATGTTAAGACCGCCTTTCTAAATGGTGATTTAGAAGAGTGCGTGTACATGACTCAGCCAGAGGGCTTCGTAGACAGTGGGAGCAGCGGGAAGGTGTGCAAGCTGCTTAAATCCATTTATGGATTAAAGCAAGCATCGCGGAGTTGGAACATCTGCTTTGACGTCGTTATCAAAGATTTTGATTTCGTCAAAAACTCAAATGAACCTTGTATTTACAAAAAGGTGGCAGAGAGTAAGGTTGTCTTCCTCGTATTGTACGTGGACGACATACTCTTGATAGGAAATGATATTCCTATGCTGCAATCGGTCAAGCTCTTCTTATCACAAAGATTCTCAATGAAAGATCTTGGTGATGCCTCCTGCATATTGGGAATAAGGATCTATAGAGATAGATCCAAACGGATTTTGGGATTGTCCCAATCCAGATACATTGACACCATACTAAAGAGGTTTAGTATGGAAGAATCCAAGCGTGGGAACTTACCCACGATCTCTGGAGTCACTCTCTCCAAAGAGATGTCTCCTAAGACTGATTTGGAGAGAGCTCGCATGCAAGGGATACCCTATGCTTCGGCTGTAGGCTCTATCATGTATGCGATGCTATGTACCAGACCCGATGTAGCATTCTCACTAAGTGTAGTGATCAGGTATCAAGCTGATCCTGGAGAGAGTCACTGGACAGCTGTGAAGAGCATTCTCAAGTACTTGCGAAGGACTAAAGAGATGCTCTTGGTGTATGGTAACGGAGAACTCCAAGTGGAGTCCTTTACCGATTCGAGCTTCCAGAGTGATAAGGACGACTCTAAGTCGCAGTCGGGATTTGTCTTTACCCTTTACGGAGGGGCGGTTAGCTGGAAGAGTTCCAAGCAGGAAACCGTGGCAGACTCGACGATGGAGGCTGAATACATCGCTGCCAACGATGCTGCCAAAGAGGCTGTCTGGATCAAGAAGTTCATTACTGAACTTGGAGTGGTTCCATCCATTGAGCATCCAATACCTTTGTATTGCGATAACAATGGAGCGGTGGCTTTGGCCAAGAAACCCAGGTCCCATCAGCGATCCAGGAATATTCTGAGGCGGTATCACCTGATCCGGGAGATAGTTGATCGCCGGGAGATAGTTGATCGCCGGGAGATCGAGGTCAGGAGGGTTGACACGAAGAACAACACGGCGGATCCACTCACGAAGGCCATTCCCCAGATACAGTTTGAGAGACTCTTCGGGATGCTCGGTATGTGATACTACAGCAGCTGGCCCTAGTGCAAGTGGGAGATTGTTAGTTGTATGTATGCCCTAGAGGCCAGTATTGTACAGATGATGTATATTATATTGGATGCTTGGACATATATAGAGATGACTTTCTTGCTCGATATGATAGTATGCTATCTGGTTACTCTTTATCTTAACATGTACACTTGTCTCTTTAAACTGTCTTATAGTTACATGTTGATAAAGCCCTTAGGATGTGTACTTGACTGCCTGGACTATGATGCAGATCATACTGGTGGGGACATGGTAGTCCATAAGTACATCCTTCAAGGTCCCTAGTCTTGGGTGTATCGAGACGGGGCATCGATATACCAGTGTAGACTAGCGTATACGCTTCTCGACCTATGAGATGGGCGATGGATGATCCCATATCCATTGGTGTTTGACATCAGAGATGGTGTACGGGTGCTCAGTAGAGACTGGGTACACTGTGTTAGTGTATATGCCCTAGAGGCCATTATTGTATCATACTAGATTGTATATTACTTAATGGAAGCTTGGGATATTCACAGTTATATTTATACAGTCTTGCTAAAAATGGTAGTATGCTACTTGGTTTGTGTCTACTTTAATATGTGCATATGTCTCTTGTAATATATCACTTATACATATTAGTAGAGCCCATAGGATCTTTGCTTGATTACCAGCGTCGTGATGGCAGTCACACTAGTGGGGGCTGGGTAGTCTGTAAGCAACATCCTATACAGGTCCCTGGTCGTTGGATTGTCGAGATAGGGCATCGATATTCCGGAGGAGACTAAGTGTATACGCTTCTCATCCCAGTTGGGGAAATGGTCTGTCCCACAGCCATCAGTACGCTGTACTGGAGATAGTATACAGGTGCTCGTTAGGTTACGGGTACACCGGACAGGACTCGCCGAGGAACTGATTGGTTGGTATTATACCCATCGTCAGTTGTCAGTTCCCAGGTGACATGAGTACAGCATAGTCCGCAGACTTGACACTGCTGCTTCGCCTCGAGTGTGTCCCACTGTTCTTAGATTGCTACCCTACCACGGCTCAAAGGAGTCGTGCAAACAGGTAGCAGTTGGGTGCAGTCCCGAGCACTTGGAGGCAGTGGCGGTTAGATAGGATTCGTCTCTCCCGGTATTGGGAGATGATATCGCGATGTGTCAGAGAGCCATTACACAAAGTCCCTGGCCAGGGCAAACGAGATATAACTGGTAGGTTCCAGTAGCTTCTCAGGGTGTGATGGGCTTCGCTCCAACACGACTTATACAGCTATTAGGGGACTGACGCTTGCCGCCCCCTAGGCTTGATATGCGATAGTCTTAGACGAACAGACCGGACTGTACGAAGATTGTCACATCAGGCTCAGTGGGAGTTCGGATGGGTTTCCTCATCGGCCTTCTTATCGACAACTACCTGGGGACCGTTACGTACAGCTAGTGCCGCTTGCGGTCTGTGGTTAAACCCACTGCCAGCGTAGTAGTCGAGTCTCTAGAGTCCCACACAGAGAGTTTCCTACTCCAGGCGAAACGATATAGAGGTCGCATAGTTTTGCGACAAAGGGTTCGGACGCATACGTGCGTTTACGCGCGTACGACTTTTGGACAGTTTTTACCAGTCGGCTTTGGTTTAAGCCAGTTACTGGTATCCGGTTATTGGATTTTTTCAGTCTAAAGTTTTTCCGTATTTTTGCGGATTGGAGGGGCGTTCTCGTAATTGTACGAGAAGCTTCTAGAAGATGGTGACTAAGGAGGGTTATGTGTCATATACATTGAATGAGTTATATGAGTCATGATGGTGATTCATTCATCTCATTAATGCACATTTATTGCTTAATGACTCATGCTAATGAATCACCACTTGATATTTTATGAAGCATGATTATTCATCACTCTTTATTCTTTTCTTCTTATTAGAAAATGCTTCATATATATTATGATACTCATAACTTATTCATCATTATCATCTACACATTCTCTCTCCTCAAGCTCTCTCTCTTCAAAAGACTAATCCTCACCCTCATGTGTTGAGATCTAGGATTAGTTAGACTAAACAATCCATAACCATCACTCTATCTCAATCTATCTTCTTTGATTAGCAATCCAAGAAGGTTAGTTGCCTCAAGTTTAGAGGCTAAGCTTGGAGTTTTGCTCTCGGGTGGATCGTCTACTACCTAGAGAAGGCCGAGGAGGACAAGGAGAACGTAAAGACGAAGGAGTTTGTTCATTAGGTATAATCCCTAAACACAGTAGTTTAGAAACACTTTGTGTTTGGTTATTTATAGTTTAGCTTCGATTCAAGCGGTTAGTCGATGTTCGTTCACTAAACAAGTTCGTTTTTGAAAATTCCGCCTCCCCACAAGTATTGGGGTGTAGTACATCGACTTACAGTGGTATCAGAGCCTCGCTAAACAATAAATAACTTAATTGCAAATTTGTACGAATTTCGAACGGAAAAACGAAGCCGGAAAACCCTAAATCTGTCAAGTTTCTGTCGAAATTAAAATGAAGTCTAAAAATTTTTCAGGGTCACTCAGAAAGCTTGAAAAGGGTCCAGGAGAACACCCATGAAATTTGAGCCCATGAATCGGCTAACGAGCCGCGGAAGCGCGGCGGATCACTTCTGAGCCGCCGCTGTTCCGCGGCCGAGTTGCCGAGTCATGGACTCATTTTTCATGTGTGGGTCCTCTCTGGTATTTTGTGTTTTCTGGAATATTTTAATTTTGCTCAGGTTTCCAGTTTACAGAGCAGTTTTTGGAGCAATATTAAAGATGTTTAATCGATCGAAATTGTACAGTATTTGCATGTTGGATTATATCTGTGATTGTTTAATGTGTTCGTAAACCTCCCCTAACTGCTAGTATGTCGGTTGGCAGGGGGTTGCACATTTCTGTAATGGTTATATCTGTTTGTGCATATGAACTGTAATTGGACTGTTGTGGTGTATAGCCGGGGTTTTGCAATGGGTTATTATTTAATTCATTTGTTGTAAATGTAATTTGTTGTAATATTATTTTCCGGGGCACATCCAGGTTGCGGTTGTAGCCACCGTTGTATTATTTCATTTTACTGTTTTTGCTCCTAGGACAGACCCAAGGTGGGGTGCACAAACTGCCGGGCGGGTAGTTTGCCGCACCCGTAGGGGTCGTGGGTGGGGTAATGGCTATTCATCACAACTGTGTAATCTGTCTTTTCTTGCAGGCTCAAAAGAAATACAGATTGCTTGCAAATCCAATATTGTTTATCTGTGTTCTGGAATGTATATCATTGCGTCAGACGAATGTAAAATATCTATATATATGATAGCTATTTAGACGTCACTTATGTTTTACACCCGCGCTAGCCCAGCCCCCGCTCTGTCGTTAGTTAAGTAACCTAACGGGTGATGACGGGACCCCGTGGCGAATGCGGATGGCATAAGAGGACGTTGTATTTTCGTTGTTTTCTGCAATGATAGGTTAATGATGGGACGCATTATTATGCAAAGAAAATAAAACCAAAGTTGAATCGTTGGAACAAATTTAAAAGAAACCGATCGGTTATTTTAAAAGAAATCAGATTTTTAATTGCGGAGCTTTAACCACTCCTTTTAAAAAAAAAGTATCAGGTTCCTTCGATTATATCAAGTTCACTACGTTCACGGTTTTGCCAAAACCATTCGTAGCCCTCCGTCATTTCATTTGGGTATTCAATAGTATTCAAGCTGTGTTTGTTGGCCAAAGTCAAGGCACAGTGTTTGGTAGCTATTGAATATTCATATGCAGCATAGATAGATGCGTTGGTTTGGGACAGTTGTACTGCTTTGTTGGCCAAAGTCAAGGGTATGTACGGATGGGTTCAAATTAACCTGGACAATGACGGGTAGAACTTGACATGTGACTTATGATTTGTTGGCCAAAGTCAAGGTCATAAGAGTATGGGGCAAAAATCCATATCGGGAGTTTCAAAAGAAACTGAAATTTGCAGGAAGTAGCATACCATTTTGGAGTTTGATGAATGTTGGTAGGATTCCTTCAACATTATCTTACAATGATATTTTGGATCCCGATCCTACTGTGAGTATATGCTACTTATCAGGAGATTCGTCACTTAACGATCAATGCTATAAACCAAGTAGGTGCCAAGAAAGGTGTCAGCGGGGTTACGCCCCCAGAGAAAAGAGGTTATTTAATTAAGGAACTTCGCGAAAGCGTTGGAAAACCTCCCTCGAAGTATCGACACTGGCCTGGCTGAACGGTTAAGCAAGTATTGTACGGTGAGAATTGTCCTGGCTAATTCTTCTTTTATGGTTTGAGGAGGGATTCGAGAAACAGTGGGAGCCATCCTGTTTAGATAAATTAAACCACTCTAAACTTGCAAAGAGCATCATGCTAATAGTATCTTCTTCTCTCTCTCTTAAATTGCAGCAACCCTGTGACCACACATAGGTTACATCTAGATAATAATTTGACTGAATCTGACTTATATGACTGGCAAAAGTCTGTCCTAATGTCCATTGCCTATGACAAGCTGGACCACCCTATTGAGGGACATTCCTATTGCTAT
This sequence comes from Agapanthus africanus, assembly GCA_030015575.1. Classification (NCBI taxonomy): domain Eukaryota; kingdom Viridiplantae; phylum Streptophyta; class Magnoliopsida; order Asparagales; family Amaryllidaceae; genus Agapanthus; species Agapanthus africanus. The sequence continues at coordinate 81,353,917 of JASDDO010000001.1, forward strand.
GGGATTGGGCATTGGCAGAGTGATTGCAGGGCTTTAGAAGCCAGTAGCCAGGATACGAAGCATGTTGCGGCTTCGACTTCGGGTGTGTTTATGATTGAGAACTGTATGTCAGTTAACCCTACTTTCTGGGTATTGGATACCGGATCAGGAACTCACATCTGTAATTCATTACAGGCTCTGAGAAATCGTAGGGTTATCGGGATAGGTGATATGACCCTCACAGTTGCTAACGGAATGAGCATGAACGCTGAATCCGTAGGGGAATATCATCTTGGAATGACAACTGGGCAGATATTGATTCTGCGTAACTGTTTTTATGTACCAGGTACGACTTGTAATATCATATCCGTACCCTTACTTTCTAAGGAAGGATATGATTTTGCTTTTACAAGAGATGTGGTTCACATCCACCTAAATCAAGATTTGATTGGGTCAGGTACATTAGAAAACGGAATATACGTATTAAATCAAGCTCAAATTTTCAGTGTCCAGAACACACTTAAAAGAAAGTCTCCGGAAACAAATCAGGCTTTCTTATGGCATTGTAGACTAGGTCACATCAATGAGAGGAGGTTGACTAAGTTACATAAAGAAGGATATTTGAATCCGTTCGAATATCAATCTTATGCTACTTGTGAATCTTGTCTCATGGGAAAGATGACAAAAACTCCGTTCAGTGGACACGGAGTAAGAGCAAGCGAGCTCTTAGGACTCATACACAGTGACGTGTGCGGTCCGATGTCTACACATGCGCGAGGTGGTTATTCCTACTTCATTACTTTCACAGAGGATTTCTCTAGGTATGGACATGTCTTCTTGATGAAGCATAAATCCGAGGCCTTTGAGAAATTCCAGGAATACAAGAATGAAGTAGAAAAACAAACCGGCAAAAGTATCAAGACACTGAGATCTGATCGAGGTGGTGAATACTTAAGTGCCGAGTTCCTAGGTTACTTAAAAGAGAATGGAATTCTCTCTCAGCTTACTCCTCCATACACACCACAACATAATGGTGTATCAGAAAGGAGGAATCGAACCCTATTGGATATGGTTCGTTCCATGATGAGTAACGCTGAGTTACCGCGATCATTCTGGGGATATGCACTAGAATCAGCTGCATATCTTTTGAACCGAGTTCCAACCAAGACTGTGCCTACCACACCATATCAGATGTGGAGTGGGAAGAAACCTAGTCTTAAGTATCTTAAGACATGGGGATGTCCAGCTTTTGTAAAGAAGCAGCATGCGGACAAGCTCGAGGCACGCTCAGTAAAATGCAAATTTGTGGGATATCCAAAGAACTCTAAGGGATATTATTTCTATTACGCAGAGGAACAAAAGGTCTTTGTTTCTCTTCATGCCTGCTTCTTGGAAACTGAATTTTTGGAAAATCAGAAAAGTGGGAGCGCAATAGAACTGGAAGAAATTCCAGAACCACAAACTGTTGCTGAAAGTATGGTAGAACCAGAGGTTTCAGAAGAAAGGGACATCCCAACGCCACTCCGCAGGAGTAGTAGGCAATCTCATCCACCCGAGAGATACTACGGTTTTCTCATTGACGGGGATAGAGAGGATTGCACAATTGACTATGATGAGCCTACTAACTTCCAGCAAGCCATTCAGAGCGGTGACTCGGTAAAATGGCTAGATGCAATGCGAACCGAAATGGAGTCCATGTACACCAACAAAGTATGGACTTTGGACATTGCTCCAGATGGGGTAAAACCCGTAGGATGCAAATGGATCTTCAAAAAGAAGATTGGTGTAGATAGACAGGTTGAAACCTATAAGGCTAGACTTGTTGCAAAGGGTTTCCGTCAAAGACCTGGTTTGGACTACGACGAAACCTTTTCTCCAGTGGCTATGCTTAAATCTATTCGGGTCCTTCTTGCTATTGCTGCCTTCCACGATTATGAAATCTGGCAGATGGACGTAAAGACGGCCTTTCTAAATGGTAATTTGGAAGAAAGCGTCTATATGGATCAGCCAGAAGGATTCAATCAGAGTGGGAGCAGCGGTAAAGTATGCAAGCTGCTTAAGTCCATTTATGGACTAAAGCAGGCATCGCGGAGTTGGAACATCTGTTTTGATGATGCTGTCAAAGAATTTGACTTTATCAAAAATCCAGATGAACCATGCATATACAGTAAGATTGTAGGGAGAGCTGTAGTATTCCTCGTCTTGTACGTGGACGACATTCTCCTAATAGGAAATGATATTCCTATGTTACAGTCAGTCAAAAGATTCTTGTCACATAAATTCTCCATGAAAGACTTGGGTGATGCCACCTACATTCTGGGGATCCGGATCTGTCGTGATAGATCAAAGAGGATATTGGGACTTTCACAGTCCAGGTACATAAACACCATAGTGAAGAGATTCAGTATGGAAGATTCTAAGCGCGGTAACCTACCGGCTTGTCACGGAATCACCCTCTCCAAAGAGATGTCTCCCAAGACTGATTTGGAAAGGGATCGCATGTCGATTATACCCTACGCTTCTGCAGTAGGCTCTATAATGTATGCAATGTTATGTACCGGACCAGATGTAGCATACGCATTGAGCGTAATAAGCCGGTATCAAGCAAACCCAGGGGAGAAGCACTGGATAGCAGTAAAGAACATTCTCAAGTACCTGAGAAGGACTAAGGAGATGTTCTTGGTGTATGGCGGAAAAGACCTCCAGATGGAGGCCTTTGCCGACTCCGGCTTCCAGAGTGACAAAGATGATTCCAAATCCATGTCGGGTTATGTCTTTACCCTCAATGGAGGGGCGGTCTATTGGAAGAGTTCCAAGAAGGAGACCGTTGCAGACTCAACGATGGAAGCAGAGTACATAGCTGCTTGCGATGCCGCAAAAGAAGCAGTCTGGATGAAGAAGTTCCTCACAGAACTTCAGGTGGTTCCTACCAGTGTTGATCCAATACCTCTGTATTGTGACAACAACGGCGCTATAGCTTTAGCGAAGGAACCCAGGTCCCATCAGAAGTCCAGACACATCTTAAGGCGGTATCACCTGATCAGGGAGATCATAGATCGCCGGGAGATCGAGGTGAAGAGAGTAAAGACGGAGGATAACATTGCTGATCCATTCACAAAGGCCATTCCTCAGACGCAGTTCGAGAGGCTATTCGAGATGATTGGTCTACGATATGCCAGCTCATGGCCCTAGTGCAAGTGGGAGATTGTTAGTGTATATGCCCTAGAGGCCATTATTGTATCATACTAGATTGTATATTACTTAATGGAAGCTTGGGATATTCACCGTTATATTTATACAGTCTTGCTAAAAATGGTAGTATGCTACTTAGTTTGTGTCTACTTTAATATGTGCATATGTCTCTTGTAATATATCACTTATACATATTAGTAGAGCCCATAGGATCTTTGCTTGATTACCAGCGTCGTGATGGCAGTCACACTAGTGGGGGCTGGGTAGTCTGTAAGCAACATCCTATACAGGTCCCTGGTCGTTGGATTGTCGAGATAGGGCATCGATATTCCGGAGTAGACTAAGTGTATACGTTTCTCATCCCAGTTGGGGAAATGGTCTGTCCCACAGCCATCAGTACGCCGTACTGGAGATAGTATACAGGTGCTCGTTAGGTTACGGGTACACCGGACAGGACTCGCCGAGGAACTGATTGGTTGGTATTATACCCATCGTCAGTTGTCAGTTCCCAGGTGACATGAGTACAGCATAGTCCGCAGACTTGACACTGCTGCTTCGCCTCGAGTGTGTCCCACTGTTCTTAGATTGCTACCCTACCACGGCTCAAAGGAGTCGTGCAAACAGGTAGCAGTTGGGTGCAGTCCCGAGCACTTGGAGGCAGTGGCGGTTAGATAGGATTCGTCTCTTCCGGTATTGGGAGATGATATCGCGATGTGTCAGAGAGCCATTACACAAAGTTCCTGGCCAGGGAAAACGAGATATAACTGGTAGGTTCCAGTAGCTTCTCAGGGTGTGATGGGCTTCGCTCCAACACGACTTATACAGCTATTAGGGGACTGACGCTTGCCGCCCCCTAGGCTTGATATGCGATAGTCTTAGACGAACAGACCGGACTGTACGAAGATTGTCACATCAGGCTCAGTGGGAGTTCGGATGGGTTTCCTCATCGGCCTTCTTATCGACAACTACCTGGGGACCGTTACGTACAGCTAGTGCCGCTTGCGGTCTGTGGTTAAACCCACTGCCAGCGTAGTAGTCGAGTCTCTAGAGTCCCACACAGAGAGTTTCCTACTCCAGGCGAAACGATATAGAGGTCGCATAGTTTTGCGACAAAGGGTTCGGACGCATACGTGCGTTTACGCGCGTACGACTTTTGGACAGTTTTTACCAGTCGGCTTTGGTTTAAGCCAGTTACTGGTATCCGGTTATTGGATTTTTTCAGTCTAAAGTTTTTCCGTATTTTTGCGGATTGGAGGGGCGTTCTCGTAATTGTACGAGAAGCTTCTAGAAGATGGTGACTAAGGAGGGTTATGTGTCATATACATTGAATGAGTTATATGAGTCATGGTGGTGATTCATTCATCTCATTAATGCACATTTATTGCTTAATGACTCATGCTAATGAATCACCACTTGATATTTTATGAAGCATGATTATTCATCACTCTTTATTCTTTTCTTCTTATTAGAAAATGCTTCATATATATTATGATACTCATAACTTATTCATCATTATCATCTACACATTCTCTCTCCTCAAGCTCTCTCTCTTCAAAAGACTAATCCTCACCCTCATGTGTTGAGATCTAGGATTAGTTAGACTAAACAATCCATAACCATCACTCTATCTCAATCTATCTTCTTTGATTAGCAATCCAAGAAGGTTAGTTGCCTCAAGTTTAGAGGCTAAGCTTGGAGTTTTGCTCTCGGGTGGATCGTCTACTACCTAGAGAAGGCCGAGGAGGACAAGGAGATCGTAAAGACGAAGGAGTTTGTTCATTAGGTATAATCCCTAAACACAGTAGTTTAGAAACACTTTGTGTTTGGTTATTTATAGTTTAGCTTCGATTCAAGCGGTTAGTCGATGTTCGTTCACTAAACAAGTTCGTTTTTGAAAATTCCGCCTCCCCACAAGTATTGGGGTGTAGTACATCGACTTACACACTGGACGGACTCGCCGAGAACTCCCAGATGGTATTATACCTCACGTCAGATGGCAGTTCTCAGGTGACACTTGTACAGGTTAGTCTGTAGACCCGAGATCGTCATAGAGTCTTGTGTGATTCCCACTGTGCTTTGATCTCCACCTTACCACGTCCATGAGGGCATGCAAAACGGTGGTCTTTGGGTACAGTCCCGAGTCATATGGAGGCAACGAGCGATAGGAGGGGTTTCGTCTCTCCCGGTATTGGGGGTTGATGTTGCGCAGTGCTCGATTGGCCGTAACAGGGAAGTCCCTGGCCAGGGCTGATCAGAGATTTGCTGGTAAGTGTTACCAGTAGTTTCTCGACCCTTTATGAGCCTCACATCGGCACGACTTATCGGTTATTGGGGTCTGACGTTTACCACCCCTAGACTTGATATGCGACATATCAGACGAACAGACCGGACTGTACGGTAAGTGTTACTGGTTGGATTCACAGGAGTGTGAGCGGGCTAGCTCGTCGATCTTCTGATCGCTCAATACCCGGATGGCCGTTACGTTTGGCAGACCGCTTGCGGCTTGTGGGTGCTTGATATGATCATCATCTGCTACCGGCGTATTGACGAGTCTTTAGAGTCCTACACAGAGGTTTCCTGGCTCAAGCGAAACGAAATAGGAGCGCATATGAGATATGTGCAGGACCGAGAATAATGCGTGTATGTGATACCGCATTTCATTCTCGCGGTATATGTTTCGATTGGTTATATTCGATATGACCTAGTTATCGAATCATTGATTCGATAAATCGATACATTGGATTCTAGTCGGTTATGTGCGACATGACCGGATCATTGAATCAAATGTTGATTTAATGATTTAATGTATAATTATATATTTGATATATTGCATTGCATTAACTAGTATTGGTTCACTTTATATGGATTTTCTCACTTGATGTGCAAGAAGTATATGTGATATACTTTTGTGCACATATTTGTATCATGTTTGATGATACTTGATAATTTTGTTAAGTGTAAAGAATTAAAACCCTGGTTAAGTGTTGATTAAGGTTTTGCATATTCATTTATTTATTTGAAAAGGATTATGATGAGAATGGTGGCTTTCTTTGTTTTAAGTTGAAGCTTCATGAAGCTTTGACTTTTGTAACCATTCTTGTCTTCATGCTTAACCCTAACTCATCCAAGTAACCATGGTCTATTCTCTACACTTAACTATAGTTAGCTTATGATAAGTATTGAATTATTATTCTTTTTAACTCAACACTTATCATAATTCTAGCTTCATCTTCTTCTTCATCTTCAAAAGAAAAAGCTTGATGCCATTAATGGCAACTTGAGTTCCAAAGTGAGAAATCCAATTCTAAAGTGAACCCACCTCCTATTTCTTCACCCTCTACCTCTTGCCAAGTTGTTTTGGGTGTTTTCTTCACAAGTTTCACAAATTTGTGAAGTCGGAGCTTGAACTTGTGATGCCTCGACGTAGATCATCTTCGGCACGAAGCCGACGACCTAGTCCGCCCAAATCTCCGATGAAGCCGACGTATGAGTTCGGGATTTGAGATGGACAGCGAGAGGATGCCTACATGGAGCTAAGGAAGTGGATAACCGGATCTACAAAGGTTGTAGCTCTCTTCTTTTAGTTAAGTTGTTAACTAGATTCACATATCGCCTAAACTTCTAGTCAACGATCCGTATTAGGGTTTCTCGGCACCCATAATTTTTGAAATTGGCATGGTTGATGCCTTGTGAGACCTCTTGAGAGTGCCTAGGATCCCTACACAAACAACGCCGTATGAATACCCTAATCCAATCGCATCATATGCTTGCAGATAAGCACTAGTTAGCTACCGTACACTACGCCTTGACGAAGGCCAAACTACCGCAGCACGAATACTAACTAGTACTTATCTGAAATGACGGAGGGCTACGACAGGTTTTTCTGAAAACCTATTGCGTAATGAACTTGATATCGTTGTAGAATCAAATGATTTTAAAATGGAATGCTTTTGAGGCTTTTCTAGTTTTGCTAAAGGGGTCACTCCCGGTGAAGGGATCGTCGGCCCTTTCCTCGTCGAATGAGGTGCGGGATATATCATATATATCACTGTGCAAAGCAGAAACTATAGAAGCTATCAAAAGACAAACCGAGTGTGTAGCATCAACCAGTTATTGCTAAAGGAGTCACTCCCGGTAAAGGGATCTCGGTCCTTTCCTCATCGAATAAGGTGCAGGATATATCACATATACCGCTGTGCAAAGCAAGAACTGTAGCTACCTGTTTTATTTTTGAAATTCGATTCTACAACATCTTAGGTTTCTTTTTATTTCATTAATCACATTAATGAAGTCCCATCATTTAATCACCTAAACATCACAGATAAATACGACGTACACTTATGCCATCCGCATTCGCCTCGATGTCCCCTCGTGCACCGTTAGGTTAGGTAACTAACGACAGAGCGGGGCAGGGCTAGCGCAGGTGTAAAATATAAGTAACGTCTATATAATATATCATATATACTATATACAGTATCTATCACAGAACATATCACATGATCACATCACAGATATCGCAGCAGAAGAATCATATGAAATATTGGATATACTAGGACGTCCGTGTTTTCAATACGAGCCAGTATAAAACACGGATTCCACGGTCGCGACGAATAGCCAAACCCACACCCCTAGACCCCTACGAGAGCGGCAAGCAACCCTTCCAATTCTAGAGTTAGGAGACCCGGACTCGACTCCTCGAGTTGGTTTCCCACTGGACTCCAGAACCCGGTTACTTGTGCTCCCCTCCTTGGGTCTATCCTAGTGCGGAAAAGTAAATAATATACAAAGGGTGACATCTTCCGCAACCTGGAAGTGCCCCAATAAACGAATATTACATACAAGTTTTTACATGAATGAAAATGAAAAACACTCATCTCACATAAAAACCCTCGGCTATTCGAACACGACGATCCAATATAACATATCCAGCAACACATAACATCACATGTCATCAACGTAAGTAAATATGCGCATCCCAATTGTCGTTGACATATAGCAACGAAACCGGCGATATCATATATTGCACTTACGGTCACAGAAAAGAAAGAGTAAAACTACAACAGTTGGAATCCGCAACCTCCTTAGACATCGCATGCCTAAACCAATGAATTCCTTAGACAATACATGCCTAACAATTATAAACCCCGCATTTCAGTCTCATTATCGAAAACACTTTTCAATATCAAGTCGGGCAATTCAACAAGATTCCCGACAATTTTGATCGAATGCTCGTCGCTAACTTCAGTAGACGGCCGCACCCCCGACGCCGTCGACGAAGTGCACCAAGGCGGAACACCGCTACCGCGAGCACCCGAACGGATGCTTTCGGCGACGGGGTTCTCCTACAGTCACTTGGTCGGGGCTATGGAGTGAGGCTGTCTATTAAGTTTACCCGGCGAGTATCCGCGTACGCTACATGATTGCGATGGACTTTTGATCGCATCAAAATTCCGTGGCAACCGATCAAGTGAGACTAAACTGCTATGTTTATAACATTCATTCAGTTAGCTCATAACTGCTTGTGAATTCCAATTATTGTATCCCATTCCAGATAAATAGAAAATGTTAAACTTTCCGATCGAACAATCGAACACCCAAGTTTTCCCGATACAGATCAACACATGAAATAAGTTTTAAAAACATTCAGTTCATGCCTCAGTACCAACGGTCCAGCCGTAGAAGGGTCAAGCCAACGCCTCACATGTGGCACGCCGTACTGCCCCAAACCCGAAGGTTCAAAGGGCAGTTCAAGACGGTCACATAATCGAGTTAAGGTTTGTTGTCTTCTAGAGGGTCCATCGCGTTACTTGCACTACTTAGAACGTCGTTAAACCACGGAAAGATCCAACACTTGGAAATTTCCCGACAGGGGAAAATGTGGGTATTTATATCCGGTCGAACTTTTTAACATATTCTAAAATTATCCGGAAAAGCACGCAGACAAAATTAGACAATCCGATCGAAACACCGAGTCCCCAATACAACCCAGAAAACTCAACTCTTGAGTTCAGATTAAAAATTCCCAAGAAAACCAGCACTGCAAAATAAGAATTACTGTGTAAAATTCATTGAACAATGAGACATTACGGCCGCGGAACCGCCGCACAAGCCATGCTTGTGCCGCGGAACCGCGGCGGTTTGATGGATTTATGCTGTCGAATATCACAGTAACTCTTACAATCTCCTGCTGAATTTTCTGCGTATTTTTAATCCCTAAAAATCCCAGTTTTCAAAAATTGTACAGAGAGCATTTTTTTGGGTTAGGGTTTCGATTCGATCGGACTTCTAACATCGTTTACGCATCGCCTAAGGCTCTAACCTGGCTCTGATACCACTGTAGGGTTCCTAGGCACACTAATGAGGTCTCACAAGGTATCAACCATGCCAATTTCAAATTTTTCATGTGCCGAGAAACCCTAATACGGATCGTTAACTAGAATTTTAGGGGAAACATGCAACTAGTTAACAACTTAACTAAGTGAACGGAAATACAACCTTTGTAGATCTGGTTCTCCACCTCCATAGCTCCATGATGAAGTCTCCTTACTGTCCAAATCAAATCCCGGGCTCTAGCGTCGGCTTCATCGGAGAAATGGGCGGGCTAGGTCCTCGACTACGATGCCGAAGATGATCTACGTCGAGGCATCACAATATCAAGCTCCCACTTCACCAAGTCATGAAACTTGTAAAGAAAACACCCTATACTACTTGGCAAGAGGTAAAGGATGAAGAAATAGGAGGTGGGTTCACTTTAGAATTGGATTTCTCACTCTTTTCATCAAATCACCATTGATGGAAGCAAGGTTTTCTTCTTTGAAGAAGAAGAAGAAGAAGATAATTATCATAAGTCTTATTAAAAATAGAAAACAAAATGAATACTTATCATAATATCAACCATGGTTAGGTGTAGAGAATTGACTAAGGTTAGATGAATGGTTAGGGTTAAGCATGAAGACAAAATGGTCACTTTAGTCAAACCTTCATGAAGCTTCAACAAGCTTTATCTTTGAAAGCAACCATTTTCTCTTTTTCTTTTGTCAAAATAAAATAAATAAATTCATAAAGAAATCAAATGAAACCCTAACCATTAACTAACCATGGTTTAATCATACACTTAACCAAGTTTGCATGTATCATCAAACATGATACAATCTAGTGCACAAAAGTATATCACATATACAACTTGTGCAACGCAAGTGAGAAAATCCATTTAAAGTGAACCAATACTAGTTAATGCAAAGTAATATATCAAATATATAATTATATATTAAATCATTAAATCAACACTTGATTTAACGATCCGGTCATATCGCATATAACCGACTAATATCCATAGTAACAACTTATCGAATCAACACTTGATCCGATAACTCGGCTATATCGCATATAACCGATCAGTGTCACAAATCACGAGAATCGAATACAGTATCACATACTAATATCATTCTCGGTCCCGTGCATATCTCATATGCGCTCCTATTTCGTTTCGCTTGAGCCAGGAAACCTCTGTGTAGGACTCTAAAGACTCGTCAATACGCCGGCAGCAGGTGATGATCATATCAAACACCCACAAGGCGCAAGCGGTCTGCTAAACGTAACGGCCACCCGGGTATTGAGCGATCAGAAGATCGACGAGCAAGCCCGCTCATACTCCTGTGAATCCAACCAGTAACACTTACCGTACAGTCCGGTCTCGTCGTCTGATATGTCGCATATCTCGCCTAGGGGTGGTAAACGTCAGACCCCAATAGCTCGATAAGTCGTGTCGATACGAGGTCTATAACAGTGGGAGAAACTACTGGTAACACTTACCAGTAAATCTCAGCAACCCTGGCCAGGGATTTCCGGTCATAGCCAATCGAACACAGCGCAACATCAACTCCCTATACTGGGAGAGACGAATCCCCTCCTATCGCTCATTGCCTCCATGTGATTCGGGACTGTACCCAAAAACCATCGTTTTGCACGCCCTCTTGGACGTGGTAAGGTGGAAATCAAAGCACAGTGAGAACCACACAAGACTCTATGATGATCTCGGGTCAACAGACTACTCTGTACCAGTGTCACCAGAGAACTGCCATCTGACGTAAGGTATAATACCATCTGGGAGTTCTCGGCGAGTCCGTCCAGTGTACCCAGTCTCCACTGAGCACCCGTATATCATCTCTGATGTCAAACACCAATGGATATGGGATCATCCATCGCCCATCTGTATGGGTCGAGAAGGTACACGCTAGTCTACTCTGGTATATCGATGCCCCGTCTCGATATACCCACGACTAGGGACTTTGAAGGATGTACTTATGGACTACCATGTCCCCACTAGTATGATCCGCATCATAGTCCAGGTAGTCAAGTACACATCCTAAGGGCTTTACCAACATGTAACAGAGAGACAATCAGTGTACACGTTAAAGTAAAGATCAACCAGATAGCATACTATCATGTCGAGCAAGAAAGTCCTCCCTATATATGTCCCAGCATCCACTACAATATACATCCTATGTATAGCAATGGCCTCTAGGGCATACATATAACTAACAACATGTGTCATTCTATCACAGAGCACTGCTCTCAAGGGGAGATTTACTCCTTATGCCGAGAGATTTCTCATTAAATGAGAATCAATTGAGGATTTCCTCATTTAATTAACAGTCTCATCAAATGATGAGGCTGATTTATTAATTGATGAGCTTTCATCTAGATTTTGTGGGCCCCCTTTGGTCCCTCTCTACTGCATTGCAATGCGGTACGAATTTTAAAGTACCAAGTGTCAGAATTTAAATTATAGCACTGACAATTGATTTTGTCCTCTTTTTCGCGCAGGTGACATGTCTTTCGACCGTTTTTTCTATTCGTTCGTTCAGAGGGAGGATTCCTGAAGCGCCTGTGGACCGGAAAGTCTTAGCATTGATCAGATATTATGACCCGGAACATAAGAATCTTCTTCTCTGGGGGACATGGTACAATCAAATTATTAAGGGTCGACAGAGCTTTTCGTGCGCGGTACCCTCAGAGCCCATCATGGCGATCCATTACGCCGATCCACCCCCGGTGAACTATACCGTGGAAGAAGTCAACTGGACTTCGGGAGGTCTTCTTCAGCCTGCTATGGCTTCGATACCCGTTCAGCCTCCAATGGCTTTGGATACCCTGGGGCGACGTATTTGTCAAGGCAAGGCGCGCCCGTGGGGACAACCATATATGATTGTCCTAATTCCTCATCATCCAGCTGGCTATCTGCAATGGGCCCGCTATATTCTGTCAGCGAAGAAGTCGCAGTTGCTGAGGCTTGGGTTGTATCCTGCAATTTATGCTTCTCTCTTCAAGTATTCTACGTTTCCCGCCTGGTGGGTTAAGGCCTTTCTAGAGCAGTGGAATATTCCTACTCACACCTTCCTTTTGCTGGACCGAGAAGTATCAATCTCATTAGAGGAATTTGCAGAAGTTTCTGGCTTACCGGTTATGGGGGAGCATTATGAGGAACTGCTTCCTACGGATGAATACGTTTTTGGTGCTAAGTCAGTGATGACAGGCCTTACCCCGGAGAACGCGATTCAACACCAATTCCCTAGTTTGATCAAAATGTTGAATATTTATGAGGGCCTTTTCCTCGAATCTGGGAGCCGTGGGGTTAATTTTGAGGATTTCATCGCTCATTTTCTCCACCCGGAAGTCCTCTCGAAGGAGGCTGCTAAATTCGCCAAACTTGACGATCCTTTCGGTTTAGGTTTAAACAACCTGCCAACGGCGGAGGCAGATCAAAAGAGTTTCTTCCTTCCCAACACCCCAGCCGTTTCTTTTGCGGAGGTTGCAGTCCCTGGGATTGATGAAGAAACGTTCTTTTTGGGGTTTCTTAGGTTATGGCTGAGCTGGTTTGCTCTTCCGATGCACCCTCGCCGTATGAGGCCGTCTGTCTTCTACCCAGCTCACCGAATGGTTATTGGGGTGAAAGTGGCTGTTGGGGTTGCCGGGTTAGCTCATTTGTATTATGGCCTCAGCCAAGCGGCGGATACTACTGAACCAGGAGTGCAGCATGTGAACTTCTCGATGCATTACTTCATGTCATGGCTCGAGCTACATGCACTTGGCGTTTTCGGTATCCATAAAAGGCCTTCCTTTTACGACAGGTGCGTCTTCCCCCGGATTATACGATTAGTCGACGCATCTATTGTAAATCCATCACTGCGGGAAGGTAGGGGTTTGCTCCTTCGTCCTCGCACGGTTAGAGATGGCATGACCTTTACCGACAAGATTCTGACTATCAGCAAAGAGTCCGCAACGACGGTGCAGCCATTGCGGGACATTTTTAAAGATGGAGCCTCTGTTTTGAAAGCTCGAGAAATCCTTCATTTATATTCCATCAGACCGGGCTTTCTAGTGTTTAGGAAAAATGATGCGGCGTTATTCATGAGATACAATCCGCATCGTTTCGCCCAGCAGCTGAGCTATAATCAGGGAGTCCCGCTTGAGGCTTTCTTGTTAGAACCTGCTGCCACCGAAGAGGGAATGCGAAACACGCTGCATCATTTTATGCACGTGAACACAGGGTCCAACTTCTTTATCAGCGAACCGAGCTATGTCCCGAAGGCCCTTAATGTGTACGTGGCCTAGTATCAGTATTCAATGGGCGCCGTCATCAGGGAGGAGAAGCGACTGCTGCTCGATCATAAGGGTGCACCCCCTGCCGGTGATCGAAACGTTCCTCTGAAGCGACGGACCATTGTCCGTCCTCCCTTAAGAGAAGCTGTCGTGATCGAAGTCCCGCGTGACCGGCCCGAGCTACCGATACCCCGTGCTCCCGTGGAAACGGTGACTGTAGCTTCCCCCGAGTCTGGCGTAGGTTCAGATATCGGGACTTGTCGTCCCAAGGTGCCCACCAAGCATAAACTTGTACTTGCGGCGACGGGCACTCGCTCGCAAAAGAGGAAGAAGAAGTCGATCCTCTCTGTAGACGTTGTACTCGGCCAGGAGCCTCATGCTCCTTATAGAGAGGGCCTGAGTGAATATGGGACCAACGAGAGTCTATTCATAGAACCGGATGATACTAATCTGGTGGCTACCATTGCCTCTTCTGAGCGATCAGCAAGCCACAAAGCGGAACTATCCGCACTCGCGCAATTAAGTAAGCTTCAATCGTACCTTTTTGCTACTACGTTTTTGTTATGATGCTTTGACTGACACTCTTTCCCCAACAGGCATTTCCACTGAAGAGGCTCTCGCGGCGTCCCTCAAGACATTCGAGGAGGAGGAGAGGATTCGCGTTTCGCTGGGAGTTGGTATATCTCGGCTCACTGTGTCTTCATTCGCCTTTTTTATGGACAATCTGACCCCCTCCTTATCTTATCGCAGGGACTACAATGCCAATCCCGCAAGGTGATATGGAGATGCTTCCAGGGCCAGCCATCGAATACTCGGCCTCCTCAGCACTGCCAAAAGAGTCTTTACTCAAACGACCGATAATGGATGCCATAACGGCTCCAGAGGTAACTATTGGCACGGATGATGACGTCCCGTTGACGGAGGTCTTTAGAAGATCTGCCCTCACGGCCCGGGCGGAAAGGAAGCGTAGAATGCGCGCAGCAAGGGAGCGTACCGCCGCCTTGGCTGCGGGTGCAGGTACAAGCACTGCTACCCCTGCCCCTACTCCTTCAGAGGATGATTCGGCTGTCCTGTCTACCGCCCATAGACAGGCAGCACGTGCGGCTCGGGAAGCAGTCGATAAACCGACCCAAGGTAACGTGACATTGGGTTATTTTTGTCAAAGTTTTAATTTTCAGATTTCCATATATCCTATCCTGCAGGGCCGAGTCTTGATGAGGTAGCGGTAGGTGAGATGGCTGCAATTGCCGAGCCTGAGGTAGCGGTAGGTAAGATGGCTACAACCGCCGAGCCTGAGGTAGCAGTACGTGAGATGGCTACAATTGCCGAGCCTGAGGTAGCCACTCTTTCTCAAGAGTCTGGCACTGTTCCAATCGTCACTCTTTCCCCTTGCGGCTCCTTGCCACTGCCGGGCGTTGCGAGTGTCACGACAATTCTCGTGGAGTCGGGGGATAAGGTTACGGGTGGAGAGACCGTTCCGGTGGAGGAGGGTGAAGCATTCGCTGCATCCAGTGACGCCCTTGTCGCGGTCTCGACCGGCGATTCACCAGGTAGATTTTGGGTCATTACTCTCCCCTTTATTCTGCAATCGCTTTCAATCTCTTTTGACAGCGTTTCTCTTATTTCTAATGCAGGTGTGATGAGCGTTGGGGTTGTGCCACCCGAGGAAGCATCTCCAGTTGCTGCTTTGACAGTGACCGCCCCTTTACCTTCTCTCGTACCCTCTCAAATGCTGGAAGGTACGGATTTGTGACCCATCAGTTTCATTGTAGGCAGTATACTTTATGTACTGACATTGCATTATTATATCCTTGCAGGAGTCCTTTTTGATCACCTGTATCAGGTGCTGCACCCACATTTCTCCTTCCAGTCAGAAATTGCCTCTTCTAGCGGAGCTGGTGAGTACAGCCTTTAGCTAACGTCTTTTCTTTTCCTTTACGGGCAGTCGCTTCTAATTCTTCTTTGTTTTAATTGCAGCTCTACTGATCGAAGGAGGAGACGAAAGAACAGTTGCACCATCGGTACTTCCGGTCTTGCCACCTGCTGCAACCAGTATAGTAAACTCCGTTGTTCATGAACCTCCTTTATTTCTTGAACCGTTATTTAACTGTGATTTTCTTTGTAGTTGTGATACCGACTCCAGCTCCGTTCGAATCTCGAGTCATAATGCCAGCAGGCCCCTTTTCTCGACGTCCCTTTTCAAAAGGCGCTGTGAATAGTCTGCCCATGTTGATCGATCACCTCGAGGAGCTTGACGCGGAGACTCCTGCCCTTGCTGCAGATTTTACTGCTGAGGTTAATCCCATGCTGGCGACGCTCGTGCACTTTCATAGTGAAGGCGTCGTGGAGTCCTAGGTTAATCATTGAAGAGAAATCGAGGCATGTCTGCATGAGCTCGAGTTTGGACGTCCTGCCCCTGAGGTCTTGGCTGTGAACTCCCAGCGGGCTGCATGGGTCGAGGAGAGCACTCCCTACTTCCACCATCTTGAACAGGAAGCGGCCTTAAAGCGTAAGGAGTGCGAAGAGACTTCAAACGAATCTGCTCGATTGCATGCTCAAGTTGATGCAAACGCTGCACAGCTGAAAGTTATCTTCGAAAGCCTTCTACGATATATTTCTGACGGGCTCACGCTGAGGCAAAAGCTCGACCTTATCGAGCGAGATGCACAGAATCGTGGAGCAGCTCAGCGGGTCGTCGAAGAGAAACTTTCATCCTATTTGCAGCAACGAGCTCAGGTTGAAGCAGAGTTGGCCGCGGCAGCTGACCATGAAAAGGGGCTGAGGGAAGTGCGCAAGCGGCTGATTGGTCTATTGAAAATGCTTCCCTACCAATAATTGTTTTTGCACCACTTGTAATTTTTGAATAAAATGTATCCCCCCCTTTTTTATCCTTTCATATGATGTAAATTTTACTCAATTGAATTTATGAATAAAAGATACATTTCTTTCGTACTATCTTGTGTCATTTCTTGCTTTCTTCTTTTCTTTGTTATCGGCATGTCACTTTAGTAAGTGTAGCCTGCAGATGATAGAGAGAGCATTCCGTTTTGAATTCTTCGAGAGGTAGCGATGGCTTAGGAAGCAGGTTCAGATTTGCTGCCTAAGACTTTTCAACTTCATGAGTCGTGAGGGTCTCATAAAGACTTTTCTCCCTATGAGTCGAGAGGATCTAGTAGGTGTATTTTCTCCTTAGGAATCGTGAGGATTCCTAAGTGTATTTTCTCTTATAAGTCGTAAGGATCTTACAAGAGAGTTTTCTTCCTTACGGGTCGAGAGGACCCGTAAGTGTTTGATGAGATCGATATCATCCGCGTTTCACGGAGTCAGGAGTTGCTCTGGGCATTTCCTATGGGGTCGAGATTGACTCTAGCCGTGTTCTACGAGACCAGGATTTGCTGTGGATGCTTCCCACGGGGTCAGGATTGACATAGGCCGTGTTCCACGAAACCAGGATTTGCTCCGGATGCTCCCCACGGGGTCAGGATTGACATAGCCGTATTCTGCGAGGACCAGGCTCCGCTCTGGATGCTTCCCACGGGGTCAGGATTAACATAACCGTGTTCTGCGAGGACCAGGATCCGCTCTGTATGTTTCACACGGGGTCAGGATTGACATAGGCCGTGTTCCACGTGACCAGGATTTGCTCTGGATGCTTCCCACGAGGTCAGGATTGACATAGCCGTGTTCTGCGAGGACCAGGCTCCACTCTGGACGTTTTCCACAGGTTCAGGATTGACATAGGTCGTGTTCCACATGACCAGGATTTGCTCTGGATGCTTCCTACGGGGTCGGTTTGACATAGCCGTGTTCTGCGAGGACCAGGATCCGCTCTGGATGCTTCCCACGGGGTCAGGATTGATATAGGCCGTATTCCACGAAACCAAGATTTGCTCTGGATGCTTCCTACGGGGTCAGGATTGACATAGCCGTGTTCTGCGAGGACCAGGATCCACTCTGGACGTTTCCCACAGGGTCGGGATTGACATAGGCCGTGTTCCACTAGACCAGGAATTTGCTCTGGATGCTTCCCACGGGGTCAGGATTGACATAGGCGTGTTCTGCGAGAACCAGGCTCTGCTCTGGACGTTTCCCACGAGGTCAGGATTGACATAGGCCGTGTTCCACGTGACCAGGATTTGCTCTGGATGCTTCCCACGGGGTCAGGATTGACATAGCCGTGTTCTGCGAGGAACAGGCTCCGCTCTGGACGTTTCCTATGGGGTAAGGATTAACATAGGCCGTGTTCCACGTGACCAGGATTTGCTCTGGATGCTTCCTACGGGGTCAGGATTGACATAGCCGTGTTCTGCGAGGACCAGGCTCCGCTCTGGACGTTTCCCACGGGGTCGGGATTAACATAGGTCGTGTTCCACGTGACCAGGATTTGCTCTGGATGCTTCCCACAGGGTCAGGATTGACATAGCCATGTTCTGGGAGGACCAGGCTCCGCTGTGGACGTTGTCCACGGGGTCAGGATTGACATAGGCCGTGTTCCACGTGACCAGGATTTTCTCTGGATGCTTCCCACGGGGTCAGGATTGACATAGCCGTGTTCTGCAAGGACCAGGCTCTGCTCTGGACGTTTCGCACGGGGTCAGGATTGACATAGGCTGTGTTCCACGTGACCAGGATTTGCTCTGGATGCTTCCCACGGGGTCAGGATTGACATAGCCGTGTTCTGCGGGGACCTGGCTCCGCTCTGGACGTTTCCCATAGGGTCAGGATTGACATAGGCCGTGTTCGACGTGACCAGGATTTGCTACGGATGCTTCCTATGGGGTCAGGATTGACATAGCCGTGTTCTGCGAGGACCAGGCTCCGCTCTGGACGTTTCCCACGGGGTCAGGATTGACATAGGACGTGTTCCACTAGACCAGGAAGGGTTGACTTTATCCGCATTTCACGGAGTCGGGGGTTGACTCTGGGTTGTCTGTGCACCGCCGAGTCATGGAACTGGGAACTTCGCCGTAGCTCCGATTTGTTGATGTTGTGTCTGTTGAAATGAGACGAATATTGAGATGATCTCCAGGCTACTTTGTAAACCGTTGAGACTTGGCTCTCTTTCGGATGAAGCCTCGGGGGAAGGTATGGTTCTCTCTTTGTTTGTGCCCCTGGATTGTATATAGGGATCGATATGATCTCACCTGTAGGGCAAAAAGTTTCATTTTATATTTTTTTTTCCGCGATGCTCTATCATTTCAGCTTTTATATCGAGAAAGTCGCGATTGCCCAATCATTTCGGCTATTTTTCACGGTGCCCAATCATTTCGGCTATTTATTTTATTTTTACTCACTGCTTTTTATTGCGAGTTTCCCAATCATTTCGGCTATTTTGTACGCATACATTTTTACTTGCTGATTTTGTTGCAAGTTGCCCCATCATTTCGGCTATTTCATATGCATTTGTGGCTCGCTGGCTTCTCGCTACGATTTTGGGGTTTGACACCGATTTAGGCATCAGCACCGCTACAACTGGGATATTGTCAGGAGCGAATCATTATTTGCCTTTGTCGATGTCGAACAAAGGTGGCTTAGCAAACAGGGTTAAGATCCTGTCGACTAAGGCTTTTGACTTTACGAGCCGTAAGGGTCTCATAAAGGTATTTCTCCTTGCGAGTCGTGAGGATCTCGTAAGTGCGTTTTCTCCTTAGGAATCGTGAGGATTCCTAAGTGTGTGGCATCTTATAAGTCGTAAGGATCTTACAAGAGTGCTTTCTCCTTATAAGTCGAGAAGACTTACAAGGGCTGTCCACTGTGCAAACATATCCCTAGTCACGGATGGGACTTTGTTAGGGAAATGTTTATTCGCGCCCGTGGATTGTATACAAGGGTCGAGACGCTTGTAGGGCAAAATCAGGGTGTATGACTGCTTAAGAATAGGTTCAGATCCCTGTAGTTTAAGGCGTTTGAATTCTATGAGCCGTGAGGGTCTTAAAGGGGAATTCTCCTTACGAGCCGTAAGGATCTCGCAAGTGTAATTTCTCCTTAGGAATCGTAGGGATCCCTAAATGTGTTGCTCTCTTGTGAGTCGTAAGGATCTTACGCGGGTGGTTTCTCCTTACAAGGTCGAGAGGACCTTGTAAGTGTCTTTTAACGAGATTGCGCCTTTCGGGTTTTTACAAAACTCGCTGGTAGCCCTGCTGTTTTTACTCACGGAGCCCCTTTCGGGTTTTCATCCGTGCCCATTTTGCTTATGGACATACCGTTTTTTTATGTTTTTTTTTTGTCAGCATCGGGATGCTGCGGTCCGTAGTAGTTTATCGACGTTTCGGTCAACAGCTAGTTTTAGGACATAGTGGTCCATTGTTGGTTTAATGACGTTTCGGTCCAACGCCAGGTTTTAGGACATAATGGTCCATCGTTAGTTTAAGGACATTTCGGTCCGAGAAAAGGAAGCCGGCTACTACTTACAGAGTTTAGGCTTAGGAAGATAGCGAGCGGATATAGGCGTCGTCATCTATCGTTGACCTAGGCCGTGACTCGTCAGGCATAGTATTTCTTTAGGAAGAGACCGTTTATTGGCTTGAAAGGTCTTTTACCATGCATGTCCATGAGTAGATATGCTCCACCCTGATAAACTTTGTCTGTGATATACGGTCCATCATTGTTCGGCTCGAATTTCCTCTGCTTGGCACGATTAGGGATCACAGGCCTTCTGACCACTAGCACGAGTTCGCCTTGGCGGAATGTTCTCGGCCTAGTCAATCTCTCATATGAGCGCGTCATCTTTGCTTTATAAGCCTGCAGATTTTGCTGCGCCATGAGCCTGGTTTCATCAAGGGCATCGAGCTCCTCAAGCCGAAGGTGAGCATTTTCTTCGTCTGTTAGCTCGTAGTGAACCGCCACTCGTAGAGAGGGTAACTCTATCTCAAGGGGAGTACCGCTTCTGTGCCGAATATCAATGCATACAGCGTTGTGTTTGTGGCTGTTTTGAAGGTAGTTCGATACACCCAAAGAGCTTCATGCTGTCTCTCGTGCCAGTCCCTCTTATTTTGAGACACCGTCTTTTTCACGATCTTCGTCAAGGTCTTGTTAAAAGCCTCAGCTAGACCATTAGCTCAGGGAATATAGACCGATGAATATCTCCAGTCTATGTTATGCTGTTATGCGAAGCGGCTGATCTTGTGGCATCTATAGGCTGGCCCGTTATCGGAGATAATCCATCGCGGAGTGCCAAACCGATAAATGACGTGTGTCTTGAAGAAATGGAGGATATTCTCCGTCTTCACTTCCCTTAGCAGTACTGCTTCTACCCATTTGGAGAAATAATCAGTTGTCGCCAAAATGAATCGATGTCCTCGGGACGATGCTGGTTCGATGTGCCCGATTATGTCGGTTCCCCACATTTCGAATGGCCAGCCAGCCACCGTTGGATGTAGTGGATTTGGATGCTGGTGAATAAAGTCTCCGTGAATTTGGCACGGGTGGCACTGCTTCGCGTATTCGAGGCAGTCCTGGATCATCGTGGGCCAATAATAGCCCATCCTTTTAATCTTCAGCTTCATCTTCGGGCCGGCTTGGTGAGAACCGCAGAGTCCATCGTGAGTTTCTTGGACGACTCTTTTTGCCTCTTCAGGTCCCAGGCATCTTAGCCACAGAGAATCAAATGACCTCTTATACAGCGTATCATTGACGAAGGCGAAAGACAGAGCTCGTTTCATAAGCTGATGTCTTGAGGACGCATCTTTAGGTGTTCGACTGGATTTGAAGTAGTCAATAAAGACTTCTCTCCAATCCTCAGCCTTTTCCTGGTCTTTTATTTGCAGAGCCATTTGCTCGGTCGCTCCCTTTTCTTCGAACGACTCCGAAGATATTTCTGTCGGTGCAAGAACCCAATGGCTTTGCACAACGATCCTCATGTCATCGAGGTTTTCGTCAGCCAGTTCTTTAGCGAGCTTGGCTAATGCATCCGCCTTGCTATTTTCCGTACGCGGTATGCTCTCCAGGGCATAGGCAGGATTTGAGTCAGCAATTGCTGCACTCTCTCGCCGTATTTCACCAACTCTGGCTTGCACGTTTGATAATCGCCATTTACTTGACTAACGACCAGTTGGGAGTCTCCGTATATGAGGAGGTTCTCAATTCCCATGTCGACGGCAATCTCAAGATCTGCTATCAAGGCTTCGTATTCGGCTTCATTGTTCGTTCTTGGCTCTGTTAAGGAGAAGGCAAAGCGCATTATCCCTCCTCGTGGAGTCACGAAGATGAGACCTACCCCTGATTTGATTTTGGGGGTGCTTTGTTTGCGCTTCTTCATGGAAGATGCTCCGTCGAAGTAAAGTTCCCATCGGGTATCATTCTCTCTTCTCTCCCCGTCGATCGTGTCAAACGCGTACACGTCGGGCAATTCGCAGTTCAAAGGAGAATCGGCGGGTATCGGATGTTCGGGGCGGGTATCGGATGTTCGGCGAGGAAAGCCGGCGATGGCCTGGCCTTTCACTGCCTTGAGAGGACGATAAGTTATCGAGAATTTGCATCAAGAGCAGGGCCCATTTAGCGTGTCGTCCTGTTAATATGGCCTTCGACATCAAATACTTGAGAGAATCCACATTCTATATGAGATGGACCCCATGTGCCAACGCGTAGTGTCTGAGCTTCGTTATCGCGAAGATCAACGCCAGGCAGTGTTTTTTCAATGGGAGAGTAATTATTTTCTGCCCGTAGGAGAACTCGACTCAAATAGTAGAGGGCTCTCTCCTTTCCTTGTTCGTCCTCTTGTGCCCATAATGTGCCTAGAGAACCTTCGAGGGCTGTTGTATACAGAATGAAAGGCTTTCCCTTGACCGGAGCAGTCAGCACCGGCGGATTCTGCAGGTATTGCTTAATTTCGTCCAGTGCGCTTTGGCATTTGCAATCCCAGACGAACGGAGTTCCCTTCTTCATTAGGTGACTGTAGAGACGGTATTTGCCAGAAAGATTGGCTATGAATCGCCAGATATATGCGAGCTTTCCTTAGAGAGACCGCAGCTACTTGAGTGTTCTTGGCGGAGGCATTTCCATGATCGCCTTAATCTTCGACGGGTCTATCTCGATACCTCGGTGTCGGACAACGAATCCCAGGAACTTGCTCGAGGAAACTCCGAACGGGCATTTGAGAGGGTTCATCTTCAAGTTGTATTTCCGAAGGTACTGAAACACGATCTTCAGATGCTCTAAATGTTCCTCGTAGGATTTGCTTTTAACTACGAGGTTGTCGATATAGCATTCAACGATTTCATGTATGAGGTCATCGAAAATCTTCGTCCATGGCCCTCTGATAGGTGGCACCGGCGTTCTTTAGACCGAAGGGCATCACCTTATAGCAGAATTATGCCCAAAGGAGTCCGGAAAAGCGGTGTGCCTTTGATCTTCGGGATGCATCTTTATCTGATTGTATCCTGATGAACCGTCCATGAAGGAGAAGGACTTCATGAGTGGACGTAATTATCTATCATCAGCTCGGTGACCGGTACTGGAAATTCGTCCTTCAGGCAAGCCTTTGTTGAGATCCCGAAAGTCCACATATATGCGCACTGTCCCGTTTTTCTTCATCACCGGGACGACGTTAGCGATCCAGTCAGGGTACTGAACCTCTTGGATGAAGCCGGAGTCGATTAACATCTTGACCTCGGCGTTGATGCTCATCTCAAGCTCGACCCTCAATTCTTCTCGGTGCTTGTTTAATCGGCTTGATGTCTGGAGATATCGCCAATTTGTGCACAGCAATCTCTATCCAATCCGGGCATCTCGGATAGTTCCATGCAAAACAGTCTTTATACTGTATGAGCACGTCGTTTAGTGTAGCCACCCTTTCTTAAGACAACAGCTCACTGACAAATGTCGGTCGCGGGTCACTTGCCGTTCCCAAGTCATTTTCTTGAGATTATCTGCAGTAGTATGTATCCCGTCTTCCAGATCTTTTGGCGCCGGCGGAAACTCTGAGATCACCTCGTCATCATCGTTTTCGAAGCACCAGGGGAGGTCATCCATATTCTCGGGCTCTTCTTCTGATAGTGTTTATCACATGACAGGTATGAGATCGCTTCCAAGGACCGACATTGATCTGGCTCCATTCTCGCTGCATACGAGGCTTTCGGTTCATGCTTCTGCGGCGGGATTACCCTCCAACTGTTGGATAGAGCGAACCTGTCGAGTTGATATTGTTCTTCAAACTCAGTTCTTGAAGGTGAAGCAGTCTTCGAGAGGATGCCCTATTGCTCGGTGATAAGATTAAATAATCTAGGTGAGAGACCTCGTTTCCTTGCTCGGGATGCTTGGACTCCGGAGTGTCACCATCCGATGTTTCATGACAAGATCGAATATCTTCTTTGTCTTGTCTTGATGAAAAGAATATTCTCGACCCATCTTCTTTATAAGAGATGGATCTCGGCTGCTCGACTCTTGATTGCGTGCTTCTTAGACCTGTTATGCTGCTGTTGAACGTTTTTTTCCGTTCTTTGGTTTATTTTGCCTCCGCACCGGGTCTTTTGCATGACGGGTTAGCGACGAGGAGCATTGTCATTCTCAGCGGCCTGTTGAAGGAGGCGCTGCGTCCTGGCTTTATCGTAAATGGCCATTTCGTAGTTATGGTCATCCGAACCTTTTGACCCGCTTCCCTTATTAGCTTTATCTATCCGTTTCTTCAAACGACAGACTCGGCATTTTGATGGCGGGACCTTGTTTTGGTTCAGGGTCAGCGTCTTTTAACAGAAACGTCTCCT